>CM046399.1:29637500-30010000 GCA_025413875.1 Rhododendron molle
GGTAATCTTTCTCCATCATTAACCTGACAAGAAAAAGGGAACAACGGATTTAAACAACACCTGAAGCAAAAAATATGTCATTCCAGATATAAGGATGTTCAAAAGATGAGAATGCAATTGAATTAAACCTCATAATCTGCTCCAACACTCTTGATGTTAACAGTCTGTATTTCATTATGCTTAGCCCATATGATTTTCCCGCTATTGTCCATGCTAGCTACGGGTTCTTCTCGACCAATTTTTACCATAATAGTTCCTTCATCATAGCCAATTACAATCCTGTAAAAGAGTGCGACCGCAGTAGAAGACGAGATCGCAGCCAGATAAGAGTTAAACACACCCAAGGATAGATGCAACAAATAAATTGTAATGTTCTATTCGAGTCAAGAAATAACTCAGTTCAATCACATCTTGTTCCAACCTTCAATTGTTGGCTACTCATGGGATTGAATGATCTTTTATACCTTGCATGACTTATCTCCCAGTTTTTCACATCCACGGGACACCAAAGCTCATAAGCCTTTTAGTAAGACAAATAACTACCCAATACTCCATGACCTAAGATGGACATCAACCTCCACCCCCACAAAAAAGAAAAAAGAAGTGGGTTAAAAGTAAGAATTAAACAAGTACCACTTACCGGCGAGAACCTCTCATATGTCCAATTGCCCAAACTCTTTCAAGACCATAGTTCAGCGTGTTCTCAAGTCTACACATCAATCAAAATAGTATAAATGCAAATAATAATTATGCAGTCTGAATTCAACTTTTTCTAATAATAACTGCTATACTGAAATCAGTAAAACAAGTTAACTAAATGGCCACCCATGTTGTATATTTTGTTGGATGTTTACCTAGTGTGCCATACGATAAAGTCCTATCATGCTTGAAAGCAATAAGAGAGCAAGGTTCGAGGAAAGTCTACATTAGGGATGGCCATCTCGACCGATCCGTTCGTATCCGATCTGTTATCCGTCCCGAAAGGACCGGATTTTCAGAGATTTTTCGGATATCGGAGCAGATTCGGATTTTAAAAAAATTCAGAGATCGGATCGGATTCGAAGGTAAGCCTGCCTCCGATCCAATCCGCCCCGAATCCGATCTCCATCCCCGATCCACCCCGATCTGTCCCCGAATATCCGAAAATCTATTTCTTTTGGATAAAAAATCAGCCTTTGATCTGCCCCGATCTGTCCCCGAATTCTCCTTGTGGTAAAAAAATCTGGTTTTTTTTAAAAAAAATTCGGATATCCAAATCTCCGATCGGATCTCCGTTCTCCGTTCGGGATGGATTTGGAGGACCGAAAATATATCCGATCAGGGATCGGGGCGGATTCGGAGATCGGGTGGAAGGGTCGGATTCGGATATGTCAATATCCGCCCCGTCGCCATCCCTATCTACAGATTCAAATGTCGGTAATAACTAATAAGAAAGTTTTAGCATAAACTTACCTATAAGTGGTAGCATGCCATATACGAACAGTACCATCCTCAGAACCAGTAAGTATAATGGGAAGTTCAGGGTGAAAACAAACCGCAGAAACATTGTGAGTGTGGCCTTCTAGTGTCTGGACACAGCTTTTGGTTTGGTAGTCCCACACCTATTTCAATGAATATAGCCACAAATACTTTTCAAATTGCATATGTACGATCTTAGGGAGGAAGAGAAGAGAGGAAAATAGATGGCAAACCTTTGCTGTGTGGTCATCCGAACCAGTTATAAGATAAGGCTTATCACCACCTGTGAAGTAATCAACACAGTTTACACCTTTCAAATGTGCATCCAATGTAAAATTTGGGTCAGGGGAGCCCAGATTCCAAATCTGGAAAGAGAACAAGAACAAAAGAAAACGAACTCACAGTGAGGGATTATCACTAACAGGGTTCTACCAAATCATACAGGCATCGCTGCTCAGATAGAAAATTCAACCCTTACCTTTATGGTGCGATCCAGAGATGCACTAGCGAATGTGTTGGTATCTTTCGGATTAAATGTGACTTGCATAACATAATGGGAATGACCCTCAAAAATTTGAGTACACAACCAGCCCTTGTCCCAATCCCAAAGCTTTATAAGCATGTCATCAGATGATGACAACACATAAGGTAGGGTAGGATGAACAGCCACACACCTAATATAATCGGTGTGTGCCTCAAATACTTTGACCTTATCCATCGTATTGTAATTGTATACACGAATAAACATGTCATCGGCGCCAGCAACAACCCACTGTTTGCGTGCAATGAACTTGGCAGATCTAACTGCAAATCCATAGAGTAGAAATCAGAGAACAAGAAAAGACCGCATCAAGGCGAAAAATGTACCAGTTGACCAAACAAATAAATAATGTGAAGTTTGAGTCACATACCTGGTAACTCGGTCACCTCAAAAGACTTCACCATAGTCTGAGAATAGAAAAAGAAAGTTAAATTAGCATCATATGATCAGAAAATTACTACAACTAAATAGAAGTCATCATAACTTCACTGTTCCTTGTGGCTTTGGGGTGTGACGGGGAGTCTAAAATGTTAGATTTAAAGAACATTTCAATTCCCTAATATAGCAAACACAACAATATCCGGTGTCTGTCGACAGAAATAGCAGGTAGCACAGAAAAGGCTGCCAATACAACCATGTCCGCTGTCTGTCAACAGAAATAGCACGTATCACAGGAAAGGCTAAAATAAAATTAGCCACCAGCTACAGAGTGATCTAGGACATGCTCCCCCGCAAGGCCTTCAAAATGATTGAGTATGTGGAAAGACCTCTCATGACAACATTGGAACTAGTAAGAAATGCTTCAAAAGAGGAACTGTGAGCATTTTAGCCAAATGTGCTGACATAAATATATCTTCAAAAAAATTGAGCACATAAGTTGAAGCGTTATTATGTAAGAAATCTCACGAAAATTGGCTTCCTTTTAGTTGATATGCCCCGCTCTATAAAGTTAACTAAACACAAAATGGATCAACTGTGTTTGAGACAAATGCCGAAGTCTTCTGTTCTATGCAATAGAAAAGTGGTACCCTAAGTATCTTCTTTAGCCGAATATGGAAGTTTTATTTGATCATTTCAATCAAGAGGGCTCGTGAGACCAAGTTCCACCATCCCAACCAATTTGCGATGGCAGAGCTTCACTTTTTAGGCTCAAGGGTTGTGTGTCCTTCAGTACACTTGCTGTGAACCTGTGGCCCAGATTGCCAAGGCTCCGTGAAGCTTGAGACCCATATGAAAGAGAAGAGGTGAGGGAGGTGAAGGTTACAAGCTTACGAACCCATGAACCTCTCCGTATCACTTGGTGGGTAGTGCAGTCTCAAACAGACAATATTGCACCATGCAAGGCACAGTCATTGTGACTGGCATCAGGCTAGCACCAAAAAAGAAATGTGTTTGGACAATTCAAAATGAATGCGGAATGAAGAAGAAGATATCGTACTAAGCCGGCCGGATAGTTATAAATGGAAACAAAGCATGCAACAAGTAGTAACGCGGGCCCGATCAAAGATACTCGAATGGGTCCACAATTCGACGAGGTTGGGTAGGTCCATGTGGGCAAATGTTATGAATATGATAACGTTCTTGGGTACTTACCCAAGAGACAAGCACGAGGAGCTTAACATCCTGGAGAGATCTACCAAAGGATTATATCAACTCTTAAGTGGTGTTTAAGTTTAACAAGGTAGGAATCTGCGGCCACGGTATTATAATTGTTACTTAGAGCAACAGGTCATAAGCTTATTTTAAATGGCAAGCTTAGTAATAGACGATCAAATCCACATAGTATGAGGAATGTGGTATACATCTATGCAAATTGCAATATATACTTTGGCCAGGTCTCCTGATGGTAAAATATGTTTCAAATATATTATTCATAGGCCTAGTGATATTTGACCAGCAAAGGGTGCGAAATTGCAAAAACGACCTTGTTTCTACAATACTAATAGAAAACACAATAAGAACTGCAAATTACGAATAATCGTAATTACTGGGATTTCAATTTACTCCACAATAACAAATCAAAGTAAAAAAGAAAATCGCATTCAGAACCACAGAGGAAAAAAAAAACATGCGGGTTTGTCACAAGAAACATGGCATTGTAATTCATTATCCAGTGGGATGGATGGTAGCTTAACATTCTTTTCTAGCATACAGCATAACTGTTGCATACCTGAGACTGGTAATTCCAGATGCCAACAGTCCCTGAATACAAACTTGCTAGAATCCTGCAAGGTCAAAGCATCATGTCTCGCTCGTCAGAATCACCACAAACCCGTTTAAACAAAAATCACAAAAATGATTTTGCATGTTCTAAGAACCCGTCCGCTCTAACATAAAAGGGTTTAATAAACTCAATACTAAATAGTTTTTGTAAGAAGGTGTATGCATTCTTTTATGCGGGACCCCTGACCAGGGCACACACAGATACCTCTCAAGTTAACACACAAAAATATCAATTGACCATAAAATTTACTCTTTCTGATCTTTAAATACAAGATTCGAATAAACTCAATGATAATTAGTTTTTGCGAGAAGGTTTATACATTCTTTTATGCCGGACCTATAAAGAGGGCAAATGCCAGTACCATTCACATTAAAAACAAACAAACATATTAATCGAGCAAATAAAGTTAAAATACCATGGTTCGGTCGGATGCAGATCCACAGACTTTACTCTCTCTGATCTCTGAGCAAGTTTTCTCTGATCAAGCAACAATAGTCAACAACATCAAAATCTCATAAATTAAATCCACATATGACTTCAACAATTCTTCCAAATTCACAAGAATGCTATAATTACCTTTATCTCCAATCTGAGAGGCTGCACCAGATCAAAACAAACACACGAACAGTATCAGTGCCGCATTCAAACGCTAGATCTCAAGTTAATTCAAATCTCAACCCGATAATTACCAAATACCCGCGCAAAAAAACGCAATTGCGTGACAGTCATAAACTAGCACGAGTGAAATAGATGCCCAGATCGAATTAAGCAACGGCATTCGCGCCAGATCTAATATACGCACAACTGTGAATGGATTTGAATAACGAGAAGGACAAAGCGACTTACCATTTTGATTGGATCGGGTGAGATCCAGGTGAGATCGCGGTAGAATAACCGACAGTCTCAGCTGCCGCAAGACGATCCTCGTTCGAATTGCTCTCAAACTGAAGAGTGATAAAGCGCGGGCGCAAAGTCTAGAGATAGAGAGAGAGATTTGTCTTTGTAACAGAGATTTGTCTTTGTAACAGAGCAACGTTTGCAAATGGAGTATGTGAGGAGAGTTGTACAGTGGGGGAGATGGCATTGGCAAATTGGCAATTGATAGATGCTTTGTAGTTACGAAAACCGATTGGGCTAAAATTACACTAACCGCCCCTGAGGTTTACTGAAGGTGCATTAGTACCCTTGAGGTTCTATAAATTTCGATTCTTTGCATCAAGACCACTTAATCGTACTACAAAATGGGCCATACAAGTCTCCTTCTCTTGTTTAATGGCTATCATGCATCTGGCCGGTCGGACTGGTTCGCACTAAGCGGATAAAATTTTGTTGTACAATCTTGGTCAAAAATTATTCAAATTAGATTTTTGCAAGTTAACCAAGATTGATCGCAAGAACACGCATACAACCCGCTACTTAGCAAAATGGGCCTTGTTATCTCCTACTACGTCTTCAGATGCACAAGGAACTCCCTTTTGGACCAGAGCTACTGCTTTGTTTATGTAGTTCCCTATGCTGTACATGTTGTTGCTTTGGTTTCCTTTGTACTTTGTAACTGTTATCTTTCATCAATTCATTTCTCACATGTTTCCAAAACAAAAATAAATAAATAAATAAATAAAAGAAGTCTCTTTCTTTGCTTTCTTTTTTTCTTCCCTTTTTTTGTATAGCGATAATTGGTGTCTTGATCAACTTACAAACACCTCGACGAATTCCCACCCCCATTCGTTCAAAGACAAGTCATCCAAGTTGACGATAGAGAATTCACAATAATTCAATTTCTTTGCGATTTAGCCCCAAGAGTCAATTTCTGGACAATCGAGTAAGGAGCACGCTCATAATGTATCACTGACAGAAGGAATTTGTGACGTGTCTCTCAGTTGATCAAATTGATGAAAAGTAGTAGTATATCGTAATCTCGTAAGAATATACAGTAATATCGGGATTTCAGTAAAGAAAAGTATCCTACTCCGTATTACTCCTAATTAATTCATGCAGATTTGACAATTTCGCATCTCGTTTGAGAGTGTACATTGGTAGCTACTCCAACTTGCTAGTTAGCCCCAATTGGTTAACCCTCATTGGAGTTGCATTAATTGGGAAAATATTTCTACTATTTTGTGTGGTTAAATAAAAATTGTTTAACAAACTTAACATGATTTTGAAGTCACTCTATTTTTTTCTTGCCACATGATATGGTTAGCGGGGTGTGTTAGGATATCACAGGAGTGCAAGAACTATTCATAGTCCTGATCCCAAACCGTTCACGAAGGGCTCAAACCTCCTCCTCTTGAAAGAGGGGAGTGATAGGCAACTAAGGCCCCGTTCCAGAACGTTTCTTAAAAAATAAGTACTTATTTTGCATCTTCTCATTCCAAAATAATCCACCCTTCTTATTTTTCCCAAACAAAAAGTTTCTTTCACATTTTCAAACTCAAATAAAAAGTAAATGAAAAAATTTTTTTTTTTTTTTGCACCGTATTAAATATCTCAATGAGATCTATCAAATAAGATCCATAGTGGTAGAGAAATTTTTTGCGTAACCCTATTTTTTTTGACCTGGAAGTTGCCCTATACAAACACAGCACTATTGGTACACTAAATGAGGGCCGGCGGTCAGAAAACCGACCGGCAGCAGCGCCGGGCCGTCTCCGGCCGCCGGACGGCCGATCCGAGCCGTCCAAAAATTCTAAAAATTAAAAACAAGGGGGCCTACGTGGGAATCAATGGCATCCGAGGTGTGTAAGGTACTCAATCTTTTTCCATGTATATATGAGTAACAATATGTTTTGATACATACACGAATAAGGATTGCTCAGATCAAGCACCCTACGCACCTCGGATGCCGTTGATTCTCGCGTAAGCCCCCTTGCATTTTTTTTTTAGAATTTTTGGACGGTTCGGATCGGTCGTCCGGTGGCCGGAGACGGCCCAGCATGGCTGCCGGTTGATTTCCGACCGCCGGCCCTCAAGGAACCAATATAAATTCTTCCACCCTTCTTATTTTTTTGGAACAGCCCTTCTTATTTCACAAAAAATAAGTTGTTAATTCAGTTGTGGAACACAACCTAACTGCACTAGACAGTGTTTCCTGAAGTCACTTTATTTGACCGTTGACTCTCGCATGCCCATTTGTTGGTTAGGTAGATCAAATTTACCTTTAATGGATATTGACACTATGCCTTTCCCACGTTGAAGCTACCCATGAATCGCATTATTCTACTGGAATTGACTCTCAAGCATAATAAGTGGCCATTTATTTCGCTTAAACAAACCATACACCGTACATACATAAGTTGCTTCAATTCACAGAGAAGCAGAAGCAAGTAAATATACAACATTTATCTCTCTTCCAACCGGAATACCGGCGAAGTTACACACCATTATTTTAGAAATGAAGAACATGGGCGAGCTATCAGTAGCAGCAAAAACAGCATCAAACAGCGTCGAGATTAGTCCTCCTTCTCTTCGCCTTCGGTGTGAAGTTCTGCAGAATCCCAATTGTGAGAGCACTCGACTTTTGCCAAAACCATACCGTCGTCACAACCAATCACAATCCTGTTCGAAGGATAAATGTACCCATTACAATCCTGTTGAAATGATTAAGCAAAAAATACCACACAGTGGCAAAAATAATCTGAAAAACTTACTGTGGTGAACCTTTCATGCAACCAATAGCCCAAACTCTTCCAAGGTCATAGTTCAGTGTGTTCTCAAGCCTACAAGTAATAGTTTGCAATCCAAAATGAGCCATACCACATATATCAGAGTGTGTGCTCGCTCAATATGTGGCGATCATATGAGCACAGATATGTTAAACACAGTACGAAAGTTTACGCTGTTGGGCTCGGATCGGTGTACCTGAAATTCGCTGCATTCCACACGCGAAGCGTCTTATCCTCGGAACCAGTGACTATTATAGGGGCTTCTGGATGGACACATACTGCAGTGACATTGTGTGTGTGGCCTTCTAAGGTTTGGACACAGGCTCCGGTCTCATAGTCCCAAACCTGAGATGCAATTATAACATATAGTTCAGATATTAAACGGAATTCTTCAGAAATGAAACATACATACAGAAATGAAATTCTTCAAGGCCTAAGGCAAAATAAATAAATAAATCAATAAATAAATACAGACTCAATGGCATACCTTAGCAGCATAATCATCAGAACCAGTGATTATATATGTTTTATCACCACTTGTGACGAAGTCAACACAATTTATCCCTTTTGAATGTTCCTCCAGAGTGAAGCTTGGATTGGGAGAACCAAGATCCCATACCTGTAAAACAAAGAAACATGCTACAGTTGCAGAGAAACATACCGAAAAACGCCTATTCCCGTATCAGTTTGTTTAGACCAAGTACTTGCTAAAACAGAAACTTTTCGAACCCGGGAAATTCAAGCCTTGAATCTATGGCATGCAGTCGAAAAACCCAACTTGGTTCCCAGCATAGTTGAGAGTTTTGATCATTGGGCTGTTTGTGATCGAATACAGACTTTTCGAGACAAATGCATACCTTTACACTGCAATCAAGTGATGCACTAGCAAAGACGATGGCTTTTTTCGGCTCAAATGCCACTCCCATGACATAATGGGAATGTCCTTCGAATACCCGAGTGCACGCCCAGTCGTTCTCCCAATCCCAAAGCTTTATCAGCTTGTCATCGGACGCTGACAGAACATATGGCAGGGTAGGGTGCACAGTCACAGACCTGATAAAATCCGTGTGCGCTTCAAATTCTTTAATCTTTTCAGCAGAATTGTAATCGTACACACGAATAAACTTGTCATCTGATCCTGTAACAATCCATTGTTCGCGTTCTACAAATTTCGCTGTTCTCACTGTTAAGTGGAAGAAAAAATGTTCAGCTCAAGTTGATTTAGTAGATAAAACATGCACACCGATGCATAAACTGGAGGCAAGGGAAACCATGACAACTCAGAGAGATTTTATACCCGGTGACTCTGTGACATCGATAGATTTCTCCATGGCCTGCAAAAACAGATGAATCTTGAGTTAGCCATAGATACCTTTCTGAATCCCTATCGGTAACATACGAAACAAATTGCTTACTTGTGACTGGTAGTTCCAGATACAGACTTTTCCTGAATGTAAACTTGCCAGAATCCTGAAAGAGGCCGAGGCCGTATTCATGAGCTCTATTAACTAGCACAAATGTTAATTTCCCACATTGCACCTTATTTGATGAACAAACATTATTTCTATTTATACATGTAGCATTAGATGAGTGGCCAAGAAAGAAAAATATGTTACCATGGCTTTGTCGGATGAAAATCCACAGACTTAACTCTCTCTGATCGTCGATCAAACTGTTTCTGATAAAAAAAATATTTAAAAATATTAGTGCTGCCAATGATCCCGAAGATAAATGCAAATTCAAAGGCACGGAGATTGGCATACCTCGATTTTAAGTGTGAAAGTTTGTTGCTTGCCATTGCCAGCCTTTCAACAAGACAACCATAGAAAAAGCTTATTAGTCCAAACACCAATGCAAGGGAATTGCACATTTCAAATCATAATAGTATGAGCTTATTCAATTCTGATTCATGGGGATGAAAAAAAAATTAATAAAATCTTGCTCTGACTCGAATTTAGGGCATCATGCCGACCCCATTAGGTAATTTATAAACCATAATGGTGGTCGTCTTGGTTTTAAAAAATAAAGAGAGAGACTACGAAAGGCATCATCGTGCAATACTCTATAAAGTAACATAAGGTTACTACGTACTCGTGACATACTTTTATCGTACGATGCAAAAATAACCTTTATTGTACGATGCGAAAATAAAACTTCCACGGTCATTAGTACCAGATCATTCTATGAAATAAATTCTATGAAATAAATTACGCAATTTCCGACTTCAAACACATTTTGGGACTCACCATTGTAGGTGTTGGAGTAGAGGACTTGGGAAAATATTGCAAATGTTGCAGAAGAAAAATTAAGGGGGATTTTGCTCTGTGCTTTTTAGTTTGAAGGACAGAAGGCCTCTTTATATAGTGGTGCAAATTGCAATGCTCTGCTGCTAGTGAATAATTGGACTCCCAAATTCTTCAAACACCATGCTGTGGACTTTCTTTGGACTTTTCTTTTGTGTTGTCATACTATGCTGATCCAGCCGTCGATGCTGGAGCGTGGCAGAATCAACGGTGGGGATTAAGCTCCAATTGATATGCTGAAACTTGTCATGCAATGATAATCCAGCCGTCGACGCTGAAACGTGGCAGAATCAATGGTGGAGATCAACCTCCAGTTTTGACTCACGTGTTTTATACAAGCTTTGGGCTAGGAATATCCGAGGAAGGTGGGATGATTAGGAATTAGGATATCAGTTCTAGTTGATTTTTCAAGCGTGTTTTCTTAGCTCGAGTGTCGGTCAATCGAACTTTCTTAGAATAGGACATGGATAACTTTTTCTTAAAAACTTGCTGTTCGGGGGCCTGCCTTTTCCACAAGCGCCTATAAAGGAATGGAGTTCCTAGAAGTGGCTTACACTTTTTGGCCATCTCCGGACGATTATACCCCTTACTTCAAAAACTAGCTGATTGAATTTACTTCTTTGGAATTTTGGGCATTTCCGTCATTTCACGCTCAAAAGTGGTGGGCCATAGACACTATTTGGGTTATTTACGAATTACTTTAACAGGTTTTCGGACTTTCGATGTTTTCCGTATGCGTCCCGACTTTTATACACTATTTTGTCCTTTAGTGCGGCTGGGCTGGAGGACTTTTTAGTAAAATTGTATACTCATTTTACTGTACTCACAAAAATTCCGCCGGAAATCCAGATTCCTGTCTCTCAAAATCAACCACTTGCCCCTCTCTCTCTCTCTCTCGAAAGTCAGCCCCAAAAGGAAAAAAAAAACTCATTACGTTCTAGGACTGTAAGTCTGTAACGAAGAGCGGGAGAGAGGGTTGGTGGTGGGAGGGCGACGAACTCACCACCACCGTCGACCAACACCACCGACGACCAGAATTGCCGGCTGCGCCTCCACCTCCACCTCCGGCGACCACCACATGAGGCGAAATCTGGTTGGCTCAGCATTGGCGAATACAACCGACGACCACCACAACCGATGCCACACCATGGTCTCTCTCTCTGTATGAGGTAGATTTTCAGTTTCCCACTATAACTTGTTCAACCCAAAAACATTAGGTTTTCGTTTTGATATGAAATTAGGGATTTTGTTTGGAATTAGGGTTCCAATAACATGTGAATTAGGGATTTTTTTTAAATTAGGGTTCCAATAACCAAGTTTGGCTTTATTTTGTATACTGCCTGATATAGGAGATCCCTATATTTTAGGATTTCTTTGAAATTAGGATTTTTTGAAATTATAATTTTCACATTTTTATGAAAAGATAGGATCCATTATCTTCCTACCTTCAAGAAGGCTCCCCATCCAGCAACCTCAGATTTTGCCAAAAGGATCTGAAAATAAGGGGAAATGGTATTAAATGCATCTCTCTCAAAAATCATAAGTGTGGTACTTATTGAGAAGTTAAACTCCCAGAATTGATCACCCTTTGTTGTTGCCTAAGAAGAAGCCTCATATTTCCGCATTGGCCATCTCCTCGCTTGGGTGGCTCACCTAATGAACCATCCCCACCGCTGCACAAAGTGTGAAACTATAATAAAACCAGTAAGAAAGAAAAAGATAGAAAGGCACATGATTATTACCTAACCCAACAATTACGACAAACATCTGGATCACATTCACGTCCAACAGCAAAGCATGGACATTGACGGCTTTTGCATTGACTCTTCGCACAGTGGCATCCCCTGAATCGATTTTTGCAGCTTTTGGAGCACCTGCCAATTAAAAGGGATTTGGAATGAAGTTTATCTTTACTCTGGAGTTCATTAATCGGAATGGACGAAACGCCCAGGTAGCATGTGAAAAATGTTCATTTCTGAAATAAAATGAAATTTATGAAATTTTCGCATGTACATCTAATTCATGTAATCTACTCAATTACGCATTACAAGTATTGTGAAACTGGCGGAGGAGTTAAATTAATCACTCCAAGGCATGCATTTGACACTTTATCATTCAGCAAGATTTATCTCACAAAGAATGGAGCATGACTAATTTTCAAGAGCTTTACGCATTTCATCTATTTTGTGCTTACCCACAATACTTCTCACTGCAATTTCCATTATGTAGACAGGGGCATTGCTTTCCGCACATTGACCTACATCCACATGGTATATATTGCTTACAAGACTGGTTTTTCCCATCTGCAATTCTTTTCCACATTGATGGATGGCCAGCAGACATCCAAGAATATTTAAGCTTCTGCGTTCTGCCCCTTTTACGAAGTATCCTCGGCCTTGCTGGTATCTCTCGCTCCTAACACAACCAAATAGCTACTACTAAATACACTTGCTCAAATGAACACCCCAGTTCACTGGGACTGAAATAAATATTTACAGACTTTAGAAGTGTACAAACAAGTTCCCCATGGTGGTTCTCCAACTGGTGGAGATACAAGAGAAATTAGTGCACCTTGAATTCAGTTGGAGCAACACAGTGCTACTTTAAAAGTTGATGTAGATAGTCCAGTCCATACTGATTTGGAAAATAAAAATAATGAGCTTTATTAAGTACTTAATGACATTTACAATATCTCTATCGTTGACCAACAAAACATAGGCAGTATAACTGAAAATGACAGAAAGATGTCTACTTGCTCTGTTCTGGGTAGCTGTAAACAATGCTTTCAAGTTCCCACCTTAGCTAGAAATTAGGGCTCCAATAACCAAGCTTGGCTTTATTTTGTATACCGCCTGATATAGAAAATCCCTAATTTAGGATTTTTTTGAAATTAGGATTTTTTGAAATTAGCGTTCCAATAACCAAATATTCCCTAAGAGCATCTCTACTCCTTACTCAAATCTTGACTCAAACTCAAAGTTAAGTAAAAATCACCCAAAACTCTTTTCCACTCCTTACCTAAACCTATACCAAATTTGAGTTTTACTCAAATTTGGTTAGACTAAAACCCTTACTCAAATTTTTGAAGGTTCGCACCTTTAAATTTACAATATTGCCATTATTGAAGTTTTTACTCAAATTTGTGCATATTTGTGCTTGGGTTTGAGTTTATCAGTGAAACTTTTACTCGAATTTTTACTCAAATTTGAGTGAAAATCTGAGTAAGGGGTGGAGATGGTATTATAGAAGATCCCCAACTATTGATTTGGGTAAGAAGCAATACTGAAAATCTGAAAATACATGAGGTCGGATTGACCATTAGTCGAGTTGTGCGGCAATGAGTTACCTTTATTAATCAGGTAGAACTCAGGACAACTTTCAAACCTAGAATGTTAATTCAAATGTTTTTGCAATTTATCAATTGAGATAATGTGTTTTGGCAGAAATTCTTTCGTAGCTGTGTGTGTTATTATTTGAGCAAGGATTTGAAGAATGTGGATAGGCATTCAGTACAGCAGTAAGTTTAGCTTCTAGAACTAGATGTGCGGGTGTGTGCGCAATACAAATAGTATTTGAACCTTGCTGTGAAAGTGCTGCAACATCTAGAAGCAGTGGATCATATTTTTAGTTCCTTTGTCTGAATTTTTGATCGAGATTTGTGGACGGGGGCGGTTATGAAGAGATTTATCCAGAAATAAATGCCGCAAATATAATGCTTTTATGAAAAGTTTGGTTGGCAAGATGTTCTGAAGGGAATCGATGTGGGGACTATTTGGTTGTGGAACCAATTAGCAAAATGCTGTGTGGAACCAATTAGCAAAGTGCTGTTTGCTCCATTCCCCTAACCAGAACAGGATGCATACGTGGTGGTGGCATATGGAATGAATGTCTTTTTTCCTTTTTCATTCGACGGACTTAGTTTGTGTCCGGTTGATTATAAACCGCCAAAGAGTAGGCTTGCAAGTGGCGTGAGTTGAATGATTACTTTTAGATGCATGAAAGGGATGTGTAATTTTAGTTTTGTCCCAGTGTATGTCCTTTAGAGAAAGACTATTGCATGTTTTGAATGGCAACGTTAGAGGAAAAGGCTTTACAAAGCCCAGTCAGTGCAAAAGCAAATGGGAGTAACTACTATAAGTTGTTGTATCATAAGGCCATGGTGTGGTACCGTGGTGTGTTTTGCTTGAATCTTGATAATTCGGCTCTGCTTCACCTCTTAGAATTTGGTGGTCTCTAGAAAAATGTCTTCATACTTCTTGATTTCAAAGGTAAAAATTCTTATAACCCATTCCTGTTTGTAGGTATAATGAATTTGGCATTGATGGAGATGCAGCGGCGAAGTCCCTGGGCCCAAAGTTGGATGTTTTCTCAGAGCATATGTCAGTACGGACTGGGCTGCAAGTGGCAGATGTAGAAGTAAAGACTTACTGTATTATTTTTTCCCACTCCTTTTTTTTGTTGAAGCGAGCAAAGTTGCGATATTTCAAAATCTATAACGTCTCGTGCTATCATTTACAGATTCAATATCGCCTATACGACAAAGAAAAGTGGATTGGATGATAAAAGAAAGTGTAGCTCTGTATCGGATTTAACTCTTGTATAGGTATGATTACATAGTCTACATTTTCCCCTGATGTGATCAGAATTTCTCTAGGGTTGAAGATCTGAGATCTTGGTTAAATAGAGCAGTCTCTTAGATACCTTTTCTTCTTTAAATGATTTTTCTTTTGCTACTGCTCTTGAGCTCTCCCTACCTTGTGCTTGGCGTGGCTTTTTCAGCTTTGTTAGGCAATCAACCTGCACAAATGCATGCTTCTAACTTAGTTCATGAATGTACTTGAAAACTGCTTCTTTTCCAGTTTGTGTTTATCCTTTCGAGCAGTTGACTGCGTGTCCTTTTTTACTTCTGTCGGTGCTCCAGGATGCATAGGCAACCAGTGCATGTCATGACTTTCTTGTTGGCTGAATTGGGGACAAGTGGATCCCTTGATGGGCAACAAAGATTGGTTGTTAAGGGTAGATTTACGCCTAAATATTTTGAGGGAATCTTGTGGAGATATGTTAGGAAAATCCATCTCTATGTTACCTGACAGTAGGAGTAACTAAGATCACTGCCTAAAGATCACAATAGTATTGAAAAGTGAACTCCTTGCTTGTAACTAAGATGACTGCGGCCTAAAGGGGCTAAAAACTGATTTGACATTGATTAGATTTAATTATTTCCAATTAAGCACATTCCTGTTAAGTTCTTTGGATCCTTCAATTTCTGTGTTGGTTATATTTTCCACGTTTTGTGCAGACGAATATGTCATCTGCAATGGTTGCAAGAGTCCAGACTCAATTCTCTCAACGGAGAATCGACTCTTCTTTCTCAGATGTGAAAAGGTATTAGTCTTTAAATATCTGTGTGCGCGGTAGGAAGGCCGTGGTTTTATATATACAAACATCTTCTTGAACATGCTCTGATGGTTTTTGTCGTTGTGCAAAACCCTTTAACATGAATGATATGAGCTTATAGAACACATTATTGCTTTGTTGAAAGCTTCTTATCTTCCCTTTTTTCATGTTCTGAATGAGAAAATGGTGGTGTTTTTCTTTGCTACGTATCTTCATATGTGGCCTATGATGTTTAAGTTTTTGCCTACATTATCTGATTCTATTATCAATGAAAGAGGAATCTAAAGCTATTCTGAGGCCCGTTGATATTTCATAGTTAGTCTCCTGCATTAGAATCAAGAAAGTTAAGACAAATTGCATTTCTTGGGGTGAAGTCCCTTTTTGTTGAGTTCAGTTTATGAAATTGTATAAGTGCAGCTTTAAATGACAAACTATGGTTCCGAGAAGCCTGTTATTTTCTCTGTTACTTTAATTTTCTTTGAAAGTAATGATACCTATTTACTTTTAGTTTTACTTATCTTTCTTCGAGGCCTATGATGGTTTAAAATTTTGCCTACATTATCCGATAGTGATATTTGTGATGAAGCATTTTGAACTGTGCTGAGGCTGCATATGATAACGCCAACGACCGTAAGACTTGCTCAATCAAATCAATTATAATCAAAATTCATTTTGCAATTTATAACTTCACCGAATTGCTATTGATATTTTATATCTGCCAAGGCAGCTGTAACATTAATTGCTTATTCACCGTGCTTGTTTCGAGCTTCAGGCCATTTTGTGAGGTGTGCTATACTACTGGCATTTACAGATTTGTAGAGATTGGTAAAACACTTTCTATAACATACATTTCTACACCCATTAATCTTTGACTCCTAACTTGGCCCTTTGTCATTTTCAGAAGCTACCTCAACACTTCAGGACATTATGTGATCAACATAACCGTAAAGAATTCATACTAAGTTGCTACCTCAACATTTCAAGACATTATGTGATCAACATAATCGTAAAGAATTTATACTAAAGTTCAAAATCGAGGAGATGGACTGTCCGATATGGTAACGGATTCTTTAATGTAGTCGGATGGAAGTCATTTGTTCATGCACACAAACTATCAACCTACCACACATTAGTACTCAATCCTAATGTACGTGTAGATTTACATACCATGGTGTTTGATGCAAACAACGCATCTCCTCTTGGTATTGATATCATTGCGTATGTCTTTTACGATTACATAATATGTAAGTACTGTGAACTTTTATCTAATGAACACCTGTACAAGAAATGATCAGCCTACATTCCGTAGCAAGTGTCACCAGATTCCAATCCTCAAAACAACAATATTACTTCGAACATTTTTAGTGAGCACGCGATTCGTGCGGAGCACGTCGCGTGACACTAGTCTGACTAAATAATTCAGACTTCGGGTTCAGGTTGGCGCTGTACAGTGAGGGGTGTGCAGCACTGTTCGAGCCATCAGATCGTGCATCTGACGACTCGGATCTCATCTCGGCAACCAAATTTTAGACTTCGGGTTTTTGCATTTATTAGTTTTTTGTCAATTTTTTTTGTAGATTATTATTTTATCATGCCGAAATAAATCTAAAAAGAAAAAATTACTATTGGAACCCAAATTTTTTGAATAAAGACATAAATAAATCAATAAGCCGATTTTTTCCGTCCTTATTCAAAAAATTTTGGATTTCAGTGTTAATTTTTACTTTTAGATTTTTCGCTTCATGATGAAGCAATAATCCAAAAAAATTGACAAAAAAACTAACAAATGCAGAATAAAAAATGAATAAGGACAAAAAATAATCCAAATGGATTTTTTAGCCAAAAAGCCTTCAATTTGTCATTCACCTATGCAAACTCAATTGAATCGACCAATCTATGCTTGTCCATAAATTATAAACATAGGGGAACTGAAATCTGATCCAAATTATGTCCAAAAAAGGTAGATGCGACCGTTTTTCAATCGCTTTTAGTACCAAATTTGAGGCTAAGGGGGTGTTTCCACTAATCTAAAAGTTCTAGTGAGGGAAAATTTCGTTTTTCCTCTTGGAAATATATTATCGTCGCGAAAAAGGGGAAGAAAAAGAAAAAAAAAACACACCCCATCTCTGTAAAACCACAAATTATACAATCTGCAGGGTTCCGTAACGCAATCGCCTACGTAGTTCTACTCCTCTGCTTCCACCTAAAAGAAATTTCAAATTGTTGCTATGGCCTGCTATTGCTGCCAGCTGAGAACAAATTCGATTATAAGAAAAACTTCAAAAAGTAGGAAGCTCAATCAGTCCTGAGTTCCTCTCAATTCAAGAAATTAAAAAAAAAAAAAAAAACCGCGGCCACTATCAGCCTTCGAGGAATCTGTTCTTGCCTGCCTGTCGAGTTTCTCCGATCAGTCAAACATCTGCAAGAAATACCGTTCAAATTAGTTTTCCTGAGATTATGGCTTGAAGAAGGAACGAAATTTCTTGCGGTGTTTTGTTTCGCCAAACAGAGAAATGGACACATTCGACAAAAGTCCGGGAAACATTTCGAAACAGCCAAAAGGAGATTGCGAACATACAAAGAAACTTTTTACAAACAGGAACTAAAAACTTGTGCAAGTACATAAAAGCCAGTTAATTGATAAACTTTGACAATTTACAGATTGGTTAACTGAGTTGTAAAAAAGGAACATGTATAAAATCACAAAATAAACGTTATTCCGAAAGCCAAATTGTCAAAACTCTCGAATTCGTGTTGCCAACTTTTTCTTTTCTTTGATTCGTTGTTCTTGCATGCGTTCGTGGTATTCTGCTGTTTTTAAATGGAAAACTGAAGCCTTTAAACAGCCAATCTAAACAACGAGAGGAACACATCAAGGCCGATACTTCTACCTTATATGAATTAAATCAGATAATATTCTCATGCGAATACAGAGAACGATATTGTATCGGACTGCGAGACCAGAGATGGCACCTCAAAAAGCTCTACGGTGTAGAGATCTTAACTTGGTTTCCAAATAGAGGAAAGTGCCAAACTGATATGAATTGCATTATTTTCATTTATGATACATTAACCAAATAGATGGTCAATCTTAGGCTAAACAGTATGATTCATATACTGAATGAAGAAGGTAAATACATCCATTACAAAACACGAAATAGAATAGTCTTCCAGAAATCAAACAAAGTAATTTCCGCCACGCCATAGAATCCAATAACCATGTCAAACAATCAAAATGAAGGAGATGCCTCATCTCATTTGTCTAGCTGGAAGGGGTACAAAGATGATACCAGCACAAGTATTCTAAATAGAAGTGTACCATTAACAGTTGGAAGTTATCAGCAAGGAATTGGAGATGTCAAAAACAAACAAAAGTACAGCATTAGTTACCCGGACTACCCCCGACAGACCTGCTAAATGTACCCAAGGACAATCTAGAAGGGAATGTGAATACAATTAAAACAATTGAAAATAAGATCAATATTGACCATAAAAACAGCACCATTTCAGTAATTTAATGCCAGAAAATCAAAGTGAAGCAAAAATAAAAGTTGCCTTAAAATCAATGAAAATAAAAGTTCCCTTAAAATCAATGCATCTCAAGGAGAAGGCTTGAGAGTAGAATGGAAGTAATAAAGCAGTGGCTGCAGTGCAAAACTGATAACAAATGATCTAATGTGCAAAACTAACGGTGAAACATACAAGAACAAGGCAGCATATTCAGCCACAGATACCCAACAAATAATGATGATAGAAAAAAATGAAACATGGAATAGAACTTGAGGCAACAAATTGTTTGAGTATTTGAGACATAAAAGGAAATCTCTCATCTCATGTATTCACTCTTAGGCATAACTAAATAGCAGGGACACAGGCATTTGCTTACTTGAACGGTGTCTCGTTATGGGTATTTCTCGCATCTCACGGAATTTTACGCACAAGTATTCACCTAACAATGCCATCACTGCAATTCCAGTACCATTCACAATCCACCAAGTAATTGAAGAAGGCCAACCACCATACATGATGCATATAAAGAGGTGGATGATGTAGAGGCTGGCTGAGAAATCTAAGCACTTTATTGCCCTCTCAACCAAATACAGCATGTAAACAGATCTGCTTCAAAGAAAAAAAAAATTCAAACATGAACCACCCAAATGTTATTCCCATACAAATCAGCAAGGAACTAGTATATGGACACGACAATAATGAGCAAACAAAAGGAAGATGAACCTCACCCTGATAGCGAACCGAGCACAAATGACACTATGACACACCAACCAGTAACTGTAGAAGCATTGATGGCAGCATAATCAAAGAAATACACTAAACTCATCTGAGAGACACGAGTCCCAACAAGGATTGCCATGAAAACTCCCAGAGTTAGATAGTACAAGCACTGGAGGCAAACAATTTGGACAACAATGAGCCATGGATCCCATGACACTGCACCGTAGAACATGATTTTAACTGCTTCCACAAAACCCAACTTCCCAATTCCCTAAAACACCCAAATAGTCCAAAATGGAAAAACCCTTTTCTCTTATATTCAGCACCCAATTGTGAAAATTTCAAAATTAAAAATCTTAAAACTTCAAAGCTAAAAATCCAACCCAAACCCATATTCGTAGTGATTTCGATATGAAACAAAATCAACTTTCCTCTCAAAATTACCAATACCAACCCAATCCTTCATACCAATGCAACTGATGAAACCCTCTAACTGAAACACAAGTAGGCAACAAAGTCCCTAAATTTCTCACACCCAATTGTTCAAAAATATCATAACCTCGTTACTTTGGATTCAGACTTGGTTCCCAGAACAATCAAACCAAAGGGTCACTTCCCGAACCCAATTCTCCAAGTTTCAGATTCAAAACCAATCCAAACCAATGTTGATGCGTATCGAATACACAATTACCAAACAAAGCCCAAACATTTTACCAAAGCAACTGATTAGAAGCTGACAACCCTAAACTTCCCCAACCCAGATCACAACCCTAATACCTGTTCCTTCAAAAGTCAAACTTGGTTCCCCAAACAATCAAACCAAAAGGGTCGATTCCAAAACCCAATTTTTCAAAATTGATCAGTTCAAAATCCAATCCCGTCCAAACCCGCATTCATATCGATCATAGTCGTAATCAACTGACCTTCTAAAGCAGAAAGAAATTCAGCAGTTCAACACGATCTTAATTGAGGTATTTGGGAAACTCGAGCCGTGGTAGATTCAGATGCAACTGGGATTTCAAATCGATGAAATCAGAAGTTTTGGAAAGAGAGGTACCTAGATCAAGATCGATAGAGGGCCGAGTGGAGGGTTTATTTCTACCCTCTTGCTTTAACTATTGGCAAAGGTTACTCAGTACTACACTGAGCCGACTCAGCGACTCGTCATCGTCGTGTGTGTGATTTTTGAGAAAGTGGACTAGAGGATCCAAGCCGGTTTTGGGTTTTTACTAACACGTCATGTACCGTTATTTTCCCAAATTAATAATGTCAAAACTCATTTTAATTAAATATCGTTTGATATGGTATCAGAGTACTATTGCAGCATTGGATTGAATTGCATTTATCGTTTATATTGATGTGCACCAAAATCAAAACAAACCTTTTAGGTAGGGATGTAAACGAATCAAATCAAACTAAATCCTGTTAAGTTCAGCTCAGGTTCATTAAGATACTAGTTTGGCTCGAGTTTGATTCGAACCTGAACAACTTGGCTCGAATTCGGCTCGTTAAAATTTTTCAAGACTCGGGTTCAGCTCCGTTGGGTTCGTTAAGATACTAGTCTAGCTCGAGTTCGGCTCGCGTTCGATTCGAACCTAAACATCTTGGCTCGAGTTTGAATCGTTAAACTCAAACAAATCGAGTCAAACCGAATCTAAGCTTGAATTGAGCTCATTAAGACTTGGGTTTGGTTTGGTTTGGTTTGGCTTGGCTCGGCGCGGCTCATTAAACTCAAGCGAACCCAAACTCTCTCATTGATCATATAGAATTTAGGAGAAAAATAAATATTGAATTATATATACAACCTTAAAATTTTTTATATTTACAAATAGACTCCTTTTGAATTATTAATTAAATTTAAGTATAGATTTGCGAGTCTAACCGAGCCGAATACCGTTAGGCTTAGGTTCGGCTCATTTACGGAACAAGCCTAGAATTGAGGTTCAGATTCAGTTCGTTTAGCAGACAAATCGAACTCGAACGAGCTCTTGTCGAACCGAGTCTCGAGCAGTTTGCGAATGGCTCAGTTCATTTACAGCCATACTTTCAGGTTCTTTTACTTCTTATGGGCCTGGTTGAAACAAAATTTTGTCCTAGCATTAACCGAACTCCATAGACGATGAGATTGGATCTTCAAAAATTAATCGGAATTTGAGTAAGTTGGGCCAGACACTCACAACCCATGACCTATAGTCGTATATAAATGAAAAGGGCCAAAAAAAAAATTTGGTATATAAATGAGGGGTGTGATTTTCGCACTCATTTTTTACTAACCACACTTCCCTTTCTGTTTTTTTCGAGTAAAAAAAAAAAATTACCAAGGAAATTGATATTCACACCTCATTTTTTGTTATACATACTTCTTCGTTTTTTTTTAGTATTGAAAGTGTGTGTATTTTTTTTGCTAAAAGACCAAAAAAAATGTGAATAACAAAAAAAAGGGTGTGAATATCAATTCTCTTTGGTAATTTCACGTAGTAAAAACAAAAAAAGAAAGTGTGGTTAGTAAAAAAGGGAAGCACGGAAATCACTCCCCAAAAACAAAAATGGCAAAAAAAAAAAAAAAAGGAAGAAGAAGGTGGTTTTTTTTTTTTTCTTTTCTTTTTTGATCATTGTAGAAGAAGATAGTTTTGAAAGTGAAAAAAACTCTTGAATCTGCCGTACTGAAAACAAGAGTATAAATTATTAAAAAAAAAGAGATCAGCCAACAGGGCGACCGCATAGCGCAGTGGATTAGCGCGTTTGACTTCGGATCAAAAGGTCGTGGGTTCGACTCCCACTGTGGTCGTGAATCTTCTTACTCTCCTCTTTTGTGCGCTCTTTCTTCGAATCAGTATTTGCTACAATCTCAGTAACATTCTCTCTCTCTCTCTCTCTCTCTCTCTCTCTCTCTCTCTCTTTTTTCCCTTTCTTCCATTGCTATTGGTATCTGTGATGCCAGGAAAAGTTTCTTACCAAAAACTTCCATCCAAATCCGAACTGTTCTTGGTCATCAAAAATAATCTGGACTTCACATAGTTTAACACGCCAAGGTCCCGATTGTTCGACTAAAAGAGAAAAAAAAAGAGATACTACTATCTCGTTAATCTCATCAGACCAACAACAGCGATGACATTAATGAAACCGCATCCTCTCGGTACTGTACGTCTCGCGCGAGATAATATATCTGATGGACATTTAATCTGGGCGGTAAAATTTTTAGCCAAAAGATCAACCCGATATATCTCCTTAATTTGTATAATTCAATCCAAACATCGGATATGATATCTCATATCCGTTCAAACAACCGGCCCCCAAACGTAGCAAAAAAACTTGTTATCTGATTCAAGATGGAATAGAGGATTTCCAAACATTGCAGTCACTACATTCCTCAAGTTGATAATATACACTCATAACAGAAAGTTGAACTACAACTTGTGAAGATTCAGTACATACAAAACTAATTTCCTCAACTTCTGTGACTTGTGGTCACACTTCTACAAATGGGGGGAAAAAAAACCAGCAAAGAATATAGACAGCAATCCCGGTATTGTACTATGAATTATCTTGTTGGGGAACTCCCTTTCTCCTCCTACCACTTTTCTTCACAGAAACCGTGGCATTTGCCCCCGCTTCAATTTTTTCCTCAGCCCGATGATTCACAATAGGTTTCGAAGAATTTACGAGACTCCTCAATCTCAATATCTCACCTTTAGCAGATGCCAGTTCCTCTTCGAGTTTCTTCCCTCTCTTCTCCAGCACATCCCTTTCCTTCCCAAGCTTCATCACAATGTTATGTGCATCTTCCATGCTTTCTCTTTCTTCCTGAGAAAGCCGTTTCTGCTCTGAAAGGGAATTATAAATCACATCTTTCTCCTCTTCGAGACTTGAAATCTGAGATTTCGCCGTCTCTAAATCTCTAGCAATTACCATCGCTTTTGAATTCATCTCGGCAAGCGACTTGGTAGCCTCTTCCAAATCTGTTTCGAGAGACTTTCGCGATTCTTTGTGTTCCGAAACCTGTTTCTCCAAAGCTTGTATTTCTTTGGTCAAAGAAGTAACAATCTTCTTTTCTTCTTTCAAATCGAGGGTTGCAGTTTCTGCCCTCTTGTACACATCCACTAATTCCTTCTTGAGGCTATCGCGATTTTCTACGGCAGCTGCCAAATCAAGAGAGACAATTTTCAGCTCATCTTTTGTTTCCTTCAGAGTCTCTTTTGCTGATGCGAGCTCGCTAGATAACACTTCTGCACTGCGTTTTGCCTCAACGAGGTTCTGGTCAAATGAATCCTTAGCTTCGGAAAACTCAGCCGTAACCCTGGAAATCTCGGACTCAAGGCTAGAGCAGAGACTTCTTAAATGCTGTAATTGCTTTGCCAGATCAGAAACCTCGTTTCTTGACTTCCCAAGAGCTTCTTGTGTAATTTGGAGCTCACTTTTCAAAGTCTTCACATTGTTCAATTCAAGATCGAGAGATTTCCTCATATCATCCCGTTCTCGGGTCATATTGGCAACTAAGACTTGGTTTTCACTCACTTCCCTTGAAGCAACACCTATCTTTTCCTTAAGTTGGTGAATCTCGTAGTCTTTTTCTCCTAAAAGTTTGGCATCTGCAGCAGCTTTTTCTAAGGCATATGACTTCAGATCAGTGTACTCCTTCTGAATAGCAGTGAATTTCCTCATAGAATCATCTCTCTCAACACTCAAAGAACCCACTTGAGCATTCAAATCATTGATAGCCGTATTCTTCAATTCCAGCTCTTTTCCACTTTTCAGAATCTCTTGTTTCATTCTACTCATTTCTGTATTTGCTCCCACTAGTTCATTCTTGGTTTTCTCGAAGGTAGACTTCAATTTCTTAAGCTCTGATTCTTTTCCAGCAAGTGAGGAATTGAGTTTAGAAATAGTTTCTTCTCTGTCCTTGATCTCTGAACTGAGCAACGTTATCTTTTCATGCAGTACTTCAATCGAGTTAAGCTTCTCCTTCATCTTCTCTTCTAGTTCCTTCTTGTCTTCCCCAGCCTTTGAGAGATTGCTTTGAAGATTCTCTATTTGAATTTTTAGATCCTCAACTACTTTTTTCTCACTTTGTAGCTCCTTCCCAAGTCCTGTTATTGTACTGTTTGCCGATTTCAATTGGTTCATCAAAGACTGCTGCTCTTCATTTGCTTTTTTAAGTTGTTTGTTTCGTTCATCCTTCTCGTTTAGCAGCTTCAACTCAAAGCTCTTCTCCAGTGAAACAATCGTCACTTCTTTCTCATTCAACTTTTTTGTCATCTGCACAGCCAAATCAGTAAACAAGATATATGTATCACAATAATATTCTAACTTTGGAATGGGAATGGGTGCTAATATTGCAAAAGGGCGAATCCCATTTGAGATTAAACAATCTGCAAGAGAATTTCCTCCATGAAACTTTCTGAGGTTTTCTCCCCTACAATAAGATTAAGCAAAAAATGTGGGAGAAAAAGAGTGCCTAATGTGAAAATTACAGGTTTCCTATATATCTTTAAGGGAGTAATTGGTCAAGAATCAAGATACAGGGAAATAGATTGCAACAGTCTTTTAGTCCCAGAAAAGTTCAACGTCGTAATATTCATATACTTGGAACAAGTTCAGAAAATTTCTATTTGCTAATCACCTCTCAGGCAAAGCCTTATCGAGAGTCAAATCTCTTTTGGGTGAGGAAACAGATTAAGAGAACCAAATATTGTTTACCGATTCTATCGTTGCTTCAGTAGCGATCTTTTCCTTCCTAGCCAATGCGTAGAGTGCACCAACCACGCCAGAACTGAATATTCCGAGTCCATTCAGAACAGAGAGAAAGGGATTTTGTGATGCATCTCCTTGAACTGTTTGCTGTACCAAAACAAAACAAAAAAAATTGCTTAGCTGAAACAATCAAACCTCTGATTTTGGCAGAGATTCAAACCTCTGATTTTTGTTTCTGCTCGGCTGTCTGTATTTCAGGTCCTCCTGAAATGAAATTAATCAAGGCAAATCATTGAGATGGTATAAAAATTTTAACCTACCAGGCTACCAACTATTACTCTCTTTTGGGTTATGAACGTTTTGCTAAAAATTCCTATGAACAAAAGCTAGACAAATCTTGTTAGGTGATACCGTGAGAAGCAAAAAAAATAACTCAATTCAGAAAAGAATCACAAGCCTAAAGACTTAACTTGCATATCCAATAGGATGGCAGAACATTGCACTGCTATGGCAAACTTTTATATATAATTAAACCATTTTATCCATAGAACCAATAACAGTGGTAGGAATATGGTGAACAAGCAGTTTTGCTCTTGTACCTACTCGATGAAAAAACCCTCAAAGTAAACATATGTTTCTGTCAATCTACTTAGCGAGGCTTGAGCATTTAGTAGGTCTTTGGGTAGAAATTTGTCATTTACGATGGATAAACTTACGAAGATTGATATTCTTTGATTCACAGTGCCATTGCTCTCAAAAGAGTCAAATCACATTTAAGGTATCGAATGGATGGGGTAGACAGGAAAAAGGGTCATTCCTGGATTCTCAAAACACAGAAGAGTCAAAACGAAGTTTCCTCAGCTTAGTGAAATTTGATAAATGTGATTCTATCAAAAGCCATTCTAAGCCTCAATTCACTTTTGGAAGCTCTTTAATATATGTGGGTTGCATCAAACCAATTCAATACAACGTACTTGACACAATCAATTCTCTTCTCATTCTACGCGCATATCAGAAAGCATCTATCTCACCAATCATGTACTTATCATGACTGATCAGCCAATACTAGAGCAAATATTAAATTGGAGAATAACCACAGTAATGATATAATCCAAAAGGAACTAGCTCCTCTTCAGTCAGTCCAGCCTTGGGTCATTTGTGAGGACTTCTCAAACCCACTTCAATTTTCGGAACTGTTCATCTTTTAGGACTCATCAAGTACATCATCCATGTCAAAAATCATATTGATTGGATATCATACCAATAAACAAATAATGGAAACACATTTATCTTGAGATAAGCGGGTTCAATCCAGAGTGCAGGATTGTATTTTGCATGGTCAGCTCTAAAAGATGAACAAGTTCCGATCATGTGGATTCGAGAAGGACCCACGAACAGCCCGACAACACGCCTTTTCCTTCCAATAGAAATGTCCATATAGGTCCGTCTAACTATGCTACAAACCAAAATCTTTGTATCCACATTTATCTTCATTTCATTTAAATTTAGAACTACTAGCAAAGAATTTCTGTAATGTTAACGGAACGGATTTTTTTTATTTTCTATAACTAGATGTACGTGCCAGCTTATGCAAGCCGAGCAGATTTTGATAAAAGAACATAAACTTATCCAATCATGGCCATCCCGACAACAATAATCTTGAAGAAGAAAAAAGGTTCAATATTGTAAAAATAAAACCCATCTCATGAGATTCATCAATTTTAAACAAAAAGATGGTAATTTAATTTCGCTGTAAATTCCAACCACTGAGTCTGGGAAAGAATCAAGAAAATACCCAAAAAACCAACTGACCTTCGAGAGCTTTGGTAGCCTTCAATTGAAGTAATGGAACAACTGAAATACCCAGAAAGAGGATAGCTCTCCTCTTCAAGAAAACGCTGTCGGTGGGGCCGTCACAGTGCATACAAGCCTTGGCTGCTCTGTTCTTTCTTCCATTTCTTGGGAAAGAGTAGGGGAGAAGAGATTGCGAAGAGTAGAATGAAGGTGAAGAAGATGGGGAGAGAGAGTGCGTAAACCAAGAACTCCCCATTTCAGAGATCATTATTGCTTTTTCTTGATTTTTGAGTGATTCTCAACCGCTCTCTCTCTCTCTCTCTCTCTCTCCCTAGTTTTTTTTGCTATTTTGGGCCTCCATGGCTGAGACTTGAATGGACCTATATACCCTCTTTTCGATGATACAATAACACAATAACCCTTCAGAAGAAAAATCCCAAGGAAACTTCACTTTGAGCTATGTTCGTATTAACCCTCGGATGGTCAATTGTGTCACCACATAACTTCCTTTTTTGAATTTTAGTAAAATGCACAGTTAAGCTCCTCGTGGTTTTATGATGTTATGCATAACTACCGTGAAAGTTTGGTTCTTTCTTTTCTTGTAGAAGGAGTAAACTTATGAAAATGCTTTGTTGTAACAAAGATATCCTACCGACTGTGTAGAGCTTTTTATGTTTACTTGAGCTTCTTGTTTTTTCATATCACATTAGAAGTTTGCATAGGTAAATTTAGATTTTTTGAGTGAGCTTCCGTAAGCATTTATAATGAGTAATTTATATGTACAACTGATTTTAAACTTAATGTACATATTTGATGGTACGTCCAATGTTTCAAATTTAATTGATTGCACTTTCTCAATCAACTTATATTAACCGGCAAAACTCCTTCTACTACCGCCTTAGATCCTTTTAATGTCAGAAATGAGCTACATCAGCCGATTTGTAAGGGAAATGAATGGAGGCTAACGGCAGGTGCCTCAATTTGGAGATTTTGAAAGTTCAGATATTTAATTGAAATAAAATAAAATTTAGGTGTTTCGATGACATTTGAGTGAAAGCTCAGGTGCCATTTTAAAAATTTTTCCTTCGTACCTTAAAAGACAAGGGACCTTTGGTTAGCATTTTTTTTTTTTTTTTAATCCTCCCTTTGGTTAGCATTATTCATGTCAATCCGTTGTTGCATGGCATTCCTGTAATTTGTCTTCAATTGGAGGCATTCTCAGAAAACGTTATCCACGTAAGCTGGAACATGGCCTCTAATTACATTGCAGGTCCACCAATAGGAGCATGCCAGGTCAGGGTAAAAATTTACTTTGTTATCTTAGGATAAAATGATCCATCCGTGGCATGAGATGGAGAGAGAAGCATGGCAGACACAAAGATAAGTGATGTGTTTTCGTTTCTAAAATTTTAATTGGACTTTATACTAGTATTTAAGATAATTAAATTGTTTATCAGGTTACTGTTTTCGAAAATAATTTTTATAACTTGTTTATTTGGTTTCTGCTTTTGAATATAAATTTTAATTGAGTCGATCTTGAATAATATTCCAATTAAAGTTTTCGAACTAAATTCCTCACAAGAAAAGCTGATTTTGCCATTTGTTGTTGCAGTTAAGTCATTGCGACCTTAATTTAGGGAACCGATTATTGAGTTGTCCAATTTGGATACAACAATGGAATTAAAACTAGTAATTGCTAAAAGCAGTAAAATTGGCATTCATATATAAAATTGACAATTTCAAATATGAGATGAGGCCCGTGCAATATGGTTGTTGGAGGAATTTTTCGATGAACTCTAACTCCCAATTTTTCTAAACAGCGTGAAGAGAGAACAAAGAACTGGCCGGGAAAAAAAAGAGAAGAGAATTCACCGTAGATAGAGGACAAAGAACTAATTTTCTAAACAACTAAGAGCCATATCTTTGGAGAGAGAACCGGAGAGAAGACGAGGGGCAGGGAGACAGAAAGAGGAACTGGAAGGAAAACTTTTAGGGGGAGAGAGAGAAAATAAAAATTATGAGAATAATCGTCAAAGACTATATTGCTCAATCAAGCTTTCATTATCAAAAATCGGCAATCAAAAATCATTACTAAAAATCAAGCTTCCAATCAAGCTACCCATAAAAATGTCACCCAAAAATATTTATATTATAAAACAGAAGGGCCTTTGGGAATATTCCTAACAAAATATTCCTTTTCAACGGTCCAGATTTCTTCTTAACACTAATTTTATCTACCCATACAAACAAATCCAACGGTATAGATTTCTCCACTCTTTACGGCATCTTCGTAAATAGCTTACATTGTTTGGACAAAAATACAAGCTGTAATTTGACATTGTTCGGTTCTCTCACCGCCTCTCTCTCTCTCTCTCTCTCTCCCCTTCTGCAGCCGGCCACTTCCTCAACCTCAACCGCGCCTCCTCCCTCCCCTCCCGCAACCTCGCTTCCCCTCACCATAACCCACTCTCTCTCTTTCTCTTCGGAGAAAAACATTGCTAAAGTGGTCGTCGTCGTCGTTGCTGGGTACTTCATCCGGATGGCTTGATTCCGCCACTTCCGTTGCTCGATCTTTGTCAATCAAGGCTTGATTTCTTGAACTTCATTCTCTCCTTTTAACGTAAGCAATCCCAATTGGTGATTTGTACCACATTTTCTTTTTTTGCGTTCCATGTGTTCATAAAAATGCAACATACAACATACAACTGGAAATACATTTGCGTTCCATGTGTTTGGGAGTCAGTCACTGCACGTAATTCGGGCAAAGGGTACTTATATTGCAATTAGGCTCCGTTTCGGAACGCGAATAAGCTGCTTATTTTTTAAGAAGGCAATTTCAAGCTCAAAATAATGTGTTTACGCAAATAATTTTCCTACCACTATGGATCTTATTAGATAGTTCTCATCAAAATCTTTAATACGGTGCAAAAAAAATAAAAAAAATTATTTTTCGTTTACATTATTTTTTAGTTTGAAAATGTGGAATAAGCTGCTTATTTTTTAAGAAGGTTTCTGGAACGGAACCTTATATTGAAACTACTGCACTTACATTAAAAATGTACTTCGGGCTCTGGAGTTTCTTGGGTTTAAGAATTAAACACAGGAAAAAGCAAGAAATAGAGATAGTAATTCGTCTAATATCCTCTACCAAGTTTTGTCATCAACGGCAAGAACCCGCATACCCACTGGGAATTTATCATTTTCAGGCTCACTTCTGTAACCATCCAGTCTCGCTTCCAAACTCTTGGTTCACTACAAGTGGCGCAAAAGTGATAACAAGTTGATTCTCGACAATTCCTTATTCAGCTTTTATTGCATTTCATATGTTTGTAAAAATGCCTCACAAAAATCGAACTGAATGATTAGAAAATGTGGACTCTGTCATTTTTATGTCTAATTATTGCATTCCATCTCCACTTCTTTTTTTTTTAATATTTGGATTGCAATAATTAGCCTGTTGCATAATTGGGAGCTGCGATGGTGATCGATGGTATTTTTTGATATCTCTCATGGACTCATCAAGTTTGTTGTGGATATTCCCTTTTGTTCTTGCTTTCCTGTTTTTTCTTTTGGCTTCTGACTATTCTTTGGTGCCGCTTGGTACCTGCATTTTGAAAATTTGAATGTATGGTTACGGAACTATCAAGTCAAGGAGGTAAAAGTTAGATTTTTTCTGATTTCATTGATACAGAGTACTAATTGATGTGCTGCTTGATATTTACTGGAATTCCATAAGCAAATTGATAGTTCTTTTCTCTTTCGTGCCACTAAGAAGAGAATTACATACTACACAATAGTTAACAAGTGCCGTAGGCACGGGCAATTTTCAACCGGGGTGCATAGTGCCGTAGGCACGGGTAAGCACTAGTGCCATTATATTATTTCTCCCTATCAAATCTTTCCAAAAATTTGCCATGCCAATAACTAAGATTCCCGTAAAGTAGGTGACTGAATATTGACCGAGCGTTTTCAAAACTTGAACATTCAAACTGAAAAACTTATTTTCAAAAACTGAAAAAACCACTCTCGACCGTCAGATGAAATCAATCTAGGCCATTCAATGCCAAAGGTTGAATGAAGGGTGGAGATTTGTGCACGAAAATGTGTGTTAAGCCAACGGTGAAGATTTATGTAGAAAAAATGTGTGAGTCACCACACCGTCGCGATTTGTATTATAGATTATTTGTTCATTTTGAAATGGTGAACTTAAAATGTAAACAATTTTGATCAAAAGCCAAAAAAAAGTTACTTAAGATAAAGAAGTTCGAAAGATGTGTCTTAAGCGTCTTCAGAATTGTCTTATCTAAACTTTTTCCCCCATCGATTTCTATTAGAATACTCTCTCGATTGATCTCATCGTACAATTGATTAATCCAAAGAATTTAACCAAATGCTACAAAAATAAATTACACTAAACAATAATTAATTTATTTCAAACTTATTCTACCCACTCATAGAATAAATCTCGTATTCTATGACTGTCGTGCTAGAGTGAATAGAATAAGCCAAATAAATAGATTGGGGCTATTAGTGAAGCTTTTCTCCCATGAAGTGACCGAAGGCATTCCCACCAACCAGGAAATGTTAAATTATGTCTATCTGTTCCGATTAGAGTCGTCATACTGCAATCTAACTTCATACTAATACATTATTTAACTTACTAATCCTACAGGCAAAAAAGGGGGGAAAAAAAAAAGAAAAAAGAAAAAAGAAAAAAAGAAGGGGTAAAACCGTAAATAACTCACCCTCCCCAAGTTAATTTTTTTTTGACACACCAGCTACATCCAGACCCAAGAACGGGTGGGACCCGAAAACCGGCGGACGTTAGCATGGCTCAGCTACTTTTCCAATCCATCCACTAGATGCGTACTGTCCAGGTTGCACTTCCTCTTTACCTTCTCCCGAAAGCCAAAAACCCTTGAAAAAGGGTCAAACTTGCCTCTGAAATTAGGGTTTCACATGTGGAAATCCGACCCAATATTCTCTCTCACTCGTCTTCAATTTAGCATAAAAATCGTTACTTTTAGGCTTTCCAGAAATATGATTTGGAGTTTTGCCTGCCTCTTCGGTGTTGGGTACCCTCAAAGTTCGAGACTTTTTGTTATCTGAGGTAACAATTATGGGTTTTATATTTCTGGGTATTTCGTTCTACAGAAAAAGGTGAAGTTGCTCATTTGTTTCTTCTTGAGTACTGAATTCTTGGATTTTCTTGGTGCTACTGATGCTTCTATAAGTTGGAGTTATTGGTGATTTGGAGCTAGGTTGGTTTTTACTGTACCAATTGTATTTGCCTGTAGCTTGTGACAAGGGTGTTGTTTTTCTCAGAATTTGAAGTAGAAAATTTGGGTATTATGGGTTCGAACTTGGGGTTTTTTTGGGATTTGGTTTTTTATTCTTTAGAGTAAAGGTTAATGGGCAGTTCTTTTTCTGCGACCTACCTAGTACTAGGAGAAAGGTGAGAATTGGTGATTTGGAACTGAATGTTGGTATTTGGGATTTGAAACTGTGGGTTATTTATGCTTTCAGTATTTGGTACATTGAAGAAATTTGTGGTTTGTGATAGAGACTTGGGTTGTGTGTGTTTCTTATCTTTGGAGTTTCTTGACCCTGAATTGTGCTTAAATGGACGACTCTGATGATGATACGAGTTATCGGAGCCTTTATAGGTCGCCTCAACGGCCCAAGCTTCCCGTTCGGGATCTATCTTATCCCGAACAAGTCGGTGATCAATATTTATATGGTGATGATGATGACTATGCTGATGAAGAAGATGTTGATGAAGAGGGAGATGATAATATTGAAGCTAATGATAGTAGACAAATGGCCAAATTTGGAAATGATGATGCTGAGGGTAATGATGACAACGAGGATGAGGGTTATAATGAGAATGACGACGAGGATGAAAACGAACAAAATGGTGAAAGCAAAGGAATAAAAGACGTTGATTTAGGAAGGCACCGAAAAAAGCGGAAGTTAAAGAGTTTGTTATCAAGTTACGAATTCGCTCCTCGAGTGGCTGCACCTCCTGTGGTAGATCCATCCACCTCAAAGCCTTCAGTTGGTGGGCGGAATTCACTCTCTGATTGGACTGAAGATGAGACGTTTGTTTTGTTAGACGCTTGGGGCGAAAGGTTTCTTAAACACGGGGGAAAGAGTCTCCGGTCTGAAGAGTGGCAAGAGGTTGCTGAAAAAGTAAACCAAATCTCAAAAATAGTGAGGACAGACACTCAGTGTAGAAACCGTTTGGATACGTTGAAGAAAAAATACAAGAAGGAGAAGGCTAAGTTGGGTGAGAGCAAAGGTGTGACCGGAAGATGGGTGTACTTCAGTAAAATGGATATGTTAATGTCGTCAAAACAAACTGGACTCTCGTGTGGGGTGGACTCAGGGGAGTATGTTTTCACGAACCCTAACGTCTCTTTGAATCGTGCCAGTGGATTGGATGAAATGAGGGATAGTCCAGTAAATTCAGAATCTGGGGATGATTCGGATGGACTTCCGCCCAAGAGGGTTAAAATGGGAAGGGAGAGATCTGATGGGGCTTCCTTCAGATTGCTTGCGGATTCTATTCACAAGTTCAGCGACATATACGAGAAGATTGAAAATAGGAAAAGACAGCAGATGGTTGAACTGGAGAAGATGAGGATGGATTTCCAAAGAGATTTGGAAGTGCAGAAAAGGAAGATTCTAGAGAGAGCCCATGCCGAGATTGCGAAAATAAGACAAGGTGATGACGACGAGGAGAACGATCTGTCCGCCGAGACTATCAGTGATTGATACGTATCGGAGCCTTGTATTATTCCGCAGTGCTGGATGGTACATCATATTCTATTTTGGTTCTACAATTACTAGGTAATAAAATCTCCAGGATGAATGTATCTGGATATATTAGGTAGGTCAATTAGCATTCCTTTAATAGTGGCACTGCTACTTTGTTGGTTGTAGGTTTTTTTTTTTTTGGAGACATATTGAGGTACTCTTCGGTGTCCGTATGCGCCTTGTCCAACGCCCAATCAGGAATGTGTTTTGTTTTTATCGTCCTTTCGATGTTTCACCCAAACTATGCTCACTTGCTTCTCTTGACTGACTACTCTTCTTGGTGCATTGAGAGTGGGCATACCTGATTTCTCGTATCGAAATCATCAATTGCAATTTGCTCCTTTGCTTGCCTTTTTCTTGACCGATTACTCTTTTGCTGCACTGAGAATGTGCACGCCTGATATCTGAAGTGGAAATCAGCGATTGCTCATTTGCTTGCTGTCCACAGGTCTGTTGACCACCGAGAGTAACCTTTTTTTCACTAGTTTGGATGAGTGTTCATTCATCTCTTGTTTTCTTTTCTTGACTGAGTACTCTTTGCTGCATTGAAAATGTGTTTGCCTCATAAAGGGGAAGATCTCGTGGAAGTGATCGAATGCTTATGTAGTGCATTGTTCTTCATCTTTCATCATCATCGACTACAGTTCGGGCACAAAATCGTTTATTTTCTTGTGGTGAGTTGGTTATGTGATATCCTGATCGTACAACATGGGACATCCACTGCATGTCTTGACTGAGAATAAAGCAGAAAGAGGCAGATGTTTGCTATGGTAGTTTACTTTAAAGATTTTGTTGTTACTGGCTTTCTTCCCTTCTGCAGTTGTAATGTCTGATTTTGGGCCTTTTTCTGGTGTGCATTTCGTTAAAGTGCATTCGGCTTCAAGGAGCAGTCCGGCAGTCCCTAGGGTTTTTTTGAGGACCTTCGCCAAATATTCACTAATATTCAAGTCAATCCAGAGAGAGAGAGAGAGAGAGTACATTGCGAGTGCAAAAAAACCTACACAATATGTGATCGGGAAACAATGATTGTCAGGTAACCTCCGGTGACATCATTCCTTCCAAGAAATAACAAAATGCGTCTGATAAAAATTGGAGCGATACAGAGACGAGGGCATTGTTTCCATTAGCTTATATCCCAACCCAAGCTTAAACAAAGTAGCGCAAACAATACACAAAGTTACCGTGCCAATAAAACTTTGCTCAGGAAGTTATTACCCTTTTTTCACGTAAATTCTGTAACTAACCACATTACGATATGTTGGGAGTAGCCATAAGAAAGCCTGTTTTTTAATCGATTTCCCATCTCCCATAAACTGGGAGACGAATTTGGTGCCTCATTTTTAAATCCTTCAGGAGTTCTAGCACTTTTCTTTTTTTCATCAGCGAGTTCTAGCACTTGGATGGATAGGCTGACCCGTGAAATTCTTCGTAATTCCTGCACCTTGGCAATTCAATATCTACGAGCCTCTGAACAATCCTCATTCGAATAAACACTGATACTTGGAAGGCCTTTCACCATGGCTAGCGGAGAATTAAGAGCTCCATGTTCTTCAGAGTGTATTCTGGTGCAATATTTCACCATTATTTCCATCCCGCTCCGCCTGCAACTTCACTCTTCACATAGTTATGCACTCTCGTGCGAGCAGCCACCATCATCTTTGTCAGTCAAAACAACCAAGGCTGGCCCGAAATAGATGGCACTCTCTTGAACATTTCTCTATTCAAGGTGAAGTTCTATGCAGTAGATCTCCTCTAGGCTTTCAAGGGGATGACATTCTCTTTTGGAGCGAAGGAAACGGAACCTTATTTCTACCTGAGAAAATCAAGAAAAAGAATCTGTTACCATGAGAGTATTTCGACAACACGAACACAATCAGCCTTATATAACATTCATTCAGGAATTATCTTGCAAAGATAACGAGTTCACACACTCTCTCTCCTTCACAGTTAGTCAATTTATCATTGAAGTCAAAAGTATGGAAAGGTTCTTTTGCTCCACATAGCATTAGGATACGGATTAACACCCTTCTATACAAGGCACACCGGTAACTTCACTATGATACTTTTCACAATGGACATGGTATATTCTTCCAGTGCAAATGAAACGCGCCTTAAAGAATAAAACAACACAACTAATAGAGATTAAATATGGTACCGTTTTTCTTTCATGGAGTCGTATGTGCACGAACTTCATCAATCTTTCCTACAGCCTCAAGTATTGACGAGTACGTAACCCGATCATATTCAAAACCATTTAAGTGCATCTCTTTCATCAGCTTTGCAGCCTCCTCAAACATGCCAGCACGACTAAGACAGCCAAGTACAGTGTTGTAAGAGATGGCATCCGGCTTCATCTTTGAATTCTTCATCTTCGTTAACATCTCCATTGCTCGTTGTGGGCCACCAGTCCTAGCGAAGCCATTGAGAATGATATTATGCGAATTTAAGTCTGGAACACAACCATTCTCTTCCATTGTTCGAAGCAATGAATGAGCTTCATCTATCATTCCACCCCTTACCATCCCTGACATGAGGGCATTATATGTATATACATCAGGACTGCACCCAAGACCCTTCATCTCATTAAAAAGATCTACAGCATCTGTGAGACGCCCACACTTTCCAAAATGCTTGATCATCACTGCATATACCCTAGCGCTTGAAGATCCACAATTCTCCTTGAGTTCTTGAAATAGCTCATTCGCAGCTTCGTACCTTTTTGCTTTTCCCAGAGTGTTTATAAGGCTACAATATGCAGCTGGACAGGGAGGAAAACCCTTTTCGTCCATCTCCTCAAGCAACAACAAAGCTTTCTCTACCCTATTAGTCTTGCAAAAGCCATCTATAAGAATTGAGTAAGTAAAAGAGCTAGGAATTACACCGTTTGACTTCATTCTCTCAAACAATGAAACCGCCTCAGATGTAGGAGCTTTGCATTCGAATAAAGCTTTAATAACAGAATTATATGTCACCACATTTGGTTTACAGTGCAGTGATTCCATATCTTCAAATAGCTTGATGGCATCAGCCAAACGGCCCGCTCTGCCTAAGAGGTTAATTACATTGTTTATAAGCACAACATCTGGCTGACAATCCTCTTTGAGCATGTTCATGAAGATATTGTACGCATCTTCAACCCTCTGAGCTTTCCCAAGTCCTTTTATGATTTCCGTATAAGTATAAACAGTTGGAGGGCAACCCTTTTCTTTCATCTCCTGGACCAATTCTAAAGCGTTTTCAACCCTACCCAACTTGAAGTATATCGCCATTAAAGTAGTATAAACTCTTGCCGTAGGATGTAATCCATTTTCTCTCATTTCATCAAACAGCCTTATAGCAGAATCCTCGCGACCCAATTTCCCAAGGGTCGATATAAGTGCACTGTATGTAACTGTGTCAGGGAAACAATTACCTTCATTGCACATCTCATTGTAAAGCTCATAGACTTTCTCATGGTGGCCTTCCTGCATTAGCATCAATATTACGGAGTTGTAAGTGCTTGCAGTTGGTTTGCATTTGCGACCTTTTATCTGGTAAAAGATGGAGAGTGCCTTGTTCACCATCTTAGCCTTGCCCATAATTTTCACAATTTCAGATAGATCAACTGGACTTATGAGGCATGTACCCCGGACCATTTCTTGGATTGCTTTCCACATTTCTCCAACTTGTCCAGCTTCATCCAAATAGCGAATTAGAGCCATGTAGGTAGTAGAGTCATGCTCAAAGTTCCTTCTCTTCCCAGCCCACCTGAAAAACTGGATCTTAACATTGGTCTCAACGTCTATTTTCAAAACCTCACGAACTAATCGATGATCCACCTTCAACATGAGCACCTCCAAAGCCTTTTCTGCGTCAGACCCCCACTTAAATATCTTCAAAATTCTTATGAATCTCTCATCCAGTGTCCTCACAGATCGGTTTTTTCGTGACACTGAACGATTTGTGGGCAAGTTTGGTGTTTCACCCTTTGGAGTAGACAGCCGAAACATTTGGACAATTTCACTTTCTGCCAGATTAAGATTCATTCAATTTCCAATATTTTTTTCCATTAATGCAAACTAGAGCCAAATTAACTGACAATAGGGTAGGGAAAAAATCTGTAGGGTGCCTGTTTGGAAATGCAGCATTTGTTCCAACTTCTAAACAGAACAGCTTAGGAAGAAACAAAGTCATAGACATATACAGACAGCCATATGGGTACACACAAATGTTGGAAGTGGTGCAGCTATAGGGATTGTAACAGAATGAATATACCAAACATGGTCATCCAAATGTATAAGCACTGAGATTAAAATACCAGATGATGAAACTCTTACCTGTCTGCTTAATTCTGTTGCATAGATGAGGAAATGTTGATATTACTCGCCTTGAACCAATTGGTCCTTCAACCATTTTCTTGAAGCCCCTAAAGTACATTTCAACGCAGCTAGAAGTATGTCAAATAATGTTCAAGGTATGGCATGGATGGTTGGGCACAGTTCATAGCACAGCGCACCAATGCTTGAAAGTAATGTGCGTCATTTTACCTGTCAACATAATGTGAAGTCATGTTAATGAACTGACAAGATGGAAGCTGGATAAAGTCCAAACAATATACAGGGAGAGAAGAATTTCTCACAGAAAGAAAACCAAACATTAACCACAAAAAAAAAACATAATCCCATTTTTTAAGAGCGTTTATCAGTCAGGTTATGAAGAGTAAGTAAAAAACTCAGCATCAACTGAACTTTCTTTTTGCTAAAACTAGCAATATTAAGAGCGTTTATCAGTCAGCAACTGAACTTTTTGCTAAAACTAGCAATATTAAGGTTAGAAACAAAACGCAAACAGTTATGTAAGACAATTTGTAGGCTCAAAGTTGTAGCAGAGTACTTGCTTCCGGTTCAACAAGCAAGAAACTGTCAACATTATAACCATGCCATATGAAATCAAAACAAACCAAACCAAACATGCCAATCAATTTGGGTCGGCAACATGAATCCATTTTCTCCATCGAGCTCAGTTGAGGCCAATCCATTTGGGTCCTTTCAAACTACTGCCTCTAAGGTCTATATTGGTAATTGGTCTAACCCTCTTTGCCCCTCCCCTTAGTGCTACCCTTGATTACAATACCTCATTTCTTGGTCTTTATTGGGATGCATATCTCATACAATTTGAACTTGATCAAAGTATAGCAACTTTGGCTGTGATACACACACAACTTCTATTTTTACAAATTTACAGAACTACACATAAAACCGTGGGGTTTTGCTATGGGCAAGTTATACTGCATGCCTCGACTAAATTGGTGCGGCAAAGGTTGAATGTCCAAGTGCTCGGTTCCAATGGGGTAACTAAAATGTGTTACCAATTGACAACTACCTCTATGAAGAAACAGATTAGAATATTAACCCAATCAGGCAATCACAGGACTATGTCGCAGAACAAGAATTTTGTCAGTCGCATCTTGCGAATGTAGCATATCCATAACCCAAGGGGTTGACTTGGCGGGCAAGGTCTCGGACATAGAGTTTGCTCCTCGCTAGGTCTCATGTTTGAGACCTCTTAAGTGTTACCACTCTCATGGAGTCCTCCATATGGGCTTTGCCCTGGTTTTAGTCGGGCCCGCTAGAGGACGGTGGGAGTGACCCACGATTAGTCCAGTTGCGCCATAACTGAGCAGATTCCAAAACAACATTTATTTAGCTATTGTTAGGTGCACTACTAAATCCAAGAACACAATTCAGCGAGGCATTTCATCAAAGCAAAGAAGCGTATCACTCATCTGTTAAAAATGCTTCAAACAAGGGACAAAATTTCACAAAAACAAATACCCAGAAGAGAATTTTGGGCAATGAAATAGACGCAGAGTCGTGATACAGACCAAAATGATAAAATAAAAGAAAGAAAAGAGAGGGTATTTAAGAAGATCATACCAACAGATGTGGGAGAAATCAGGCTTTATCAAACCCCCGTCACTGCACAGCCGAGAGGTCCATCGGGAGGGAAACGCCGATCACAAATTACACCTTGTAAGTTGTGTTCGTCTGGGAGAGAGAGAGGGAGAGAGAGAGGCTTGCTTTGAGTTCACTTTCCGAGCAAAATGGGTTCAGATGTTGGAATTCGTTTCTCCTTTTTATTGGAAGATCCTTCGTTCGAACCCTGTGTCGAGCGAGGGAGGCTTTAGGCTAGGGAAACAACCAGTAAGCCTACTGGTACAGATTTTCTGTACAGATTTGTTGTGAAAATCACTACGGGTTCCACACAAATAATCTGAACTGTTCAATTAAATGTAAAACAGTAGTTCAATTCAATACTTATAGATACTAGATCCAATCATATAATATTTTATTATCCGGGAATCTAAATCAAAAGTTAGATGATGGGATCGAGCATCTATAAGTATTGGATTGAACTGATTTTTCGCGGGAGCCCTTGAAAAATTATTTTACATTAATGAACGGCTCGGTGGGACCCGTAGTGGACCCCACAACAAATCTGTACAGATTTTCTGTACTTACTGGAAAACAACTATATTCGGTGGGTGTGAACCCCACATGTATGTGAGAATTTATGTTCGTAACTAGACTTTTATCGCGCATACAATTGTTCGTAATTGTGTTTTAGTTTTTGCAAATCATCTCATAACGACAAATGATTAATTCCAAAAGCAAGCCTAAACAAAAAAAATCGCATAATCGCTAGACATCAATAAAAGCATATTGTCGTTTCTAAAAAGTAATTTTTGTCCTAGCACACACAATAACAGAAGAAATTATTTTTGCTGTATATGGAAACTAGGCCTATAAAGGAAAAATACAAGAATTGAAAAAAAAAAAAAAAACTAATAAAAATTTGAGTAACAAATCCTTAAAATTTTCTCTACAATTTCTCTCACTCCACTTTTATTTTCTTGAATAGGAAGCGGTAATTTTCATTAATAAAGAAAGAGACCGTTACAGGAGGCCATATGAATAGTCACAATCAAGTAATCAAACCTCTATTGAACAAGAGACCAAACTAGAAGATGGTCTTACATACTTGTCATTCCTACGCACAAACATAGTCTCACAAAGCAAGGTACAGGACGGACATGCCTTTCTCCTATGCACAAACATGATCTCGCGGCAAGGGTGGACTCTGAAAGCTCGGCCATCGGTTCCAATCGCCAGCTCACGGTAGGTCCGAGTTCCACCCGGTTAAAAAGCCTCAAGATGCACAAGCAAACCGATCCCCACCTCTTTTCTCACATTTGTGTGATTCAAAAACCCCCCACAAGCAAGAGTTCCAAAAACTGAATTATTACACATTGAATTGGGTCAAGAGTCTAGAGCCGGCACAATCGTCAACTCAACAGATGGTCTCTGATAAACACGCCCCTCCTCATCTCCTTTTTTGTTACATAGACACGTTTGGTTGATCAGACATTGGATTAGATTAGATTATACATCTTACAAAACTTCGTTTCTGTCGATTGATTTCGATCACTAGTGAGAGGAATTCAATCACAGGTGAAAAGGATTACTGGGTCATCGGACAACCGATAACAAGCACATGCGATGCAGAATAGTGAGAAGTCCGTAAATAAATCTGTACAACAGAGCAAAAGATTTGCTCTAAGGGGGCTTTGCCCAACCCACCATACATTGCTGACCTGTTATCCATGCATTTTGGTCTGAAGACTGCCTTCATATCAGACGAGCAAGTAGAAACCGGCATGAACGTCGCACAAGCTCAAGAAACGAGAGGAATTCATAGCCTTATAGCCCAAAACTGGAGAGAACCACTACACATTCGGGTAAATACCCAGAACCACCACCGAGCCAGTTGTGAAAAAGATGACGCAATCTAATAACAAATCTGTTGCCTCAGCATTTCATACGAGTTCCCCAGAATTAAGTAGGGCGCGTACAAAAAAAATGGGCAAAGATACACTGATAACCCAAAGCAGCTCACCTCCAAAAGTACTTGTATACACATCCGAGTCTTTACCGCATAAATATCCAAACCCAAATCCAGAGCATAGCAGCCCACGTTTAACAGGAATGGATCAAATTCCAGGCTCAATATACTGGTAGAACCATAATAATCATTGTTGTATACTTGAGAAAATCAAACAAAGACACAGGATGAATCCCAAAATAGATCCTCGATACAAAGGGAGGGAAGGGAGACAAATGACACTTAAAAAGAAACCGGTCTACCAAAAAGGACAACAGAAATTTTAACGTTTCTCTTACAAACCCATTTGAAAACTGGATTCTAAAAGAACTATCCTATATAATGTTGGAAATTTGCAAACCATCGAACCAGTAGGACGACTTTACAGGAAATAAACAATCTCACCGGTAAATACCCCACAGCCTTTTAAGTACGGGTCCATCAAAGAGTCAGACCCATCCAAGAGTCTTAGGCTGACGACTTAAAACACATCGTCCAACTTTCGGGCTGCATTCAAAACTTTAAACAAACAGGTCACTAATTTATGCAGTCTCAGGCTTTTCGGTATCCATTGGCTCTTCGTCAGCTGCTGGTGCCTCACTACTAGCATCTCCAGCATTCTCATTAGGGTCGGTGTTTGTGGTGCCATTGCCACCACCCTGAGGTGGCGCTGGCGTGGGAGTTTCCGGAGTAGCTGGTTTGGCTGGCTTAGGTTTCGTCATTATTGGCCTTGCAAACCTGTTTGCAGACATGCTAGAAGTCAATAGCCGCATAAAATCTAGGGGAAACAAATGTCATGAGTAAAGACTCATGCTTAGTTAGAGATATAGGGCAATGCTTCAAAGTTCAAACACCAAACTAACCTTCAAATACTATGTTCAAACTTGACACATGGGTAGCATACTTAGAATATCACATTATACTTGGAAAAACGACTTGAAATTTGACCAGTCCATTTTGAGAACACTTTAACAGTACACGCCCAAAAAAACTAGTAACAAAAAAATATGATGAGTCGATTTGAGTGTACTGTAAAATCTCACTTCAAAATGCAAAGGTATCATAGTGAACTTTTAATGGTAAACTATGAAGTATGTGCTGGGGATGCTCTTAGATTTCACCAAAGATGCTCCTCAAATTAGAGTAAGCTATGGAAGTTGGAATAGCACGTCCTATCATCTAGCTAAAATACCATTGGATAAGAGGGTAAAGCCACTTGTAGCCCGGTAGCCCGCCCAGCCCGCCCAACCCAGCCCGTTATTTTTAGGGTTCGGGATAAATATTTAGGCTTATTGGTTTGGGCTGGGTTGAGATTTTGAGCCCAATTAGTAAATGGGATGGGTTTGGAAAATACCTTTAAAGCCCGGCCCGGCCCGGCCCGATAACAATAAATTTACAAAACCCCCGCCTACTAGTACTAGTATATATATATATTAATCTGATCTACTATTTTATAAAAATAGCTAATAACTGATCATAGTTGTCTTATTTTTTGTGCGCTTGACAGGAAATGCTATGAACAAGTGTGATTCTACTGAAGAGACACCGAGAGAAGTTCCTGCACATTATAGTTTGTGGATGTTGGAGAGTTTCAACTTTTTGAGCACTTTAATTGCTTTTTTGGAAAAAAAAATATTATTAGAACTTTTACGGGTCTGTTTTAATATTGGTGTGATGACTTACAACTTGAAGTCTATTTATTTCGGTTGTGAATTCAAATTTTTGATAGTTATTTTTGATTAATTTATTTGTGGGATACAATGCTTTAGAAAAATTAATGGGTTTATTGGACGGGTTTGGGAAATGAAATCTTAATTGGACAGGGCTTGGGATCATAAATTGAAGCCCGATTAGTAATTGGGCGGGCTTGGGTATGAGCAAGTCTCGTTATTATATAGTGTAAGCCCGGCCCGATGTTTGTGCAGCTTGTACTACATCACACTGGATAAGAGATCAGAGACAGTCTGTCACAGTCAAATTAAGAAGTTCGGGGGACAAACAGAATACCAGGAGAATATAACAAGAATGATAGGACACATTTTGAGCAATGTCAAACAACATATACCTATCGAGTGCTTCAGCCTTCCTTCTCACGTCAGCAGACAAGAGAGCTGGAGTAGCATACTTGGGCAGTGAGTCCTGATGTTGCTTTTTCTCCCTCAACCAAGCCTCAGCTTCAACACATTCATTCAAAACCTACCAAGCAAAAAAATTTGAAATTATGGACAACAGAGCAATCAATTTAACCCTGCGTCTACAGGAGAGAGAGAGAGAGAGAGAGAGAGAGAGAGAGATCATGTCAAACCTTCTGCTTTTCTGCCAAGTCAATGTGATTGAACTTAGGGTCGTTTGACACTACCACATCCCTGTAACTATTGATGCAATAAACAAGTTGATCAATCACGGGTCCCCTCTCCGTGTACTCCTTGTAACGCTCCTCGATGGGATCGCCTTGCTGCGGATGTTGAATTGCATGTCAGGTACTAAAAACAAAAGCGACTACAGTAAATCAATGAAATCACCAAAAGCTGACCTTCTTCAGCTCCTCAAGTTTGGCAATATAGACGCCTTTAGTCTCATCCTCACCGTCCTCGTACAACCAATCTTCCACCTCCTGGAGTTTAGTAGTAAGCCCTTCCCTCTCTGGATCTGTAACAAACTCTTGATATTTGCCGTGAAGCTGGAAAACATAGAAAGAACTGCTGAGTTGAAAATATTCACACTTGCCATGGAATCATTTAATTATGGGCCATATTAGTACCTTGTTTCTCATATCATAGACATAGGCTTCCACTGCATTCTTCTTATCTTTGGTTTCTTCCATAACTCGATCTTGCAAAGCCATTTCAAATTCCTTCTCTGTTGCTTTTTGCACATCCGCGGGGCACATTCCTCCATGAATATGCTCGACCACAGGAATAATCATCTTCTTTACCTTTTTCTTTGGAGCCTCAGCCTGCACACCACAAAATTAAACTTTACTTTGGCATAAAAGAGCAATTTCAGGTTCATAGACTTTATTCTTAGGTTATGGACCGATATCTAAGAAATGCATCCAAGTTAAAACTATCAAACATATGGCAACAGAAGAGTAGGTATGCCAGTTGCATCATTCCCAACCCCCGAAATATCCTAAGTTAGAGGAGTTTCTCAATGAAAATGGTTTAATCAACTTAGCTAAAACCAATAAACCATAATAATGAACAGAAGATAAGAGATGAACAATAGCCATATGTATCTGCATGCAAATGTGGCTCATTAATAGTGCAAGTCTTCTACTCACCTTGGTATCTGTTTCCATTTGGACAGGCTTGTCCCCTGAATCGGGGGCACCGTTCTCAGCCCCAGGAACATCAGTACCACCTTTAGCATCTTGCATGTTCACATCACTTTCAGCCGTAGGAACAGCATCACTTGAAGCTTCATCAGTATCCATCTTATTACCCTCTTTAGCTGGCTCTTTAACAACTGGAACTTCAACTTCCTCCTCTTCCAAAAGCTGAATTTTTAAAGAATATATATATATTGCAAAATTACTCATCTCCTACTCATTCATAATCACAATAAGAATTATTTAGACAGTTAAGACTTACTGTTGCTGAGTCAATGGACACAATTCCATGAAGATTTAGGCGAACTTTCACCTTCACTTTTGCCCGTTCACTCTTCGTGGATTGAAAAGGACCGATCTGTCCACAATTTATGTCAAGTATATTGTCTACATGAACAATGATATCCAAAATTCAAGCCAATCAAAGAAGGAAAAGTCTAACTGAGCAGAATTTTTTACCGTATATGAACTAATTTTTGCTGGTGCCTGTAATTCGCTGACATCAGCATATTGAACATCAACACTAAAGGTTCCTGATCTGTAAAATGTCAAAGCCTTTATGCTAGGTATTGGATTCCCCTTGGGGAAAACAATAGTGTTTTGTTGATTATCTGCAACTCCATTCTGAGCATCTGGAGCAGCGCCTTTCCATGACAACGCAATGGGAAATGGGAAACTTTCATTGACCTTAAATCAGAACAAAATTTTCATCAAAATGCCATAGCCAAGTTTAATGCAAATCTCTTCAGTAACAACAAAATGTACAAGAAGATATGTGCAATTAACTCCGTATGAAAAAACAAGATATGCAACATTTGAATGAGTTTCTTTTGCAAGATTGTGAGTGTGTGCGCATGTGCGCCTGTGTCCTGTTACAAACGGACTACTGAAAAGAAAGCGAATAAAGGGTTATCAGATCAAATAAAGTGAACAACCCGAATCTAAATCCAAGAATCTTTCACGATTTCCTCATGCCAACACACAAAAAAGGTTCATGTTCAACTGTTCAAGCAAAAATACAGGATGTGGATAAAATTTTATCGACAATACCATATACTTTTTTATTAAGACAGATACCGTGCTAAAAATCCATTTGTTGTGGATGTAAAAATTGACCTCACTATCCCATCAACTAAATAACCAAGGCACACTGCTAGAACAATGCAATTTTAAGAACAGTAACATCACATCGTATTCTTTTCCAGCAATGAAACGGGGATCAAAAGCCAAAAGCAACATAAGGACAATAAACAGATGAAAAATAACAAAAGTAAGCTAGTAAAACAGTAAGATGATACTCTACCTGGAATTCCCGCACTTTAAATGTGGGACTGAGGATTGCACACTCTAAAGCACAGCCTTTGGCAACACACTCACTCGCATTCATTGTACGCCTAGGCTCCTTCCCAAAGAACTCTGTCAATATCCTGATAATGGCTGGAACACGAGAGCCTGAACCAACAACCTCAACGGAGTGGATATTCTCAATTGTCAGGCCAGCTTCAGAAAGAGCCTTCTCCAGTGGCTTCCTCACACGTTCCAAAATGGGAATGCTAATTTTTTCAAAGTCTTCCCTCTTGATGAAACCCCTGACATCCTTCTCTTCCATTAAGCACTCTATATTCAAAGGTGCCTCTGGGTTTGCACTAAGAACTTTCTTAAGCTTTTCACAAGCAGCGCGAAGCCGGAGACAGGCCCTCGCGTTCTGGTAAACGTCAATCTTATACTCTTCCTTGAACTTTGCGGCAAAATATTGGAATAAAGCTTCATCAAAATCTCTGCCACCCAAAGACCGGTCGAACGAATGGGCCAATATCTTCAACTGGCCTTTCTTGAAGCCAGCAATGCAAACTTGCATACTCGCATGGCCAATGTCAACAAACGCAACATTTATTTGGTCATTCTCTGGCAAATCTGTCTTGTAAATTCCATATGCCAATGCAGTAGCAGTGGTTTCATGAAGTAACCGGAGAGGGTGCAAACCAGCGATAGTAGCTGCATCCAAGACAGCTCTTCTTTGAAGGTCAGTAAAATAAACAGGAATCCCAATACAACAATCAACAACTGCGGCATTTAAATTTTTCTCCGCTATGCTCTTCATATCAGAGAGCACCATTGCCAATAATTGGGTTGGTGTAAATGTCCTTGACTCCCCCAAATACCACGCATGGATCAACGGGAATCCATCAGGGCCTTCGGTAACAGTAAAAGGCAGTGCTTTGAGATCTAGTTGCAGCTCGGGATCTGAGAACTGGCGGCCAATCAGACGCTTTATTTGAGAAATCGTATTCTTTGGATTCATCATGCTGGATGCAGCCCCAGCAGTCCCAAGGAAGCGCTGTTTCTCACCGAAGCATACGATGGCAGGAGTCTCGCGTTTTGATTCATCATTGAGTACAACATCAATTCCTCTTTGCCTTGCGACGGCGACAACGCAGCTCTCATTGCCAAGGTCAAAACCAACCACACTCATTTTGGCACAAAAAGTTTTCCTTGGCCGCACACACTATCTTTTCGTCAGAAGATATCGGCCTGAAAAAGAAAATGTCAATTAATCCTTGAAATTCATCACCGATTCAAGCTTCATACCAAAACTATAACAATTCAATAAAGAACTCCCCATATATCCACGATGTTGGGTAGCTTTTCAATGGATTCTCTTGGGTAACCGCCAAACTGGTATGACTGGTGCTTTAGGATTCCTTCTGTCTCCCTCCCTTCCCTTTCTAGAAGGGGTGGGTTTGAACTAAATTAATTATTCCTAAAGACTGTTGGTATTAATGGCTTTGGGTGGAATTTTTTTTAGCTTTTTGTCGGAGTTTCTAGGATTAATATTTTGTTTCGACTTGGGAATCAGAAAAAATGTATAAGACAGTCCTAAAGAAGCACAAGACACCTATTTTGTCCCTAGTTAAAATACTATGCTTTTGGTCATAATATGTTAGTACTTTTTAGGTTCCACTTGTCAAGACAAATGATCAATCCAAGAAACTTGACCAAGTCTTCTATCAAAAATTCATATAGGACGACACTAAAGACAATGACTTAAATTTAGGCCAAACTCGATTCAGGTATAAACTAATTAGCAAGGGAATAAACTAATTAGCATTAGCCCAAACAAGATTTGTCAATTATGGAACTTAACCAACAGAGATTACACCCGACGCTCTATGAACTGCGGGAATAAATCAAAGTAGTTATTAAATGTAGGGCACTTATGATTCACGTAACAAGTACATCGGCATGCATTCCTAAAACCAACTAATACAGTTCACTAAAGCAAGTACTTATTGTTTTCCTTTTCGTTTAAGGAAACTAAAACGTGTTAATGCCATCACTATAGCTGGAAACAAATCTTCTACAACTAATTGGGACAGCTCTAGAATCTCAACGACAATTCCTCACCCCTTCTGGAACTCCGGGTCCGGGAATAAATCAAAGATTTTATCAAATGCAGGGCACTTACAATACACGTGACAAGTACATCTGCATGCATTCCTAAAACCTACAAGTAATAAAGTTTATTCTTGTTCTTTTTGTTTAAGGAAACTAGAATGTTTTATTCCATCACTGTTGTTAGAAACAAATCTTCTACAACTAATGGGGACAGCTCAGCTACCGGTATCACTCGAATCTCAACGGCCATTCCTCACACCTTTTTGGTTGTTAGTAATTAAATTGTTAGACCCGGCAACTACCTTGTACACGTAAAAAGCGCGGAGTACCGACGAATTGGTCTGACTGCCTGAGGATTCGTCTAAGCAGAGCCCCCAAAAACACACAACAAAGATAAATTCGAAACAATCAATCTTCTACAAAAGCAACGGCTACAAATTCCAGCCGACATAAACAAAACAGACGCCAATCAGACATAACTTGCACATCTTCAACCTCGTTACAAAAGAATGCGAGGCATAGCTCACGTGGTAGAATTTGCCTCGACCAACAAAAAACCTCGTTATATCACCAAACCACATCGACAAAAATCACGACTATAACGTGTTTCATCTAGAGTAACATTGGACAAATTCGCAACTAGATACCAATATATATGCATCCGGATCTTTGCAACCAATTAAACAGTGAAAGAATCTAAGGTAGCTTACGGCGGATCTAGGAGTGAGATAGAGAAAGTGCTAGGGTTCGTGAGATCGCTGTACCTTTCGGTGGATCCGGCTTGTGAAAACAAAGCCCGCTTTCTCTCTCTGACTGTGGAACGGTGTAGAGAATTCTGTACCTCGGAGAGAGAAGGGGGAAGGTAATTTGGGGGATTTTATACTTTGGAGTTTTTCTGAGGTCCAAGAGGAGAGGGGGTTCAGTGCGTAGCCAGACGTGTCTAGAGAGATACACTGCTGCTTCTAGAAAGATCTTGACAGTGGGTCTGGGCTGGGCCTATTATGATTGACTGGGCCAGTGGGCTGGGCTAGGGCTCAATAAGGGGTTGGGCACTTGGGCTTTATCTTGATTTTTATTTTGAAGTGTTGGGCTTTATCTTGATAGGACCACCTACTTTAGCTATCTTCCCTACCTACAAGTAATACTGTATTGTTTTTCATTCGCGATGCATCTTTATAAGTTAAATGATGGAGAAGAACACGGCACAATCCTAGACGGGCACGGAACGGGCGTGACACGGAAGTAGGCCGGTCACGGCATGGCACGGTTCTTGACGGGTACGAAAAGGCACGAAACAACAAATACTCAGTTGTTAGCTGTTACACATACAAAATTTTCGGTGAAACTCGGTTAGAGATGGGCTAACATGGACATGGCATGAAACAATTAAAAAACAGCACAGCACGATTGCGTAAACGTGCTGGCACGACACAAAATGATTGAAAGTTGGTACGGCGCGACATGATTTAGTAAACAGGCCGAAATGGGCCGGCACAAACACGTTGACACCTCTAACAGAAACATAGAATTTTGCATTTGTGCAGGCTAAGAAAACATGTAACTAAACTTCAGCCAAAACATTGTTCAATCACATGCGAAAAACACTATACAATTGGGAGGCGAAGTACTACTGTTTTTGAAAATTCCACTTTCAAATAGGGAAGAATCTCTATGTCAAGCCTAATAAGTCTCCGTCAAAGTAACTAAAAATAAAACTTCAATAAGAGAGCTATGAAAATCATTGTCTATTGATACTCTCGTCTCTCGCCCACAGTGCCATGCAAGTCGCAAGCCTAGCCTAATCAGGGGCTTGTTGACCATCCCGTAGTGCTTGCCATGTTGGTTGACAACCAAAGCACCAGAGGACAAGCTTGTGTCTAGCTCAAGGGCAGCACGATTAGGCATTCGTTCGCCCCAAAACCAAACTTGGGAGAAGGCAGAACCAAAGAAAAGGGCAACATACGGAAACTCCATGCATTCATTACCTGTGCTTTTGTTTGGAACTTGTGAAAGAGAAGTGAAAGGAAGGGAAAGAGAAGTGAAAGGAAGGGAAAATTAAAAATTTTCCTCCTCCCTTGTTTGGATTCCTATAGAAAAGGGAGGGAAAACGACAAAATGAATACAACTTTCCTCCTATGTTCTCTCCAACTTTTCCTTAATTTTCTCTTTTAATTTTTCCCCTTCCTTTCCCTTCTCTTCCACAAGTTCATTAAAATGGTGAACCGCCCAAGTACAACGCACTCCCTCACTGATACCACAAGTGCAAAACAAAAAGAAGGTACAAAACACAAAGTACGAAATAAGGATCTGGACACAAAAGGAGTTTATTATTCAGACAAGTCTCTTTACAACAATGAAGGGCTTCTCCTTTTATCGAGGTAACAAGAAGCATAGATTCACAACAAAACAAGCATAACTTCCAAGTTTGGATAAGTATATCTTACAACGTTAGACAAGCATATATTCGTATCTTACATAAGACAAACAACTTTCACTATCCTCTCAAACCCTGCCCCGCGTGACTAGACATGTCGAACCCCCCCGAACTAGCACTCTCAAGCTCGGATACTCGTTGCACAAGTCCTTCCTTCTTGTCTTTCAATTGCCTTACCACCTCCTCCATCTCTTCTATTTCCTTGCCCACCTTCTCCAAGTGGTCCCGTGCAACCGGGAGCTCAAGTAGCGCAGCCATCTGGTCCAACCTCTCACGAAGCCAACCAACTTCCAATCGAAAATGCGTCAACGCCTGCAAACCATCGCGAGCAGAATCAAAATCTCCAGGTGTAGCCTGAGGCAAACTCATATTTTCCAACCCCTCCACGAAAGATACCAGGGAGTCCAAGGCAAGCTTCCTAATAATCGAGCTCGCACCTACAAGACGAACGAAAGTACTTGGCCACAGTTCAAAGATGTTGGACAGTATGGCTTTTTGCTCCTCTCGAACCTCAGCAAACAAAGTCCTAGGAGTTAACCTTATCTCCTCTTGTGCCCCTAATCTCATGCCGGCGGACCCATCCGGATAACGCGAAACCAAATAATCACCCTCTCGCAAATCGCGAGGTAGACCCCTGCGAGGAACCTCCAATTGCGAGGTAGAAGGCTCCAGACTCGGAGCACGAGATTCCAAATAATCACCCTCTCGCGAATTGCGAGGTAGACCCCTGCGAGGAACCTCCAATTGCGAGGTAGAAGGCTCCACACTCGGACCACGAGATTCCAAATAATCACCCTCTCGCAAACCGCAAGGTAGACCCCTGCGAGGAACCTCCAATTGCGAGGTAGAAGGCTGCACACTCGGAGCACGAGATTCGGCAACCCGTTCAACAGTCCCAGTGTCGACTCCCTCCTGGCCCTCTAGAAAGTTACCATTCTCTACGTACTTCTTGTAACGCTCCTCAATGGGATCGCCTTGCTGCAGATGTTGAATTCCATGTTAGTTATTAAAAAGAAAAGAAAGAAAAGTGCCAGAAGTAAATCAATGAAATCAACAGCAAAAGCTAACCTTTTTCAGCTCCTCAAGTTTGGCAACATAGACGCCTTTAGTCTTGTTCTCACCATCCTCGTACAACCAATTTTCCACCTCCTGGAGTTTAGCAGTAAGGCCTTTCCTCTCTGGATCTGTAACAAACTCTTGATATATGCCATGAAGCTGGAAAACACAGGAAGAACTGCTGAGCTGAAAATATTCACACTTGCAACGGAATAATCTAATTATGGGCCGTAATAGTACCTTGTTTCTCATATCATAGACATAGGCCTCCACGGCATTCTTCTTATCTTGGGTTTCTTTCATAATTCGATCTTGAAAAGCCATTTCAAACTCCTCCTCAATCGCTTTTTGCACATCTGCGGGGCACATTCCTCCATAAATATGCTCGACCACAGGAATATTTGTCTTCTTTGCCTTATTAGCCTCTTCATAAGTCTGTAGTAGTTATAAAAGAAATACATTGCCATATCAACATTGCCTTAATCATTTGCAATCAATAAGAAAGACAGTCACTTGGACTTACTGTTGCCGAGTCAATCAACACAATGCCATGCAGATTTAGGCGAACTTGCACATTCACTTTTACCCGTTCACTCTGTGTGGATTGAAAAGGGCCAATCTGTCCACAAATTTGTTTCAATTATGTCAAGTATATTGCCATTTCAAAAAAAAGTATGTCACACATATTGTCTAAATGCACAATAATATCCTAAATTTAAGCCAATCAAAGAAGGAAAAGTCCAACCGAGCAGAATTGTTGCATAAACTACCGTATATGAGCTAATCTTTGCTGGTGCCTGTAATTCGCTCGTATCAGCATATTGAACATCAACAGTAAAGGTTCCTGATTTGTAAAGTGTCAAAGTCTTTATGCCAGGTATTTCATTCCCCTTTGGGAAACCAATAGCGCTTATTCGATCATTTGCAACTCCATTCTGAGCACCAGGAGCAGCGCCTTTCCATGAAAAAGCAATGGGAAATGGGAAACTCTCATTGACCTTTAATCAGAACAAAATTTTCATCACTATGCCATAGCATGAATCTGATGCAATCAATAAAAGGGGAAAGGGAGCTAACAATTAACTTTCTTTGCCTATCTCTTCAGGAACAGCAAACTGTACAACAAGAATGGGAAATAATTAAGTACACCTATGAAACAACAAGATATGCAGCATCCTCATAGTATGAATAAGTTTCTTTTGTAATATTAGTAAGAGATATATATCTCACCCTGCAAATGGACAGAAAAGGAAGTGAATCAAGTAATATCACATTAAAACATGTAAATACCCTGAATCTAAATCCATAAATCTTTCATGATTTTCTCATGCCTCCTTACCACAAAAAAAGATACATTTCAAGTAAACTACAGGATGTGGATCAAATTAATCAAGAATGTCCACGATAAGTTTTTTTTTTTAATAAAGACAGATGCTATTATAAAAACCCATCTGAAACGGTTGCAAAATTGACCTCACTATCCCATCAACTTAATAACCAAGGCACACCTCAAATAGATGGATCCGGGATTGATTGTGGAATTCTAAAGAACAGCGCAAATTTTAGAACACTAACATAACACCATATTCTTTTCTAGCAAACAAACAGGGATCAAGAGCCAAACGGAGCATGTAAACAATAAACAGATGGACAATAACAAAAGAAGTAAGCCAATAAAACAGGAAGATGAATGATTCTCTACCTGGAATTTCTGAACTTCAAATGTGGAACTGAGGGTTGCACACTCTAAAGCACAGCCTTTGGCTACACACTCACTTGAATTCATTGTACGCCTAGGTTCCTTCCGAAAGAACTCTGTCAATATCCTGATAATGGCAGGAACACGAGAGCCTGAACCAACAACCTCAACTGAATGGATATTCTCAACTGTCAGGCCAGCTTCTGAGAGAGCCTTCTCCAGAGGCTTCCTCACACGTTCCAAAATCGGAATGCTAATTTTTTCAAAGTTTTCTCTCGTAATGAAGCCCTTGACATCCTTCTCTTCCATCAGGCACTCTATATTCAAAGGTGCCTCTGGGTTTGCACTAAGAACTCTCTTAAGCTTTTCACAAGCAGTGCGAAGCCGAAGACAGGCCCTAGCGTTCTGGTAAACGTCAATCTTATACAGAACCTTGAAATTTGCGGCAAAATATTGGAATAAAGCTTCATCAAAATCTCTGCCACCCAAAGAACGGTCGAATGAATGGGCCAATATCTTCAACTGGCCTTCCTTGAATCCAGCAATGCAAACTTGCATACTTGCATGGCCAATGTCAACAAATGCGACATTCAGTTGGTCATTCTCTTGCAAATCTGTCTTGTAAATCCCATATGCCAATGCAGTAGCAGTGGTTTCATGAAGTAATCGGAGAGGGTGCAAACCAGCAATAGTAGCCGCGTCCAAGACAGCTCTTCTTTGAAGGTTGGTGAAATAAACAGGAATCCCGATACAACAATCAACAACTGCAGCATTTAAATTTTTATATGCCATGCTCTTCATATCAGAGAGCACCATTGCCAATAATTGGGTTGGTGTAAATGTCCTTGACTCCCCCAAATACCACGCATGAATCAACGGGAATCCATCAGGACCTTCGGTAACAGTAAAAGGCAGTGCTTTGAGATCTCGTTGCAGCTCGGGATGAGAGAACTGGCGGCCAATCAGGCGCTTTATTTGAGAAATAGTGTTCTTTGGATTCATCATACTTGATGCAGCTCCGGCTGTCCCAAGGAAGCGCTGTTTCTCACCAAAGCATACGATGGCGGGAGTCTCGCCCTTGGATTCATCATTGAGTACAACATCAATTCCTCTTTGCCTTGCAACGGCGACCACGCAGCTCTCATTCCCAAGGTCAAAACCAACCACACTCATTTTGGTACAAAAGTTTTTCTTGGCCGCACACAAACGCTAGGTCCTCAGCAGTAGATATAGGCCTTGAAATTCACTACCAATTCAGTATCATACCAAAACTCTCATGATTCAACCCATAAAAATCCCCAAATATTCACAATGTTTGGTAGCTTTCCGATGGATTCACTTCTGTAACCGGTATGACTGGTGCTTTAGAATTCCTTCTTTATCCATTCCTTTCCGTCCTTTCTAGTATTTGTGTATCATATGGCATCTAACTAGTATACGGAAACAGTTAAAAAAACGAACAAAGAAAAGTATTAGCAAGCAAGGGATTGAATTAATTAGGCCTAGCCCTGATGCGATGAGTAAGATATAGAACTTAACCAGCCAAGATTACACCCAATGTAATGTGAACTCCGGGAATAAATCAAAGTTTAATAAATGCTAGGAACTTATGACTCACATGACAAGTACATCTACACACATTCCAAAAACCTACTAGTGCAGTTTGCCAAAGCAAGTAATTATTCTTTCCTTTTGCATTTCCTTGCCAATAATTTCTGAAGTCTAGAAAGTCAAAATGAAACTAGATGTACGAATCTATCACTAGCGCTATAAACACATCTTCTACTACCAAGGAGGCTCTCAGTGACCGGTATCAAGATCGAATCTCAATGGTGAAACAATGATTATTACCATTCCTAAAGTGTAGACGGAAAGGGGTGTGGACGGGGGCAAAGGCACCCCCAAACTATGGTATAGCCATTTTTCTCATGCAGTGTATTCATAATAAAGCCAAATATTTTAGCTCCTTCAAAATCTTGAAAATTTCATCTCAGCCCGCCACTGCATTCCAAACTCTAAATAACTTCAGGTTTGGCCCCCTCTTATTCCTGCTTACGCCACTGCATTCCCCACCCCTTTCAGGTTGTTAGTAATCTAAGCGTTAAACATGAGAATTACCACCTATATGGAAATATAAAGCCCTAACTTATGAACTAGTCATTGTGCATTCCCCACCCCTATATCCTCTAAATCTTCATTTTGGAGGACCAAAATACTAAGTACTATGTTATAATCAGAAAGAAGAAATACTAGAGTAATATTCATAAATATAACTCTAGTCCTTTCAAAAGTAACCAGAAAAGAAAAGTGAACGACAGAAAGATATAGTGCCCATTACCTCTTTGCATCACCCCAGAATATCTCCGCCACACCTGGGATGAAACATTAAAACATCGAATCCTTTCTTGAAGGATTTCACTACAAACAATCCCTGTCTCCCCCCATCAACAAAGCATGGAATGAAGTGTTGAACCAACTTAATTAACTCTCAAAATAGGCAATTTCAATAACGGAAATTATTGTCTCAAGTTTGGCAATGGATTTTGGAAAACCAGAACTAAACCCACTTTTCGATTTTTACTCTCAACAAAATGATTTTTAAGGAACGCATTTCAGAGACCATTCGAAGAATCATGAGGTAAAGGTGTACACCGGGAAAGACGCTTGAGTTGACTGAAGCTAACAGCGTCGTTACCTGTTGCCTTCGGTCGGCGAGGATCAACGAAAGGTAAAGACTTTAATGGTTTCGTAGAAGAACACGGAATGGAAATGAAACCACAAGTAAAACAGAGAAGAAGAAGAAGAAAAGGAAAGTTAGAGAGAGAAAGAGAGTGATCGTGATTCAATTCACTTCTTGGATGATTACCACTGTTAACTGAACTAATTGCTGACGTGGAAGATTCTCTTTCATTATTGAGCTGGAAGGAGCTGAAGAACCAGGGATCTTGATGGGCCAGAAGAGAAACAAGGTGAGATGATGTGCTACTTTTCTTTAAGGGAAAATTACGGGTAAGTGGAGTTGACCGGTTTTATTCACCATTTTATGGCAATTAAGTCTTCCGTACACAATTTGTCGGTCATTTTCCCTTTCTTTAACACATAAGAGCATCCGCATTGTAATAATCAAATGGATGTGAATAAGCAAACTTAACAATAATACTCGAAAAACACCTCACATTGTAATAAGCAAAGTTATAAGTCTTTTACCAAATAATCAAATTCCACCCATTCCATAACCAAACTTAACAACGTTTACCAATAACCAAAACTCAATAACCAAAGCCAATAAGGAAACAAAAAACTCAATAACTCAAAAACACCACTCATTGGAATCGTCTCATCGAGACGAATAATTTGGTGTGATCGGATGCGTGATTGAAACTCGTTTGTGATTGGACATAGGTGCATTGTGTATTTTGGGATTTTTTTTGGTTAGGGAGGCAAAAATAACCAATGTGGAGATAGAGGTTGTTAAATTTGATTATGAACTAAATGGATAATTAAATGCTGACGTGGCACATTTTGATTATTGATTTTTATTATTCCCATTGCGGATGCTCTAAGGAAGACAAAAGAAAGGAAATGAAAGGAAAATGGGGAAAAAAAAAATTGGCAGAAAAAGAGAAGCAAATGGGTGGGAGGAAAACTTTACTAGTCATTAAATTTAAAATTTTTATTTTCTTTTTTCTCTTACAACCAAATAATAGAAGGAAAAAAATTATAATTTTCGTTTCTTTTCTTTAAGTTCCAAACAGAGCCTTAATTTACAAAAGAAAAGTAGGTCTGTTTTTGGCATAAATCATGATGTGCTATTTTTCTTCAACACTGTGTTCGGTTTGGATTTTGAGGGAGATCTTTTTTAGAGTAACGAGTGGAGAGAAATACAATTACAATAACAATAATAACAAAACCCATGTAGCCCCTAATCATTGGAGGTATGGGCGGGGAAAGATCGGAAACATACATAACCTTGGACAATATGCACAAAGTGAAGAGAGATAAATAGAGAAAATTTATTAAGTGCCATGAGCAGAAGTTTTGAAGCAAGTCCTGGTTCCCAAGTCTCATTGTGAATTGTTAGGCGAGAAAACATTTCAGGGATAAAATGAATCACGATCATAGATTCAAGTCATACTCAATTTCAGTGATACTATCTATCTATCTTCTTTGTGGAGACTTGAGACTTCTTCCGGGGTGTAGAGAATTCTGTATTGATGAGATAGAATGAGAGGATAATCTCGTAAAATTGATAATAGTAGTAAGAGGGAGTACTCTCTATTATGATGTAATCTTTCGTCTTTCGGGTATTGAATTACTTGACAGTTTTAAAAAAAATAAAATAAGGGAGGTTAATGGAATGAGATTACTTTTTGATGTACTCGTACCTTTTTCACCTATGATATGAAATGAATGGTATTTTCGTACTCATTTGATAAATGTGAACAAACTCGTTCTCCTTTTATCGAGTGGACAATTACTTCTCTCATTGTATCTGGATAAGTTATTCTAATGAACCTCCCCGAGGTCTATAAATGCTATAACAATTTGGTTTCCAATCTCCTTATTTGATGAAATGCTTAATAAATTTTGGACTGTCTATTGCATTTTGTAGTTTTTTTTTAGTTACAAGGGACAGAAGCATATATATATATGAATTACATTGAACGATATATAAAGTCCATAATTATACCAAGCTCAATCTGTATAAAAAGAAATCTTTACAAGCAAAGTAAAGTGGATAGGACCGCGGCCCAGTCCTACCCAATAGTAAGTCCGCCTAGGATTCGATGGATATTCTATATAAGGCAATACGCTGAAAGGATAGAAATATTGCACATTTGTTGGAACCTAGAGTACAACGTGATAGCGGACAAGCGCAATTGAATCATGGTAGGCATGTGACATTCACATATATCGAACCTTTTTTGCGGTTATCAGAACTCGTTGGAACTAAAATATAGACATATGTAGTGACATTATGTAGTCTTAGATAGCAGAGATACTAGTGCATCAAATACGAGAAAATGCGGGATAATACGAATGCAATGCGACTCAAAGTAGTGATGTAGCGATACTAGTTCATTTTAATTTTAACGAAGTGCACGCACGTCGTATGCTCCGACTTCTAGTTTTTATCTATTATAGAAGAGAGTAATGAAATTATTTCCCAAAGTGAAAAACAGTTCTTTGTTACGTAAATGGGAAGTTATCATTACATTTCACCTTTTGTTTATCATTACATTCACGTTGGCAGCATACATTCCATTGTATCTACATTTGTTCAGCAAACCTGGCATTGCACAGTCTCTTTCAATTACTTTCTCCGATCGCCGGCCGACGGTTCACGCCGCGAAATCACCGGAACTCTGCCGGACTTTTCCCGTAAAACGACGATGAGATTGACGAAAGCACTCAATATACGCTTATACGACTTCTTCTCATTCAAATCCAAGTAACAAAACAAAAGCTCCTCCATGAACTCCCAATCCACCCTGCCCGATCGTTCAGCCGCGCCTCGATCATCTCCTCCATTGAGTTCCTGAAATCGCTCTACGGACTCGGAGAGTATTTCAAAATCGTGATGAAATCATCGGCACTCATTTTACTCATTTTACCAACGACGGTGGTGGCAGAGCTTCATGCTGAATTTGAACGAGTCTTTGAAAATTTTTTTGGGGTCATGAGTGAAGAAAGAAATTGAAATTAGGGGTAATGAGTGGAGAGATAGAGAAAGATGAGAATAATGATTTGAGATAGGGAAAATGAGTGAGTGGGGAGTAATGATTGAAAATATGAATAATGAGTATTTTTTGAGTTAGAATTTTTTTTCCAAAAACCAAACCGAACAAGGCAGGCCTTTGTGGTCAGACACGATTGTGCTCGATTTCATGATTAGAGAACCCGACGATGACGTGGAGCTCACAAAAAAGCAATAGGACCTGCAAAGACAGCGATGGCAGAAGGGCAGATCGGAGGCAGATATTGGCATATCTATGGATTCGGGGCGAATCGGATACGGATCGTATCAGGGACAAACTCATCCCCAAATCCAATCCAATCTTCGAATTTTTTTAAAATAAAAATCAATATCCGCTCTGATCCCCGAAAAAATCACCGAATATCCAGCTCTTGGCCGCAAAGAATTGCGAGACCATAAAGTAATTCGATGTAGCCAAGTGCAATTCATAACGTTCAAGTACAATTCGATGCGGCCAATAGTAATTTTATGCGGCCAAGAGTAATTCTTTGCGAACAAGTGCAATTCGATATGGCAAAGTGCAATTCCTAGCGGGCAAGTACAATTCGACGCGGCCAAAAGTAATTCGAAACGGCCAAGTGCAATTCAACGCGGCCAAGTGCAATTTGAAGTGACCAAGAGTAATTCTTTACGGCCACAAGTAATTCATTGTTGCCAAGAGTAATTCTTTGCGATCAAGACTAATTCATCGCGGCTAGGGGTAATTTTTTGCGGCTAATAGTAATTCTTTGTGTACTTCTAATCTCAGCCATTGGCTTCAATGGTTGAAATGGATTGTCTTTTTTGTGTCATCGGAACGCTTCTTATATATATATATTCTTCAAATTAGAACAGAATTTGGAAAGTTTTGGTATTCTTCTCTTCTTCATTTTTGAAAAATCACAGAGACATTAATGTATAATTAACGGATCGATTATGGACGGATCGGCCAAGATGGCCATCCCTATGCAAAGATCCGGTGGCGGACCGGTAAACCAGGGTGATTCTAATAAAATCGTCCCAGTTTTTCCTTCATCATCTAAAAAAGAGATGTCAATTAGTCGAATGCCCAATTTTGTTCGAGTAATGTAAATATGTTTGTTGGATTTTTTTTTTTTTAATTTTCCTTCTCATTCAAATTTTGTTTTGCTATAGTTTTTCCTGAAATTTTGAGCGGAAAGGCTTTTATATTTCGATTCATCTCAACACGAGAAATTGGATAAGCAATTGTTTTGGTTAAAAGCTACCTTTTCAGTTTTCACTAAATGAGAAAAAGAATCGAAAAAGTTCAACTTGTCAAACTTATTTTTGATTTTTCTAATTCTTTCATTCTAGGCAAGTCGGAATATTAAAATCTTTTGATTAATGAGACAAAAAAAATTCAATAACACCAAAAACTAGAATACAAAAATTTAAGTTATTTTTGCACTTCCTTTTTATTTTATTTATGTGCACTCATTGCTATCTTAGTTTTATGCAAATTTATAATTTCAAATTTGTTCGCTATTCAATGCATAGGAAGGTAATTGTAGAAAACTCGCTTGAACAAATATATATAAAATAAAAGTTTCGATGATAAAAGTGCGAAAATTAATTCCAAAAATTAAAGTTATGTCAAATTATTTGATGATACATTGCAGAGAACTCCACTTGAATTCCCACCATTATCCAATATCATTTCGTTATTAGCGAAAAGCTCACGATATAGAAGAACCTTACCAGGGGCGGCTTGATAGGCCGCGATCATTTTCTTGAATTTTTTTCTTTTTGTCACCTTCATTGTCATCATCCAAGTACAACAACTTGAAATTCTTGAATAGAAACTAGTCGATATCTGCTAGTGTTGTTGCCTCATCACCGACAACAATTGATCGTGTTTAGGGATGCTTGCTTACGATCGAACCTTGCCTTTAAATAAGAAGTTGATAGAAACCCGAAGCGTAGGGCTAGTTCGTTGCACGCATAATAACCGGAAGACCGGAATCGTTCCCACAGAGAATTCGATAATAGCTAGATTCGGATTGAAGGTTTTATGGTCGGTTTGCAGCCTTTAAGACGGCTAATTGTCGGTTTTGCTTTGAAAGGTAGAAATACTAAAATGAAGACTAGAGTTTTGCTTACTTAACTTAAAGAGGCAAGTCTAGGGATTTTCTAACCCTTGACTAAGGCCGTTACCGGTTCTCGATAAAAACTCAGGCGAGAGTCACGACCGCGCGCTCACGCCTGGAAGATTTAGCTTTGAAGATTACGTTATCTAAAGATGTGATTTCCCGGAGGCGAACCAATTAGCTTAAATCATTTGTCGAGTCCAAAGGAGGCCACGAGCCCTCGATAGACCATTTGCCAAGACCGCTTGACAAATGGCATACCGAGGAGTTAACACCCCTAAGTTTAGACCGAAATTACCAATTTAGCCCTATTCCGAAAATCATGCGTTTAAAGCCTGATGGCTCGAGAACCAACTAACAACCTAAGTCTTCGGGAAAGATTATCCCGAGACTTAGCCAAATAACTACTCAAACATACTTAAAGCATTAACGGAAGCATAAAACGGGACATGATAATTAACCGATGGATTCGAAAATAAACTTGATATTATGAACCAACTAGTCCGAGCCTACAACATTAATGAACGACAAAATAATAAACGACTAAAACTTACTAGTGTTCTTCAAAGAATTAGACTAAGGAAAGCTTGAGCTTTAATGGAGGAAAGCCAAAAACTTGGGAAACTTGAAGTGGGAGAAGACAAGAGAGAGGAGAGAGAGAGAAGGGAGAGTGGTAATTATAGGCAAAGCCCCAGTCCCTCTCTCTGCACGTCCAAAATATCCCAAAATGGGTACAAAATATCCCAAAAGTAGAGATAAATAAAAAGCTGGAAATATCTTCAGTTGAGTAGCTGTATCGATACGGCTAAAAAGCCCGTATCGATACTATGTTGCTACGGATTGCACCTTGCTCTGTTTCCTTATGGTATCGATACGGGTGTTTTGCACTTATCGATACCGCTTCAATTTAAGCAGCAGCCAGGGCAATTGCCTTGGCGTAGCAACTCGTTGATGCCTCCATGACCCGACAGCCCTCCAATTGCCTGGCAAGCCTCGCCAGGCAGGCGATGGCCCATCCCGATGCCCAACGGCCAAAATCTACCGGGCAAAAGTGCTTCAAAACCCTCAAGGGTTGCACCGAATATCAAAACACGCCTTTGAGATGCGTTTTGCCTGAAAATGCTCAAAGGAAACCTTACGCGCAAAATGGCTTAAAACGACGATGAAAGGAAAGAAATTAATCTAAAGCGGGACTAAAAACACCAAATATCTACAATATTGGGTGCTTATCAATGCTTGCAAGCTCTTAGAATTTTCCTCTTAAAAGAGGATGATAGAATTTATGCGAGTAGGCTTTTCGTTTTTCTGATCGTGGAAATATAGTCTTGAAGAGACTTCTCAAGGGCAACATAGGGATACTCCATGCATTCATTACTTAAAGTTCATTACAAGAAAGATGGAAATAACTAAGAAGCCAAACTACCAAAACACTAAAAAATACATAATTCTGATTCGAGATGAACATCCGAATCAAAATCTCGATCAAACGCAGAGCACTGCGCACGACTTCCAGTAACATGAGACATTTCTCCCATGCCTTTCACTATTTAGAATCCATTACACATGAAGCCTACTACTATTGCTGCTGCTAGCATCCATATAACACAGCTACCCGAAATAAAACAAGGGAGATGAGCATAAACCAAAAAGGTGAACCGCCCAAGTACAACGCACTCCCTCACCCTCTCAAACCCTGCCCCGCGTGACTAGACATGTCAAACCCCCCCGAACTGGCACTCTCAAGCTCGGATACGCGCTGTACAAGTCCTTCCTTCTTGTCTTTCAATCGCCTCACCGCCTCCTCCATCTCTTCAATTTCCTTGCCCACCTTCACGAACTGATCCCATGCAACCGAGAGCTCAAGTAGTGAAGCCATCTGGTCCAACCTCTTACGAAGCCAACCAACTTCCAATCGAAAATGCGTCAACGCCTCCAAACCAGGGCGAGCAGAATCAAAATCACCACGCTTAGCCCGAGGCAAACTCATATTCTCCAACACCTCCACGAAAGATACCAGGGAGTCCAAGGCAAGCTTCCTAGAAATCGAGCTCGCACCAACAAGATGAACAAAAGTACTTGGCCACAGTTCAAAGATGTTTGACAGTATGGCTTTATGCTCCTCTCGAACCTCAGCAAACAAAGTTTGAGGAGATAACCTTATCTCCTCTTGCGCCCCTAGTCTCATGCCGGTGGACCCATCCGGGTAACACGAAACCAAATAATCACAGTCTCTCAAATTGCGAGGTAGACCCCTGCGAGGAACCTTGAATTGCGAGGTAGAAGGCTCCACAGTCAGAGCATGAGATTCGACAACCCGTTCAACAGTCCCAAAGTTGACTCCATCCTGGCCCTCTAGAAAGTTACCATTCTCTATGTACTTCTTGTAACGCTCCTCAATGGGATCGCCTTGCTGCAGATGTTGAATTCCATGTTAGTTATTAAAAAGAAAATTAAGAAAAGTGCCTGAAGTAAATCAATGAGAGCAAAAGGCTAACCTTTTTCAGCTCCTCAAGTTTGGCAATATAGACGCCTTTAGTCTCATCCTCACCATCCTCGTACAACCAATCTTCCCCCTCCTGGAGTTTAGCAGTAAGCCCTTCCCTCTCTGGATCTGTAACAAACTCTTGATATTTGCTGTGAAGCTGGAAAACACAGAAAGAACTGCTGAGTTGAAAATATTCACACTTGCCATGGAATCATTTAATTATGGGCCGTATTAGTACCTTGTTTCTCATACCATAGACATAGGCTTCCACTGCATTCTTCTTATCTTTGGTTTCTTCCATAACTCGATCTTGCAAAGCCATTTCAAATTCCTTCTCTGTTGCTTTTTGCACATCTGCAGGGCACATTCCTCCATGAATATGCTCGACCACAGGAATAATCGTCTTCTTTAACTTCTTCTTTGGAGCCTCAGCCTGCACACCACAAAATTAAACTTTACTTTGGCATAAAAGAGCAATTTCAGGTTCACAGACTTTATTCTTAGGTTATGGACCGACATCTAAGAAATGCATCCAAGTTAAAACTATCAAACATATGGCAACAGAAGAGTAGGTATGCCAGTTGCATCATTCCCAACCCCCTAAATATCCGAAGTTAAGAGGAGTTTCTCAATGAAAATGGTTTAATCAACTTAGCTAAAACCAATAAACCATAATAATGAACAGAAGATAAGAGATGAACAATAGCCATATGTATCTGATGCAAATGTGGCTCATTAATAGTGCGAGTCTACTACTCACCTTGGCATCTGTTTCCATTTGGACAGGCTTGTCCCCTGAATCTGGGGCACCGTTCTCAGCCCCAGGAAAATCAGTACCACCTTTAGTGTAACATCCATATTACAATAAATATTTTTACCGTGCGATGAGTAAGGCGGTTGCTTCACTAATTAAGAGATTTTGGTGTAAATATAAGATTCTGCATGAAAAGCCATAGGTGGCAGTTTTGTGGAGTGGGGGCACGTGAAAGTGGTGGGCTGGCTGTGTGCATGAGTGATGTGTAGAAGATAATTAGGAAAAAGATAAGAAGACAAAAAGGAAAAAGAAAAGACAGGGAGGAACGAAGGGGTGGAGATATGCCATCTGAATGTCCATGTTTTAGGAGGGGAAGCTGGTAAGCTCGGGAGAGTTTTTCCCTCCAGGGAAAGAAAGGAAAAAAATCATGGGGAGAAAAGTAAGTTGATGAGGTAAGGGTAAGCATTGGGAGGCGTGTATGGAAATTTATGTGTAATGTTTTAAGGAAGTGGGGTGGCTTCTCAATAATTGATGTTTGTTGTTTATATTGAGGTTGTGGTGTAAGGCAATAGATTACGAAATTACGTGGTGCTTGAGGATCTGGGTTGTTACATTTAGCATCTTGCTGTTCACATCACTTTCAGTCGTCGGAACAGCATCAGTATCCATCTTATTACCCTCTTTAGCTGGCTCTTTAACAACCGGAACTTCAACTTCCTCCTCTTCCCAAAGCTGAATTTTTAAAGAATATATTGCAAAATTACTCATCTCCTACTCATTCATAATCACAACAAGAATTATTTAGACAGTTGCTAAGACTTACTGTTGCTGCGTCAATGGACACAATTCCATGAAGATTTAGGCGAACTTTCACGTTCACTTTTGCCCGTTCACTCTTCGTGGATTGAAAAGGACCGATCTGTCCACAATTTATGTCAGGTTTATTGTCTACATGCACAATGATATCCTAAATTCAAGCCAATCAAAGAAGGAAAAGTCTAACTGAGCGGAAGTTTTTACCGCATATGAGCTAATTTTTGCTGGTGCCTGTAATTCGCTGACATCAGCATATTGAACATCAACACTAAAGGTTCCTGATCTGTAAAATGTCAAAGCCTTTATGCTAGGTATTGGATTCCCCTTGGGGAAAACAATAGTGCTTTGTTGATTATCTGCAACTCCATTCTGAGCATCTGGAGCAGCGCCTTTCCATGACAACGCAATGGGAAATGGGAAACTCTCATTGACCTTAAATCAGAACAAAATTTTCATCACAATGCCATAGCACAAGTTTAATGCAAATCTCTTCAGTAACAACAAAATGTACAAGAAGATATGTGCAATTAACTACGTATGAAAAAACAAGATATGCAACATCTGCATTGTTTGAATGAGTTTCTTTTGCAAGATTGTGAGTGTGTGTGCATGTGCGCGTGTCCTGTTACAAACCGACTACTGAAAAGAAAGAAGGGTTATCAGATCAAATAAAGTGAATACCCCGAATCTAAATCCAAGAATCTTTCACGATTTCCTCATGCCTCAACACACAAAAAAGGTTCATGTTCAACTGTTCAAGCAAAAATACAGGATGTGGATAAAATTTTAACAACAATACCATAAACTTTTTTATTAAGACAGATACCGTGCTAAAAATCCATTTGTTGCGGATGTAAAATTGACCTCACTATCCTGTCAATTAAATAACCAAGGCACACTGCTAGAACAATGAAATTTTTAGAACAGTAACATCACATTGTATTCTTTTCCAGCAAAGAAACAGGGATCAAAAGCAAAAAGCAACAGAAAGACAATAAACAGATGAAAAATAACAAAAGTAAGCTAATAAAACAACAAGATGATACTCTACCTGGAATTCCCGCACTTTAAATGTGGGACTGAGGATTGCACACTCTAAAGCACAACCTTTGGCAACACACTCACTCGCATTCGTTGTACGCCTAGGCTCCTTCCCAAAGAACTCTGTCAATATCCTGATAACGGCTGGAATGTGAGAGCCTGAACCAACAACCTCAACAGAGTGGATATTCTCAACTGTCAGGCCAGCTTCAGAGAGAGCCTTCTCCAGTGGCTTCCTCACACGTTCCAAAATGGGAATGCTAATTTTTTCAAAGTCTTCCCCCTTGATGAAACCCCTGACATCCTGCTCTTCCATTAAGCACTCTATATTCAAAGGTGCCCCTGGGTTTGTACTAAGTACTCTCTTAAGCTTTTCACAAGCAGTGCGAAGCCGAAGACAGGCCCTAGCGTTCTGGTAAACGTCAATCTTATACTTTTCCTTGAATTTTGCGACAAAATATTGGAATAAAGCTTCATCAAAATCTCTGCCACCCAAAGAACGGTCGAATGAATGGGCCAATATCTTCAACTGGCCTTTCTTGAAGCCAGCAATGCAAACTTGCATACTTGCATGGCCAATGTCAACAAATGCGACATTCAGTTGGTCATTCTCTGGCAAATCTGTCTTGTAAATCCCATATGCCAATGCAGTAGCAGTGGTTTCATGAAGTAATCAGAGAGGGTGCAAACCAGCAATAGTAGCCGCGTCCAAGACAGTTCTTCTTTGAAGGTCAGTGAAATAAACGGGAATCCCAATACAACAATCAACAACTGCGGCATTTAAATTTTTCTCTGCTATGCTCTTCATATCAGAGAGCACCATTGCCAATAATTGGGTTGGTGTAAACGTCCTTGACTCTCCCAAATACCACGCATGAATCAACGGGAATCCATCAGGGCCTTCGGTAACAGTAAAAGGCAGTACTTTTAGATCTCGTTGCAGCTCGAGATCTGAGAACTGGCGGCCAATCAGACGCTTTATTTGAGAAATAGTATTCTTTGGATTCATCATACTATATGCAGCCCCAGCTGTCCCGAGGAAGCGCTGCGTCTCACCAAAGCATACGATGGCAGGAGTCCCGCCCTTGGATTCATCATTGAGTACAACATTGATTCCTCTTTGCCTTGCAATGGCGACCACGCAGCTCTCATTCCCAAGGTCAAAACCAACCACACTCATTTTGGTACAAAAGTTTTTCTTGGCCGCACACAAACACAAGGTTCTCAGCAGAAGATATAGGCCTGAAAATAAATCAAAATTAACCCTTGAAATTCACTACCAATTCAGCATCATACCAAAACTCTCATGATTCAACCCATAAAAATCCCCAAATATTCACAATGTTTGGTAGCTTTCCGATGGATTCGCTCGTATATCCGACATGACTGTTGCTTTAGAATTCCTTCTTTTTCCATTCCTTTCCTTCCTTTCTAGTATTCGTGTATCATATGCCATCTAACTAGTATACGGCAACAGTTATATATACGAACAAAGAAAAGTATTAGCAAGCAAGGGATTGAATTAATTACGCCTAGCCCTGATGAGATGAGTCAGATATAGAACTTAGTTAACCAACCAAGATTACACCCAATGTAATGTGAAATCGGGGAATAAATCAAAGTTTAATAAATGCTAGGAACTTATGACTCACATGACAAGTACATCTGCACACATTCCTACTAATGCAGTTTGCTAAAGCAAGTACTGATTCTTTCTTTTCGTTTCTCCTTGCCAATAATGTCTGAAGTCTACAAAGTCAAACTGAAACTAAAACGTATGATTCTATCACTAGCTCTAAATCTTCTACAACCAATGAGGCTCTCAGTGACCAGTATCAAGACCAAATCTCTGGTGAAACAATGATTCTTACCATTCCTATAGCGTAGACGGAAAGGGGTGTGGACGGCACCCCCAAACTATGGTATACCCATTTTTCTCATGCACTGTATTCACAATAAAGCTTAATATTTTAGCTCCTTCAAAATCCTGAAAATTTCATTTCAGCCCGCAACTGCATTCAAACTCTAAATAACTTCAGGTTTGGCCCCCTCTTATTCCTGCATACACCACTGCATTCCCCACCTCTTTGAGGTTGTTAGTAATCTAACCATTAAACATAAGAATTACCACCTATATGGAAAAAGAAAGCCCTAACTTATGAACTAGCTACTGTTCAAGGATTATTTGAACCAAAGCCTTTCATAAGGAGGAAAATAAACTCAAGCTTATACAGCAGCAATGGCTAGCAAATTGGACTAACATAAACAAAACAAACGTCAATGCAATATTACTTGCACATCATTACAAAACATCAATATCAGTAACTAATCCCCCAAACGCTCATAAATATTGACAAAAATTCATACCTACAGTGTATATAAGCTCGAGTAACATTTTACACGTATATTTGGATACTAATACATACATCTAGATTGTTGCAACAAATTAAACAATGCAAAAGTAACATGAAAGCAACCAATTGAAGAGAGAAAATTTTCATGTTTCAACCTTCGTACACTGCAAGTCTGCAACACATGTTCCTAATTTTAGAAGAAATTACAGGTGTGCCTTCCACTTTGAAGCGAGAAAAGGGCAAGAAAGGAAGTGCTACTTCATGTTCAAAATGAAAAAATGCAAGGAGTGTAGTGTAATGCCAATTTCAGAAGATAAAATGCAGCTTGAAGTAGTCTATCACTAACTCGATCTTCATATGCAGCGAAAAAATCTTGGGGAACATATAAGTTATTGAAGTGAAAAAAGTAGAAGACCTAGCTAGAAGCATGCCTAAAGAACTTTTGAAAATGAAATAGGCTTTTCACATGTGAATACCGATTGAAATTCAATTGCACCACACAAACATATATGTTTCTTTTTCATCTCTTTACATTAGGTTCTTTTTGCAGGTTCAGTTTCGCTTACCTTTTTTGGTAAATTATTGCCAAGATCACCTCTTTGAGTCAAATATTGGCTAAATTATTGCCAAGATCACCTCTTTGAGTCAAATATTGGCAAGTTAACCAATAAAGGTAAGTGAAGCTGAACCTGCAAAAAGAACCTAATACAAATAGATGAAGAAGTGAAAGCAAACAAATCCATACACTCTCTCCAAGGCAATCCAAACAATTGCAATCTAATTGCGTTAAATAATTTAACTTCTAATGAATAGGCATAGCAAAAACGTTACAACATTCTTTGTCTCACCTATGAATTGTTTTTTTAATAAGTTGCTTGCGACCTTAATGTGTGTGGAAATAAGAGCACCCCAAGCGTAGGGCTAGGTCGGTTGTAGCATAATAAACTCGGAAGTCCGAGGTCGAATCCACAGGGAGCCAATGGAGCTAGGCCAGAGGTTTGCTTTACGAAGGGTTTTTAGCGTTAGGACCGCCAACCTTTAGTTCAGCTTTGAGACGGCCAACTTTTGAGTGATGGAAATTCTAATTACCAAAAAGACTAGAAAATGGAATTTGACAGGAAATAAAAGCGGCAAGGTCTAGGGGTTCATTCCGCCCATAACTTAGGCCGTTCAATGCTTCTCTTTGATAACTCAAGTGAGAGTCATTGTCATTTGATCTCACTCGGAAGATTTAACCATGAAAATCAAGTTTAACTCATACAACGGGGTTTGGAAATGGAAAGGAACTCATTTAAGCATTTTATCAAACACCTAGAGTGCCATGGTTCTAAGCATTGGGTGTGCCAAGGAGACTTGTCTACACACAATCAAAGAAGTTAACAACCCTAAGTTTAGACCAAATATTAGAGTTCAACAAGTTCTTTGAGTCATTTTGGCAAACACCTAGAGTGACATAGCTCCAAGCATTATATGTGGCAAGAGATCAAGTCCTTGCCTACACATAATCAAAGAGGTTAACAACCCTAGGTTTTGTTACATAAAAATGAACTTAACCCATTCACAAACCACATTAAGCACAATAAATGAGAGAAGCCATTAAACTACCTAAATCATAGGGTAGAAATCACCCCATGACCAAGCTTTGATCACTACTCACCCATAGTGGGTGTAAACACAAGGGAAAACATAGAGAGAAATGAAAACATGGATGAAACTTGAAATAAAAGCTAGATTGATGAAGAACACAAGTATACTTACAACATTAATGAAGGAAATCTACCCCAAAACCTTTGCAATCCCCCTCCTTTGAAGAGAGAAGGAGAGCTTGAGAAGAGAGGAGAAGAGGGAGGTAGAGAGAGAAAGTGAAAAATGGAGAATGCCCTAGAATCGGGCTAAGGGTGGTATATATACCCCCTTTACAAAAAAACTACAAAAATGCCACTGAAATGTCCGCGCAGGAGTGAGGGATCGATCCCTGGTCAGAGGGGGATCGATCCCTGTTGTTTCTGAAGCTTTCTGAAGCTTTCTGATGGTGGGGGATCGATCCCTAAACATTGGGGGATCGATCCCTGTGCGGGCTAGATTCTGCAGACACTTCTTCAACTTCGCGGGCTCGCTCCGGACACTCCCGAACTCGGATTTAGGTGTTTTTCGAACCGTTGGAAAGCTTGTCGAGTCTACTTTCTAACCCAAGTGGTTTGGATCAAAAGTAGTTTTTACATCAAAAGTTATGATGATTCTACCCTCAGCTGGTCGGAAAATGAGTTGCTTTGGGTAACATCCTTGCATCTCCCTCACTTCCCTTGATCCTTGGACATCCCGAGTATGCTTCAAAGCTTCTTTTCATGACTTTTGGGACTCGGTCACGGAGTGCGCCATGTGGTCTTGGGTACTTGGACACCTTCGGGGCTATCCATGGCCTTCAAATGCGCCTTATTCACACGATTTACCTGAAAACATGCACCAAAAACACACCTTTCGTGCAATATCGTTCAAATCAAGTAAGTTATGCACTTGTGTGTGACAAAAATGAGGGGGATAAGCCCTATTATTTACACTATTGAGGGCTTATCACACCCCCCAATTTGGACTTTGCTAGTCCCTAGCAAACTAAAGCAAAAATATAACTAATTACGCTATGCAATCTTCCCCCGAAACAAGATACGACAACTATGCTCAACAACACTCGGCAAGAGTCCAGACAAACACCCCTTCGAACTCAATCACATGCAACCCACGCACATGCATACAATGAACTAAGGTGAACAAATTATGCCAACGGCCAAGCAACACACATCCACCTTGAATTTTAATTACAGGACTCAAAAGAGCATACTCTAATATGAACTTGTACAAGGTAATAAACAAGAACATCCCATGATAAGCGCTAGCAAGAATCGCAATAGCAAGAAACAAAAAGCTATGCATGCTAATCAAAAGAGCGCCAACAAAGAGAGCTAAGCAATTATTCAGAAACAAACTAAGCTAACGGAAACTTCATACTAAAATAGCATTAAATATCGATCATGCATCAAAAGGAGTTAGACGAGCGTACATTAGGATCAACTAAGGACTTTAGTAGCTTATAATGACCTCGGTGCCAAGAAAAGGGAAACAAAAGGGGGTAGCGGCCATAACTTTGCTTGGTTTCAACTACCCTTGGCCACTACCATCCCCTAGACTACCCAACCACGGCCACATGCCGGCCAAACACCAAACAAGGTTATGAAAAATAAAGAAAAACTACTAATTAAGTTGCACTAGAACTACTACCACCGACTCCACCACACTGTCGTCCTCATCCGGCTCCTCGCGGTATTGAGCTTCGAGCTCCCCCTCCTGATCAGACTCTTTCTTATCCAAAATATATGCTAGCCCGGAGGTCTAACCAATCCTCACATCATAGTAGTCAACCCTCTTTCGAATCCCATTTTGCTCTTTCATAGCATTTCTTTGATTTTTCTTTGAGAAATAGGGTCATTTGAGGTGAGATTTGTAGTAAGAGAGATTGAGGGTCCCATTTTTCAAGAGCTTTGGAAAGAGAGATGAAAATTTGGGGCTTTAGCTTTTGTAGTGGGAGATGAGAGATAGGGGATCACATATCAATTCTTAGCTTTTTCGCATCCCAGCCACTTCTATTATATTTACACCACCCCAAAGCACCTTAGATCATTGAAACGCAATTTCACACAACCCTCCAAACATCCGGTTACCTAAGTTTAAACAATGGAAGAGACTCGGACTATGGTTCAACAATTTAGGACGAGGGGACACATTTGTGGTTTTATCATGCAAAAATTGCCTTGTATCATGTCCTACGTACGCCAATCAACTCCAATATGATGCATAAAGGATATCTAAACTACTCAAGTATGAACAAACGGATATTATTTACGCAAGTGCGGAAAGAGAGACAAACAAGCATGGGATGCTTCAAAAAGAACTTCAACTCTAAGCGATGCATACTACTTGACACACATTGGAGCTCAATTTGTTCAACAAAGTTCACATATATGCATGCACATGGATTCAACACATAATCAAATTTGACGGGGTGCACGACTCTTGCCATTATTAGGGAAAATTGAGCATAATCTAAGTATCTATCACTTGAAATCACTAATTACAAGGGAAAATTGCACAAAAAAAATTTTAAAATTTTCTATGCAAAATCGAGAACGAAAAACGAAATAAACTTAAAGCATAAACCATCCCCCCCAACTTGAAATGAGCAGCGTCCTCGATGCACAAAGACAAAAAATAAGGAGAGGGAGAACAAAAATGTACCGACGGGGTGGAATGTCAACCACCCGATACCTCGACCAAGTTGGAGGATTTTGCGCCATTGCCTTCGTTCGTCATCGGAACCGCTTCCAAGGCCCACTCTTTCGGTCCCACCTTCGGAACCATAGCTAGTCGCACAAGGCCATCGCCGGAGCTTTCTTGGTCTTACAACCGCGACACATAGTCGCACCCTTGCTTAGGGCTCCTGAATGCCTCACTCACCTCGGCTTTTAGACCCAAACTACCAAGGCTGGTGCGGTAGCGTGTTACCCTGCAAAAGACTTAAGAACCAACTACCTACTTGGAGACAAATGACATTAGTACCAACTTTCTATGTTAGCCAAGCAACAAAAATTATTATCAACAAGTATTAAAACCACCAAATCGTTACGTGATTAAACGGGTACTACTTTTCTCCCCATCTCTCACTCAAAGCGCCGTAGAACAAGTCATACAACAACTTTGAGCTAGAAACAGGTGGCTATACCAGACCATCAAAAGAGAAAAAGAAAAAAGAAATAGAATGCCAAGTTCAAACATCTTCAGGAAAACATGGATTTCGAACATTGATTATGCCATCAATAACTATTAACATGAGCATCACACTCCACTCCAAAATCTCGGTCAAAAATTGAATTCGGCCATACCACAAAAATAGATACTTTGAGTAGAGTAATTGCCGAAGTCGTTTGAGAAATTTAAGTTCCACCAAGTGAGCATTCCAAACGAGATTGATTTTCAGACTATTGATAAAATCTACAATGTAAGGATGATAATCTAAATTAAAATCATCAACACCAAGAAAATCGACCCGTTCAACTTCAACAAAGTCATTCAACGGTGGAGACCTAATAAGAGTACGGGCAACATCTACAGGATTCTCCAGAGTAGGAGACCGACTCTTTGTCTCATATACCCTGTCTTGCTCTTCTAACAACGAGTACAAGTAATCCACTTCTGCATCCAGCTCTTCAGCAGTGAGAAGTTTCTCCCCCAAATCGTCACATAAAAGGGGATCCACAGGGGGGAAACACTGGATGTCAGGCTCATCATTTGGCACATTACTCCATTCAGACTCTGATGAGCTATCAAAATCTAAACTAACTTCATCAATAAAATTATGTGGCTCAATTTTCTCTTCCATGGCATGTGAGTTGGAACCTTGAAAATGTTTAACATAAACCCGAGACTGTAAAATTTCAGCCAATTGATCAAAAAAATTTAAAGCTTCAGCGGGTTCTTTGTCCAAAAATTTCCCATTGCACATCAGGTCCAAGAATTGTTGACTCTTTTGAGAAAGTCCTTGATAAAAATAGCCAACTATTTCGAAAATGTCATAACCATGATGCGGGACCACTTTGAACAAGTCCTGATATCTTCCCCAACATACATAAAACGGCTCATTCTCTCTTTCGGCAAAAGTTTGAATTTGTTTCTGGAGAGCCCTTGTAAAATATATGGGAAGAAACATTTTGTAAAATTCTTTTTGCAAATTATCCCAAGTTCGCATGGATTGAGGATTCAAGGAATTGAGCCAAGTTAGGGCACTATCCCTTAAAGAGAGAGAGAAAAAATTCATCCGCGCGGTCTCTGACATCACAAGGGTACAAATTTTGGCCTCGAAAGCCCTAACATGAGAGAGAGGGTTTTCATGATCCATGCCATAGAAGTGGGGCAGCCAATTAGAAATGCTCACTTGAATCCTAAAAATATTGGCGGCATGAGTGGCTATGCTAGGAGGTGTAAAAGTGTGTGCAAGATAACGTAACTCCTCCATAGTCCTGGATTCCATCTCCTCATGTGCCGAAAGCATTCTATTTTAAAGCTAAAAACATGAAGTAAAAACAAAAGATGGAATACTTACAGTGCGGTGTAAAACAAATACCTCCAAATTAGCTACCAATTGATTCCCCGGCAACGGCGCCAAAAATGCTTGCGACCTTAATGTGTGTGGAAATAAGAGCACCCCAAGCGTAGGGCTAGGTCGGTTGTAGCATAATAAACTCGGAAGTCCGAGGTCGAATCCACAGGGAGCCAATGGAGCTAGGCCAGAGGTTTGCTTTACGAAGGGTTTTTAGCGTTAGGACCGCCAACCTTTAGTTCAGCTTTGAGACGGCCAACTTTTGAGTGATGGAAATTCTAATTACCAAAAAGACTAGAAAATGGAATTTGACAGGAAATAAAAGCGGCAAGGTCTAGGGGTTCATTCCGCCCATAACTTAGGCCGTTCAATGCTTCTCTTTGATAACTCAAGTGAGAGTCATTGTCATTTGATCTCACTCGGAAGATTTAACCATGAAAATCAAGTTTAACTCATACAACGGGGTTTGGAAATGGAAAGGAACTCATTTAAGCATTTTATCAAACACCTAGAGTGCCATGGTTCTAAGCATTGGGTGTGCCAAGGAGACTTGTCTACACACAATCAAAGAAGTTAACAACCCTAAGTTTAGACCAAATATTAGAGTTCAACAAGTTCTTTGAGTCATTTTGGCAAACACCTAGAGTGACATAGCTCCAAGCATTATATGTGGCAAGAGATCAAGTCCTTGCCTACACATAATCAAAGAGGTTAACAACCCTAGGTTTTGTTACATAAAAATGAACTTAACCCATTCACAAACCACATTAAGCACAATAAATGAGAGAAGCCATTAAACTACCTAAATCATAGGGTAGAAATCACCCCATGACCAAGCTTTGATCACTACTCACCCATAGTGGGTGTAAACACAAGGGAAAACATAGAGAGAAATGAAAACATGGATGAAACTTGAAATAAAAGCTAGATTGATGAAGAACACAAGTATACTTACAACATTAATGAAGGAAATCTACCCCAAAACCTTTGCAATCCCCCTCCTTTGAAGAGAGAAGGAGAGCTTGAGAAGAGAGGAGAAGAGGGAGGTAGAGAGAGAAAGTGAAAAATGGAGAATGCCCTAGAATCGGGCTGAGGGTGGTATATATACCCCTTTACAAAAAAACTACAAAAATACCACTGAAATGTCCGCGCAGGAGTGAGGGATCGATCCCTGGTCAGAGGGGGATCGATCCCTGTTGTTTCTGAAGCTTTCTGATGGTGGGGGATCGATCCCTAAACATTGGGGGATCGATCCCTGTGCGGGCTAGATTCTGCAGACACTTCTTCAACTTCGCGGGCTCGCTCCGGACACTCCCGAACTCGGATTTAGGTGTTTTTTGAACCGTTGGAAAGCTTGTCGAGTCTACTTTCTAACCCAAGTGGTTTGGATCAAAAGTAGTTTTTACATCAAAAGTTATGATGATTCTACCCTCAGCTGGTCGGAAAATGAGTTGCTTTGGGTAACATCCTTGCATCTCCCTCACTTCCCTTGATCCTTGGACATCCCGAGTATGCTTCAAAGCTTCTTTTCATGACTTTTGGGACTCGATCGCGGAGCGCCACGTGGTCTTGGGTACTTGGACACCCTCGGGGCTATCCATGGCCTTCAAATGCGCCTTATTCACGCGATTTACCTGCAAATGCCAAAAACACACCTTTCGTGCAATATCGTTCAAATCAAGTAAGTTATGCACTTGTGTGTGACAAAAATGAGGGGGATAAGCCCTATTATTTACACTATTGAGGGCTTATCATAAGTTTTAAATCCAACGGTCAGAAAACCCATCGGCACAGAGTCACAGGGTTTTCGGCACAGAGGATCCCGCCTCCCGCCTCCCACCTCTTTGCATCAACATAGAATAGCTCTGTCACATCTACTTTTTTTACGTTTTAAATAGGCAATTTCTTTTCTTCTTTTTTTCAATCGATAATATATGAAGTACAAACCCGGGACATAACATCAATTGTGAGAGTCCACGGGATAACCAAGTCCAACAACTCAATTAGCCCATTATAGGATAGAAACAAAGAAAGAAAAGAAAAATCCCTCTAAAGGAAGAACACACACGCAAGTGGGGAGATTTGAACTCCTGATTGATCTCCTAGTGAGATACAAGAGTCCTGGCCAAATTGGATAATTTTAAATAGGCAATTTCAATAACGGAAATTATTGTCTTCTCAGGTTTGGAAATGGATTTTGGAAATCAGTGCTAAACCCACTTTTTGATTTTTACTCTCTATAAAATGAATTTTAAGGAACCCATTTCAGAGACCATTCGAAGAGAAGACGAATCATGAGGTAAAAGTGTACACCGGGCTATGGTGTCTACACTTACGGTGTCCTGTTATGCCTCTTGTGATTTTCGGTTATGCGTTTTGTAGTTTCGATTATACTTATTGTAGTTTTCAGTTATATCAACATGGCATAACATGGAATCACGCATGACATAATCAAAAACCACAAGAACATAATCAAAACTACAAAACACATAACCAAAAATCACAAAAGGCATAACGGAAGACACCCCCTATGGGCCGGATTGTTAATCCCACGGGACTATCAATCCGGACCAATTTTAGAAACCAAACAAAGAATTACTAATACCATCGTCTTAGTAATTCAATCCCAAGATTCCCAACCTTCAATCCGTTTATCAAACGGGGCCTAAAAGCATTGTTACCTGTGTTAACTTCGGTCGGCGAGGATCAACGGAAGGTAAAGAATTACTGTACTAAATGATTTCGTATTAGAAGACCTTTTAGTTCCACGGACTAGACCTTTTATTAGTTGTACTGCGCTGTGTTGATACCTTTATGCTCCGTTTGGATGTCCGTAGTTTTATGTTTTTTTAAGAATAGAAATTTAATTTCTGATAATTTAATTTTTAGTAATTTGGTACACAGAGTAATTCTATTTTAAATTAATTAAGTAATTTTTTCTATGAATCATTTATTTTGAAAATATCTTAAAGTCAAACGTTTCCTTCTTCTTATATTGATGTTTTTCATATAAGAAAGTCTACTGGCACAGCAGATCGGGTTGTGGTGCCCACTAAGGGTTCAATATAAATAATCCGAGCCGTTCATTATATTTAAAACATTTTTTCAAGTGCCCCCGCAAAAAATTAGCTCAATCCGACGCCTATAAGTACTTGATCTAATCATCTAACTTTTCATTCACTAAAAACCCGAATGAAAAGTTAGATGATTAGATCGATCACTTATAGGTATCGGATTGAGCTAATTTTTTACGGAAGCCCTTGAAAAAATGGTTTAAACATAATTAACGGATTGAAGTATTTGTATGGGACCCTTAGTGGACCTCACAACGCGATCTGTGCCCAATTTGTGCACAAATCTGTTGGGCGAGTAGCAAGGTTCTTTTCATATTGATGAGCCAGAAATTCAAGACATAGGAATGTTAGAGTTCCGAAATCTCATTCTCATTCCCCCCAAAATACCTACCATCGAAACACAATCTTAAGTATTTGCCCGTTTTGATATTTTCTTGATTGACACTTGCCAATCTTGGTTCTTCTCTCTTTTAGGTCATCGTCCGGCTGCATGAACACTTGATCAACAATATTAATTTTTCATATTAACAAAACACTTGAGAAGTAAAATTCAACACATAGATTACGACTCGATCAATCAGCAATTTTAACTCATGTAATAAACCCCTTTAGCATAAGATCGTCATTCATTTCGATTTTAACGAAGAGAGTACTAAAATTATTTCCCAAAGGGGAAAACAGTTATTTTTGTTATGTAATAAAATGGTAGAGAAACTTTTGTGTATCGGAGGATACCAAGCCCTCATGATATTTCCTTCGGTTCGTTTCTCATTTTTTCAGTTATTTTTTGATCACATTTTGTTGATCGGCTCCGTTCATTGTGTAGAGTTCGGTGAAAACCTTATTCATACCAAAAATTACATTTATTGGACTTTATTTAATACATGATCAGCGCACGTGAATATTGAAGAAAATCAAAACTGGGTCCAAAAACACATTGAATCGGAACCCAGTTTTGTTTTTTGTTGTGTTTTACACGTGTGCCGATCATGCATCAAATAAAGTCCGATGAACGCGACTTTTTGTAAGAGTAAAGTTTTCAACGAATTCTACAAAATGAACGGAACCGATCATTAAAATGTGATCGAAAAATGATAAACGAACCATAATGGATACCATGAGGCTTTGTGTCCCCCAGATACACAAAAGTTTCTCAAAATGGAAAGTTATCATGCATTTCAGTGATTTCACCTTTCTTTTCTTTTCTATTTTTTATCATTATACATTCACATTTGGCAGCTTGCATTACACAATGCCATTGTATCTACATTTGTTCAGCAAACCTGGCGTTACACAATCTCTTTCAATTACTTTCTCCGATCGCCGACAGACGGTCCACGCCGCGATTTTACCGAAACCCCGCCGGACTTTTCCCGCAAAACGACGACGAGGTCGACGAAAGCGCTCAATATATACTTGTACGACTTCTTCTCATTCAAATCCAAGTAGCAGAACAAAAGCTCCTCCATGAACTCCCAATCCACCCTGCCCCGATCGTTCAGCCGCGCCTCGGCCAGCTCCTCCATTGAGTTCCTGAAATCGTTGTACGGACTCGGAGAGTATTTCAAAATCGTGATGAAATCGTCGGCGCCCATTTTACCGACGGCGGTGGTGGCGGAGCTCGAGCCTTTGTCGTCGGACGCGATCGTGCTCGATTTCGTGATGAGAGAACCCGATGAGGAGGAGCCCACAAAAAAGCGGTGGGACCCGCAAAGATCCGGTGGCGGATCGGTAAATCGGGGCGATTCCAGTAAAATCGTCCCGGTTTTTTCTTCATCATCCAAAAAAAAAAAAAAGCCGATGTCAATATAAAATAAAAGTGTAGATGATAAAAAACAAAAAAGTGTGAAAATTAATTCTAAAAATTAAAGTTATGTCAATTAATCTATTAGCGAAAAGCTCACCATTGAGAAGAACCTTACCCGGGCTTGATAGGCCGCGATGATTTCCTTGAATTTTCTGCTTCTTGTCATCTTCCTCGTCCTCCTCCAAATACAACGAATTGAAATTCTCGAACATAAACTTATCAATGTCTGCTAGCGTTGCTGCAGCATCAACGACAGCAATCGACCGTGTCTTGGGATGCTTGCAAGCTCTTAGAATTTTCCTCTTAGAAGAGGATGACAGAATTCTGGAGGGGACACGGAATTTGCGCGAGTAGGTTTTTCGTTTTTTGATCTTGGAAATATAGTCCTGAAGAGACTTCTGAAGGGGTTTTGGCATTTTTTTTTTATTAGTTTTTGTTTGTAATATCCATGGGATGGGTTGGAGTGGTTTTATACACCAAAAAGCATGGAAGTAATATGAAGGAAGATTTTAACATACTTTCAAGTAATTGACATAAAGCATTAAAGTAGGATTTGGTATTTAATGTGAGATTTTGGTCATAACATTTTTTCTCTTTTCATTCCAAGTTTGACCAAATGGATTATGACTTAATATTTTTTTTTGCTATTCCTTTGTTTGGTTTGAGAGAAAAAAGAGAATAAAATAACCAAACTGAAGCTTATGAGTAGAAAATTGGCTGCTGATTTTGTCACTTCCTTTTTTGTTAACGTCATTCTCCTGCAAGTGTATTTTTTGCGCAAAAATACACTTGCAGGGAAGTGGTGTTAACAAAAAAAGGGAGTAGCAAAATCATTTCCCTAGTAAATTTTAATTTCCTCCAAACTTTCATTCTCTTTTTCCTTTTTTTTCCATAGCTTCCAAACAGGGCGTTCAATTTTATTCAATGACAATGAGGTATGACCATGAATAAATTGACTTGCTTGTAAAGGACATTATGGATATGGTATTGGATTGATAGAATCTTGTGTGTTTTGAGAACATTAAAATTTTCATGCCAGACTTCGGATTTGCAAAGTTGGGAAGTTACTAAATGGTCACAAATAAACCTTATCTAGAAAAAAATTTGCTCCTTCTTTCATTTTCAGTATTTTGCTATTAGCTTGCCCTTCTTCGTCCAACCGCCTGCAGAAAGGATCAACTTTTTGAATATGTGCAACTTGAAAGACGGCTGGATCGAAATCGTCTCAATTCAAAAGAAGAAGAGAAGACGATATTTTCTTAGACCAATAAAAATAGAAAATGATCTTTTGCTACAACATACAAAGAAGGGAAAGAAAGAAAAAAAAAAAAAAAAAGTCAATCAATGCTATGGATTTTTTTCTTCATTCCTTGCTGTAATGATATATCGGGGTTTGAAAAAAAAAAATACTACTCCAATATATACCTAGCGCATACAATGAATTAAAACACGTCTTTGTTAAGGGGATTGATTAAGAGATGAGATCAGTAAATATGATATCGAAAGAATTAACGCGTGAGCTTTATGAGATTATTGAAGAGAAACTCTAAAGCACGGTTGTCAGGGAAAAGATCGACCGGCGTATTGCAATCAGGAAGAACATGCCATGCGACAGGCAAGAAAAGAAGCAAAAGTGGAACGATCTGTTTCTTTTCTTTCTTTAAAAGGTTGAATGATCAAAGAGTTAAAAAAGCCAATAAGTTGCATTGATTAACTTAACGTCCCGTTATATATCCGGTTCTGCTAACCACAGCCTACTAGACAGCGAATAACGCACGCATAATGCTAAAACGTCAATCGACTTTACACACACGTAAATAAGTATTTTTACATATATCCAGGCTCTTTTTGCAATTTTTCTTATATGTAAACAATTTCAATGGATAAGGGGAAATTTTAGGCCTTGTTCGTTTAGCACATTTGGGTATTTTAGTTTTGGCAGTGGGTGGAGAGAGAAATAGGGTAATGATTGGAGAAAAGGGTAATGAATGGAGAGAGATAGAGAGATAAATGAAATTAATAATTGGAGAAATAGGGTAATGATTGGAGAAAGATATAGGATAATGATTGAAAAACAAAGTAAATATGCTAAACGAACAAGGCCTTAGTTATTGGGAAAAAAAAATTTAGACCTTCTGCTGATTCTATACATATTCACATTTTGGGTTTGTTTTACACGGGCTGGTTAATTTAGACTTTTTTCATTTTGTTGGGCCTGCGCCGAATTTGTCTGGGCCTACTTATTCCTGTAAATTTATATTTGATATATATATAATTTTTGTTGAAGTTCCAACGCAGATGTCAGGATGGCCGAGTGGTCTAAGGCGCCAGACTCAAGTTCTGGTTCTCGTGAGAGAGCGTGGGTTCAAATCCCACTTCTGACATTTCCTTTTAGATTTCTTTTCTTTTTTTTTTCCTTCTCGGGAAATGATTTCACACCTTTATTTTATTTCCACACATTTTTTTATTTTTATTTTTTAGTGTTGAAAGGGCATATTTTTTTCATTTAGAGACCAAAAAAAAAAGGTGAATATGTAACGCTCCGACTTTTCGGGAGTAAAATAAAATGATTTCTTAAGAAAATTTTGCTAAATAAACATAATTTTTCAAAATAAAGATTTAGTTATTACAATCTCAAGGGAATCTACTGATTCAAAATACATTAACTTCAGAGCTGACTCTAGACTTGATACGAATCCTAAGCATCCTCGATCTTCGTTACTGATATTCTTTTCGTGTCGAACTGCATCATCGTTGAATCTCCTCCATTGAATCCTGCGCCCTCTAGCAAATTGATCGCCGAAGCAATCGATTTGCCAGAATACGAACGTATTCGTGAGTGATAAATCACCCAGTAGAATAATCCAACCCAACCACCCCTCTTACAATTACAGCTAGCAAGTAAAACAGGATAATCATGATGCGAATAAGTAAAATAGAGATTTTTCACGTCAACCAGTTCATTACTATCCATTAGCCTAACGTGTGATCCAAAATCTCCCTACGAGATCTTTTCTCCCCAACCGCTAGCCATGCTCGGTCCCATGAGATCACTTCCCTTTGTCGTAGATAACCTAAGTTACAATACAACAACAAGGGATAGCTTATCATGCCTGAATCACAACTAGGGTTCGCCTATCTTATATACCACATCACAATCATCGCTTTGGACACACGCCCGGTTTATCAACTCACCACTGGATACACGCCGGTCTACCACCACAAAACATCCCTTGGACACACGCCAGGTTTTATCGTCACAAAATATCTCTGGAACACTCGCCAGTTTTATCAACATAAAACGTCCCTGGACCACCGCCAGGTTTTATCGTCACAAAACATCACTTGACCATCCGCCAGGTTTTATCATCACAAAATATCGCTGACCTCTCGCCAGGTTTTAACATCACAAGATATCGGACCACCGCCAGGTTTTATCAACGTAAAACGTCATTGGACCAACGCCAAGTTTTATCAACCGAAAACATCTCTGGACTACCGCCAGGTTTTATCAACATAAACCGCCAAGTTTTATCAACCGAAAACATCAACATAAAACATCGCTGGACTACCCGCCAGGTTTTATCAAAACATCAGTGGTCTTAATTTGCCAGTTTTTATCAAAACATCATTGGTCTTACTTTGCCAAGTTTTATATCATCACCGACATCACTGGACTACCCGCCAGTTTCTCATCATATCTCAACATCACGCCTGCAGGCAACCTCTAAACAGAAAGAACTTCACAATTTATCCATTACTTAGCATCGTCTATGTGATTTCTATTTCGCATACCACCCCATGTCCCTAGGGTCCAATCTAACATTCAAATCCAGTATCAACACAATATCATTCTCAGTAATAATTAAAACGAATAACAAACAGATCAAAACAAACATTAGGTAATGCAATCACATAACTTTTTATGACTGGGCCGTTGCCCTTAATCTTGTATGGTCACAAAGTCATTAAGAATGTAAGAATTATTTAATTAAGATTTAAAAATAATTTTCTAGACTTTTATTAATTACTTAAGGTAATTAAGTTAATTAAATACTAATTAAATACATTAATTAGTTAAAAATATTAGAATAATTATCGTAATCTTAATAAAGGTCCTAACAGTCCCTTATAATAAGTTTGAGTGCTAAAAGTTGGGTTTGAACGCTCACGGAATTATTTTGAATAAAAGATTCAAGTTAATAGGCAAAACAAGATTAAATAGACAATAAATGATTAAATATTTGATAATATTTTTTTATATTTACAGAATAACATGATGGGGCTGTAAAAAGTATAAATAAAATTATTTGGAATTTTAAACCTTCTTTATAATATTTTACGGTATTATTATTAAGAAACAATACTTAAATAATAATAAATAGTTAATTAAATAAATAAAATTTTATTTTAACAAAATATCACTTTTGAACTGTCAGGAGTCTAAGAAAAATATTTCCGATATTAAAAATATTTTTTATAAGGTCGTTATTAATTTTCGTTTATAACTTTAGTTAAATATTAAATAAATAGCTAATAATGTTAATTAACCACGAATTCAGCAAGTTATGACCTTTAGCAAGTTAGGAATCTAAGAAAAATAGTTTGGGGATTTATAGAGTAATTTAAAAGGTTGTAACAAATTTTAGTTTACAAACGATCTCACGATTACGAATAAAAATTAAATAAATAGTAGATTAAATAAAAAAAATATGAAACTAACAAGTTATGAACTTTAGAATGTTAGGAACCTAGGATAAAAAATTCGGAGTAAAAATCTATTTTTAAAGGGTCGCAAAATCAATTCAAACCAAAACAGTCCAACCCGCGAGATTGGAGTTCGCGCGCGCGAACTCGCTTTTCTTTGGTTCATGCGGCTGGGATCCCGAAGGTCGCGACAAGGTCGGCGATCGCTTTGGTTTTTTTTGCTTTTCGTCGTGTTTTTCGATGCATGGGGGCACGGGCTTATTAGGTTATGTCTATAAATCATATATATACTTAGAGGAGGGCTCAGTTGAATTATAGTACCTCGAATTGGGTGGAATTGGTTTCGATCGGAAACTGAACGTTTGGGGAAGACAACTTTCGGTTTCGTCGATCGGGGGACCTTGGGGCCGAATTGGTTGTTGATTGGTGATGCTAGGAGTCGTAGGAAGTAATTCAATCGATCAATTTGAGTCTCGGAGGAACGGAACTACAAAACCCACTTTTCTCTCTCTTTCTTTCTCTCTCTAAAATTCTATGGACTGGGGTTTGGTTCTCTCTAATTTTTCTCTCTTTTCTGACTCTGTGGAAGGTGGTGAGTATGGTACGTGCCCTAGGGTCGGAGTAGTAAATGTATTTATAATAGAATTTTGGTGTAGAAAGATTAGATCGAGTCCTAATCGAATTGGGTTTGTAAACGGACGAATTGGGCTCGGTTTAAGGGTTACGGAGGGGATAGAGATTGAGTAGGAGAGGGAGATATAGGAGAGTTGTATGCATGCATGTATTGTAGGAAAAATAAAAGTATGCATGCATAATTGTATCTTAAAAATAATAATAATAATAATAACAATTGTATTAGGAAAATAATTTTTAATAACATTAAAAAAAAAATTGGGTCAAAAATCCGGGTCGTTACAGAATATCAAAAGGGGAGTGTGAAAATCATTTCCCTCCTTCTCTTGTTTTTCTGTACTGCCCCTCCCTGTTTGTTACCCTTGTTTGAAATTGAAACTGCTTTGTTACCCTGCATTAATGATCTTTCCTACTCCTTTTGTCTTTCTCTACTAGTAGTTTTTATCTCGTCTTGCCTTGCCTCTCTAAACCACACCAGAGTTGTTTTTAAAGTTGTGTTTCTTTTTCTTTTTGCAAGTTTAATATAGAGGTTAGTCGCTCGAATCGTTTATTTCGTAATGCGTCTCTAAGAAAAAAATAGCTTGATTGAACATCAACAAAAACTTGACTAAGCATGCATTTTTTATTAAAGTGTTAGTTTCGAAGTGAAATCTCTTTTATCTTGGTCTTTCTATTCTACTCTTCGGGTCTATGTATAAAAACTCCAATTAAGCTACAAATACAAAGGGGAAAAAAAAAAATTATAAAAGACGATCCAAATCCTCAAAGCAAACGAATTCGTAATCTTTTTCCAGGGAAGTGCTACAATATACACCCCTTATTTTGGTGTGTATCATATGCACCATCATTGAAACACACCAAAATGTTATGATTCTCAATATATTACGAATCTATTGCTAAAAAGGTACGAATCATATTGATGAAAAGTTACGAATTTTTAGTATAAAAGTTACGATACGAAATAAAATGGTATGAATGACAAGTCTTACAAGTAAATTTTTATGAGATGGTACAATATAAATCACACAATAAGTACATATGGTACACACCGGAATGACTTTCCCTCTGTTTCACCATCAAAAGAAGTTGTAAATTCACCTCTGGCAAGTAAATTAACCCACTGAAATACTCATGAATTAAGTCAAGGCATGGACCCCAATGTTGTTCCTGGGCGGCACATGCCTACTTACACTTCTGCAGCAATCTGTTGGTATGTCTGTGCCATTTCTATATGTACTACGTCTACGCTTTTTTACACGATCAGTGAAAGGTAGCCCGAGCGTTAATTCCGTTGGTTGGTGGGTTTGTTTTTACATAATTAATTTGGGTTCGATTGTTGGGTCAGACCGTAAGAAAGTAATTTCTAGTGAATCCCCTAGTCTCGGTGTGAATGATCTGCCCTTGACCGGATCAGGAAAGAAATTAGTTGAGTGGCGCGTAAATTGATTCGGACACCCTGATCATAGGAAAAAAAGAAACAAAGGCGTGACCATACAAATTTTTACTAGTACGTAAATAGCTCTGACATTATTGCACACACTGCAATTCAAATAGAGCAGTAGAATTCATGAATCCTGTTCACATTGTCTACACATGACCCTATTGAATTATGTAATTTTGCCTAAACTTTAATACCCCGCCGCTCATACTTGTGCAGTCTCGGTCCCCCAAAGCCACCGAACATTCAATATGCACCGGTATTTTGCTCGCATAATAGGGTGTCGGAACCAAGTTACCCATATTTCGATTAACCTTTATGACATCTCGGCTAATCTGAGGATTCTAAAGTTAATGACGGACAAATCTCGATCAACGGCTCCAAGGACTTTTCGATGACTATAAGAATCGAATTTAGGATCTCGGTTAGGTCATTTGCTATCAATGTCGAAGCAAAGCGATACTTTTTAAAAAGCAAGTGTTGAATAATTCATTTTGCCATAAAGGGTTTGCTTTACCTCTATTTTTTTATGCAATTTCAACCGCATGATTGCATAATAGTCTCTTTCCGAAAAAGGGTTTTTTTTACCAATCTTGCGACTGACGTTGCACGGAAACAAAGGTGCAAGATAAGAGGGGCTAAAAAATATTCACCTTCATTTGCTTGTGAATTGACATGGAGCAGCAGCTAGCGTATACTACATACATAAGTACGGCCGGCATAAATACTTAATACACTATTTAAATACGCGACAAAATACTATAAGGGATAAAATCAGAGTTGCCTAATTAGAAACGACTAGAATCTTTACGCAAACCATAAAATTACCAGGCGACGTAGTATTATGGAGTATGAGACTACGAGGCAAAGTGGATTTCCTGTCACAATCCACGGATATTCAGCCCAACATCGCTCGGATTTGTTTAAAGGAAAAAAAAAAAAAACTTAAGAGTAATAAGATAAGCAGGCGATTCAAACTAAAGAGAACCACGATTGATCATCAATCACTCAATCCTCCACCCTTCTGAAAGATTCTTGAAGGAACAGCGAACCGAGCCGAAAATGAACGGGAGAGATCATCAAGATTTTCCCGCATCGAGCCCTCATCGAAGTTTTGGGCATATGTGCATGGACTATAAGAGAAATTATGGTTGGTTGAGCTTGAGTAAATGTTGAAAAGCTTCTTCTTCCCTTTCTTGATGTTCCTCCATAGAAGTCTCCAAATGGGTTCCTTTGATCCACTACTGACAGGCAAGTCAAATGGCACAAACCGAGTACTGTAGTTGCCCGCGAAGAAAGGCCGGCTATATCCAGCGTGAGTACTGTGACCTGAGTTGCACCAACTTCCGGCATCCATGGCAGTGTGTGTGTGTGTGAGAGAGAGAGAGAGAATATGAATGAATGTGTATGCTTTGCTTTGCTTTACTTGATCTAAGAGTGTCTCTGGTTGGTCTTTTTATGGCAAAGAGTGTAAACGCATGCACTGGGCTATTTTATACATTAATGAAGGTGGTACCATTCTTTTATTTTTATTTTTATTTTTTTTGGTCAACCATTCTTCAATATGGTGGATTGGTGGTTACACTTTGCCAATACTAAGCAATTTAAATTTTGGCCCTTGTAAATTTTAGAACTCTCCATTTGTTTCCTTTGGTCAACCAGTTAAGCACTCGTGCACCCCCTATTTGTATTCACGTTGGAAAACACCCGCCTGACACTTAATCCAATCCTGATCCACGAGAGATTATTTAGTACTTCTGGAGAATTACTCCAAGGCCTATGCCAATTCACAAATTGATATGGAATCCGCAAACCCATGTCCAGGTTCATTTGAATCCAGGAAGGGACGAAGCAATAAAATAGGAATGAATAGTCTCTCGCCTCTCTTGTAACAAGCAACCAAATCAAATAAAGATTTATGTCCCAATCACTTGGGATCGGCTATATGAATTTTTTTTTTTCATTGAGCTCTGTCAAGTGCCACTTATTCACATAAACCCATTATACTTATATCTTTGCGCATAATAGCATCTAATGTCAATTTAGGTCTACTCCTCCTCGTAACATTGCTACCCAAAATTATCCTATCAGCTCTCTTAACTATTGCATTTCTTGGTTTACGGAAAACATATCCAAACCACCTTAGCCTAATTTTTCTCAATTTTTCCTCTATAGGTGTTACACCTATCATCTCATGAACCGTTTCATTTCTAATTCTGTCTTGTCTAGTCTTACCACATATCCATCTCAACATTCTCATTTCCGCTGCACTCATCTTGCTCACCTATTGTTTCTTAATAGGTCAACATTTTGTCCCATAAAATATTGTTGGTCTTATGGTAGTTCCATAAAAATTTTCCTTCAATTTTGTGGGTACCCTTCTTGTCACATAGTACACCAGTAGCGTTTTTCCACTTGAGCCACCCCATTTGGATCCTATGGGTCACATTCTCGGCAATCTTTCCATCTCTACTAATAATTGAGTCTAAATACCTAAAATGATCACTATTTGGTATCTCCTGGTTTTGAATCATCACTTTTTCTTCATGTTCACTGCTGGTACTACTAAATTTGCACATCATATACTCAGTTTTACTCTTCCTTATCCGAAAACTCTTTGACTCTAATGCTTCCCTCCAAATTTCTAATTTCATATTAATACCTCTAGCGATTTCATCTACAAGAACAATGTCATCTGCAAACATCACCACCACAAGTGAGTGAACATTACCCTCGTTCTTATTGGTTGAAATAATGTAGACCCCACCACAAAGTGATATCATACTTACCAAAAAGTGTATTGTATGGTAAGCATGACATCACTTTGTGGTGGGATTCATATCATTCCAACCAATGAGAGAGAAGGTAATGTTCACCCTCTTTTAAGGAGGGTGAACAAAATTGCACTCTACAACATGGGATATTCTCCTGAAATTGTCAAGTCAATTCATCCATAACTAAGGCAGAGAGGTACGAGTTCAAGGCTGACCCTTGATGCAATCCTACAATGATTGAAAATTCACCCATTTCCCCTGCTGGTGATCTAATCGTGGTGTTTCATACATGTCTCTAATTATCTCGATATACCCTTTCGTCACTCCCTTTCTCTTCAAAATCGACCATATGATGTCTCTAGGTACCTTATCATAAGTCTTTTCTAAGTCTGTGAAAACCATATGGAGATCTTTCTTCTTTACTGTATTTTTCTATCAATCTCCTTAATAGGTAGATAGTTTCCATGGTTGATCTTCCAGGTATGAACTCAAACTGTTTCTCTGACACCGTAGTCACCATCCTCAACCAATATTCAATAGCTCTTTCGCACAATTTCATCGTATGACTCATAAATTTAATACCTCTATAGTTGCAGCTTTGAATATCCCATTTATTCTTATAGATAGATACTAAGGTGCTCCTTCTCCATTCGCCGGGTATCTTCCTAATCATAATAATCTTGTTATACAATTTTGTCAACCAAGTCACTCCCAAGTTACCTAGACTTTTCCACACTTCAACAGGGATATCATCTGGTCCTAAGGCCTTACCCGGTTTCATCCTTTTCAAAACTTTAACCGTTTCAAACTTTTGTATTGTCCGATAAAACTTATATTCTATGTTCTTGTCAGGTACATACATTTCGTCTCCACTAAAACCTTCTTCATGTTTCTCGTTTAACAATTTCTCGAAATACGACTTTCGATCATCTATCCTTAATCGCCTCGTTTTTCATCAACACCACCGAATCAATACCTTTTATACACTTAACTTGAAAAACATCTCTAACTTTCCTTTCTCGCAACTTGGCAAATTTATAAATAATCTTTTCTCTATCTGCACCCAAAATTGCTCTTTAGTAAGATCATCAAGCCTACTTGAGGTGCGTAAGCACTAATAATATTAACTATACTCCCTCCGATCACAAGCTTAACTAAAATAATCCGATCTTCTTTTCTCGTGACTGTAACTACCGAATCTTTCAAGTGTTTATCTACTACGATATCTATCTCATTTCTATGTCTATCATTACCCGTATCGTAAAACTTATAATTTGTGCCCTCTATTTCTCTAGCTTTCTCCCCTACCCACTTAGTCTTCTCAAGGCAGGTTATACTAATTCTCCTCCTAAGCATGGTGTCAACTAGCTCCCTAGCCTTACCAATTAATGTCCCAATATTCCAAGTTACTAAACAAATCCTGTAGTCCTGGGCTAGTTTCTTTACCCGCGCTCGTCCAGACACGCACGAGAATCCTTGCTCACTTATCACCACAACCGGGCGCCGGTGTAGCGCCCCTTGCTCATTATTCGAAGCACCCAAAGGAAGGCGCAACGCGTCGCTTAAAGGAAATGCCCTAGCATGTCTCGTTATCATATTTGGATTCATGTCATAAAGATCTAACTGGCTTTTTACGTGATGGCTATCAGTTACCTAAAACACAACCCTCCTCCTTTATCCGGGCTTGGGACCATCTGGGAAAGAAAAATAAGGCTCTAAGCACAAACCAGGCGGAGTTTGCTCGCTATTCTACCGGAAGAAGAGGAATAGAGAGGGAGATGAGGATGCTCTAAGTTTATGGGCCAAAGAGAAAATAAAATCATGCTGGGATGTTGATGTGGAGTGGTGGATTGAGGTCATGGGGATACAGAACCAAACAGGGGTAAAATTTTCTACCATGTGAAGTTATGCAGAGAGATACTGTAAAGAGAGGCCATGGCTCTTTAAGAGACTGTTGACTTATTGTGTTTTGTTCTCATTTTGGTTTCCAAAAGACCGATGACTGATTTGGGTTAGGTGGATTTGCTTGTTCGAACACCCTGATATCTGAAGTCGTCGGATGTAGGTTCGTCTTATAGCGCATTCGTGGAAGCTATGTGCATCGGATTACTCTTGGTGCATCTGTGTCTGAATCTCTAATAGTGCTAGTTTGGTTGCTAAGAAATAACGTGTTTGATCGAATGCTTGAAGCTTGTTGGGTTTATTCGTCTTCCCCCAGTTCAGTTTGGGGATAATTTTTCTCTATCCCCTGTAGATGGGCTTGCAAATAACACATGGAGTTCTATGCTCATAAAAAATCACTGGACCCGACGATAGACCAATTTGGTGCAGTAAAATTTCTTATCTTTTGTCCCAAAATGGAAAACAAAAAAACTAAGAGAACAATGCGTGGTTGTAGACCCTTGAGTTCATCAATCCATCAACACAAGTATTCAATGTAAGTATCAAAAAAAGTCAACCACTAAATCCATCAACATAACTCCTTTTCACATTATACAACATATGCAAATTATGTCCAGACAATCCAAAATTTATTGGGAGCTCTGATTCGGCTTCTTAGGCTGTGTAATGGACCGCAGTTGAGTGTACATTTTGAAACAAGAACTTGAGAATTCGGAAAGTACCCGGAAAAGCTCAGGCAGTTGAGTTCTTAGAGCTGTCAAAGATTTCTCCCTAACATGAACACGCTGCCTCTGGTACTCTTCTTCCTCGTCTTCCAACTTCTGCTTCACCATCTCAACCACCAACTTCCTCTCTGCGACAAGATCCTTATCCTCTGACCTATCCGGGTCCACCTCATCGGGTGGTGTTCTCTTTTGCATGTACTTATTATACCAGTCATCAAATTGTCGTGTTTTGCGATTAAGCTCCTTTTGAGTTTGCTCACATTTGTCCCTCAACTTCATCTCATCCACTTGAATCTGCACTATTGTATTCAAAACAGCTCCAAAGCTAGTTATACCCGTTATTGCCAGCTCATCGGGGAGTTTTTCCAGCTGATCTTCCCATAAATAGAGGAGGGCTTGAATTGGGGGACTTAGAGTCCTCCCAGGGGATGAGACTTTCTCCTTTAGGTTTGTATCGACCGGAATGAGGTTGAGTCTCAACCAGTTGTTGAGAGCTTTTATGTAGGTCTTTTGATGGGTCATGAGCTTGTGTAATTGTGAATGCCACTCCTGCACAATCACCCACAGCTGGACTGTCCGTTCATGGTGGTGCTCGGTTGTTTCTTTGGCTGATTGTGAGATGTTGAGGGACTTCAATGCTGTCGAGATTTTCTTCTGGTTCTCATGCTGCACTTTCATGTGTTCCCACATTTCAGCCATCCTGCCATTGTACACAAAACAATCATAGTAAGGCTTTGTATATATTCCAGTAACAGGAAAACATGCCACACAAAATTCAGGTGCAATTCAAGTTTCATGATTGATATTGCAAGTTCTTTTGACACCAAAGAAAGTATCTGGTGAAATCAGATCCATTTTCTATTGTATAGTGTGATTGTTACGGGTTACTAACCAACTTTTCAGGTTTCCGGCAGTAAACAAGGGCAAGACTACTTTTATGCCTCTGAACTCCATAGGCTCTCTGTGCTTTTTGAGCTCGGAGTGGGAACACCTCCAAATAGAATCTACGAAATGCATAAAACCAATGAAGGGAGTCCTTAATCATCTAAACGTCGAAAAAGGAATATGGAAGTTGACTTAAAATATTTGAACCCAATTGATTAGAATTTAGGTTTCAACAAATTTATAGACAACTTAAAAGACCACAATTGCTTCACTATCACTTCCTATCACCGGTTCATCAAAACTGAAGTTGCAAAGGCTTGCATCATGTACAAAGGAAACTCTAATCAAAGTACAACCGAATGGAGGCTGCAGGGAAGACAGGAAAGGGAGACAAGCTACAGAAACATAGACTTCCTAAACGCGCGGAGACTAGTTTCGCTAATTAGTTCATATGAAAGACATATACCAATACATTACTCATCAAGATAAATACTCCAGAAAAACAGGCAAAGTTCCATATGTCTGCCAATTAAGTGTACTTCCAAAAAGTCTTGTTTCGAATTTGAACTTACCCATCAACAAGTGCAACAAGTTTTGGATACAATTGCTCATCTCGTAAACGATTTATTTCTGACACAGTTGAATCCATGGATTGCATGTCGACAATGTATCTTGTATGCAGGTGACTTACTGTTGCTTTTGCTTTCTCTATTGACACAATACTAGCACCGTGCTTCTTTAGCTTATTCAGCGAAGCAACTTTTCTCTGATATTCAATCTTCATCTGCTCCCCGGTCTGTTGAGCATCAGTCAGCACAAAACAAAATTTCAGCTTTAACCAAGGTTTTCGCTGGGTATGATAGACTATATCATTTGTTTGATGAACATAGTATTTTGAAGGAAACTGCAACGTAATCAACTTCGATTCAATTAGAGAATGAGAGACACCATGGGAACAGTGTAAAAACGTACTACAAAGTTCACTATTTCAGAAAGAAACATCCTAGTTTTGTCCAATTTAAGAATTTAGATTCAAAGAAATGCAGCTATTTCTATCTTCACTTGAGCTAAGTATCCTATTCTTAGGAGAATGGAAAAGGAAAGGAAAACTTAACTAACGATCACTTATTGGAAGACAAACAGTATTACAAAGACGGTGGAAACATCACTGGATGAAGTGAAAACATACGTACCTTCACTTCATCATAAAGCTTTTTCTCCCATGCTAGCATCTTGTCCAGCACTGTCGCATGTGTTTCATTCTCTTCTGAATCAAAGTCGTCCAATCCATCGTCCGTATTAGGTAAACCTCTGAAAGACTTATTCCAAGTAATTACCCGCAGAACCCTTGCAGAATGATCAATGTGTCCTACAAAGCAATGACAACTTGGGTAACTTGGGTTGAACAATCAGCCAAACAGTTTAATCACATCTGTAAAGCTGTTATAATGTAGTACTAGTTTTGGCAAGGGATTATAATTCCCCAAATAAAATGCCTTTAGCAAATAAATACTACGAAAAGAAAGGTCGACCCTTTTTACTAGTAGCCTAACCATTTTCCATGACAATAAAGCAGGAAAATGCAAACGCTATCAGTTTTCACACAACAGGGCAGAAAAAGAATACTACTACTTCATGCCATAAACTTGGAATGGCGTGAAAGTGAAGAAAGTCGAGCTATATACGACATTACGACTTGTGAACTGTTTTGTCATCAAGCAAAAGTCTAAAATTTAGGTGTTGCATCACCATTTGTTTCTCAAGAGAACTATGAACTATACATCTACCATTGCAGCAAATGACAGGTCGAGAGAAACACTAGCATTCCATGCCAAAGCTGTAACAGATTTCACCTATCAGGGCACACAAAGCGAGCTCCTTTAACAAGAGAGTGTAACTTAACTCATTCTTTTCAACTTTCTAGCCTTGTGATCTTCATATATACAATTATTAAATATTAAATCAAGCAAATGTAAACGCTTCCACTAAATAGTACAACAAAATTCGAAGAACTTGTATTAAGTGCCACGAATGCTTCCAATTGTTTCAAAATCTGAAGGACACTAAAAATCATCAAAATGTACAAAAACTAAAGCCTGATACCTCGATTATCAGCAAAGTTGGAATGGTAATGCAACCGATTCGCTTCAAGCATCTTTGAAACTTCATTAGCGCTCTCCGACGCCTTTAGAAAACAATCGTCGAGGTCATTAAAAATTTGCAACATATTAACGCTTGCGGCACCCTTCCCTCCTCTCTTACCCTCCACGGGAGCTGCCTGCTTCACTTTCTTCAGGGCCTTCGTGGGAGGCGGAGGCTGAGGTGGTCGCTCAGCCAATTTCTCTGTCCCCTCAGCTTTCATACTCCTCCTTGCTCCACCAGAGCTGCCATCAACACGATCAGCTCTTCTAGACCTTTCCCTCATGTTCCTTTCAATCTCCTCCCTCTCGCTCCTACCTGTGAACAATATTGGCCTAACTTTGATCAATTCTCAATCATTTACAGAGCAAACATGTACTCTATATAAAATATAAACCACTAAATTCTAGCAAACTACTTACCACAGTTAACAAACTCGTAAGAGTATATCCAGCCTCACTCAAATATCCCCTCCAACTCAAATTTGAGTTAACCCCCCCTTGAAATTCCATCGACTCCTTGACTTAAAACCGTATATCGCACCACGATTTACTCATTTTCTTGCAGCCATTTTGTCTTTTCCAAATTTACTCTTATGTCATTAACGAAGAGTCTGCTTTAATATGAGTTTGTCATTTGAATTGCTTCGTAATTATTAGAAAACATTGCTTCATATCAAATAAAGCTTTTACTCCTGAGTAAAGGCCAGAGATGGTCCAAGGAACGGACTACTAACCACAATTAACAAACTCCTGAGAACCTATAAGCCACTGAAATTAGCTTCTAAACAATTAAAACTAGAATAATATAACCCAAAGGATTAGCTCACATAACAAGAAAAACAGAGATAAGTGCTTTATAAGTATAAGTTCCCGTCAAGAGGCCTTTGGCCCAATCGCATCAGAGGGTGCACTTAGGTGCTAGGAGTAAGGAGACCAGGAGTTAACTCCTCTTACGTACTAATCTAACTATTCTAATAATACTATTGCTGAGCAAAAACAAAAGAAGGTATAAGTTCCTAGTTTGATCACTCCTATGGCCACCTTGCAGCTTGTGAGCGAAAGTTTGTGCGAAATGACTATGGTAGGGGCTCCAGGGTGCCGTAGGGCTTCAGACAAGCCGAGCTTTAAAGTATTTGAGATCGGCTCGGTCAGATTAGTCTAGCTCAAGCCGACCCCAAAAAATCGACCTCCAGCTCGACTGTTTAGTATCAAGGTGTTCAAGCTCGGTTCGTCAAATAAACGAGCCTCTATAAACGAGCCGAACCTCTAAAGTCGAGTTGAGTTACAACTAATTGGAGTACAACTTGTTCAACTTGAGTTGAGTTTTAAGCTCGAGCCGAGCCGAGGCCATAACAAGACGAGCCTGGAGCTGCTCTCGAACAGCTTGGTGCGTTTGCAGCACTATGGGGCGGCCACTCGATGTGGCCGGCCTGAGTTCGCTTCTGGTGGCGGAATCGGATTTTAGAAAGAAAAAAAGGAAAGAAGAAGAAAAGGAATAGTCTTTAACACTACCTTCATGATCAACCTCGGCCAAACTAGGTCCAGCCATATTCTCCATGGGCAGAAAGATATAATCCAAATCCAGCACGCCTTTCGAATCCTCCTGCGGCGGAGGCGGCGGCGTCCGATCACTTCTCGTCGCATTCCGCGGCGGCAACGTCGTCGCAAAAACGCTGCCACCAATCCCTCCACCGCTACTGCGAGTTGGTCTGTGTCTCAATCCGTTCTCCGTCTCGTCCTCGATTTCTCCTTCCTCTCCCTCCTCTATCACGGTCTCGGACAGATTCGCCGTGGCTTTGTGCACGGAGTTGATCTCCGGCATCGACGTGGCGCGCGGGAGAGGGAATTTGGGGAGGGGAGGGGGAGGAGGAGGGAGGGTGGTGTCGTAGTGAGGGTGGGAGACGGCGGCGGAAGGGAGGGCGGCGGCGGCGGCGGCGGCGGAGGAGGAGGAGATTTCTCCCTGGGCGTAGTCGCTCAAGGCGGCGCCGGTGTTCTTCAACGACATGGCGTAGGCGGAGTGCGCCGCCGCGAATGCGTTCCGCGCCGTCACGGCTTCCTTCATCAACTGCTTCCGTTCCTTGCATCGCAAGACGGTTTCTTCGTTCTCGATCTTCGAGTTGGCGCAGCCCATTGTTTTTTCAGATAAGACGACGCTAAAGACAATAGAAGAACAAACTAAAAGTGAAAATACATTACTAACACCAGGGTATATAATGTGAAACAATGGTGGCGGAACTGGAGGTGGAGGTGGTCAGGACCGACTCTGACATTTCGGTGTCAAAAGACGAGCTTTCGGATAATGGGCTCTAAGTTTTTTGTTGATCTTGTATGTCGGGGTACTAAAAATAGTTGAAAGTCCTAATTTTCACACGGGCTTACCGGCCTCTTGGGCTAAGACCGGCACTGGTGACGGTGACGGTGAATGGTTTTGAGAAAGTCAGTATCTTAAGGGTGGAGGGAGAAACTAGAGAGAGAATTCAGAGTGGGATCAGTTTCAAAGTATGGTGATCATGAGTGCTGTTTTGCTTTGGGGAAGAAAAGCCAGAGAGAGAGAGAGGAGTGTCTACGTGAATCCAACGCTAAAATATTCAGAAACAGGGCGTATGACGGCGCCGTTTAAGGACTGAAAGCTATCTTACGACGTCGTTGTTTGTCATTGGTTTTTTTTTTGGGTGCTTTACCTGGCAATACCACCCGGCCAGTGGAAAGGAAAAGAAAGATGAAGACTCAAGCTGTTGAGCGGATCAAGAGGAATAAATTAGCAAATCAATCAAAGGAGAGTGAGTGGTGGTGTAAAGGAAGAGAGAGGAAATAAATCTGTGTCGTGAGATCACTGCTTGAACGGTCTGGATCGTCGACGGGTACCAGCTCGGAGCCCAAAAACTTCTCCAATCAAAGGGAAGGGCCAACAATTGGGTATTTTTGGAATACCACAACATCGACATTGTTATGTTGGTTTTTTTTGCAAATAAAAGATCGTTGCACACATGTGATCACTCGTCTCCTATATACATCAAATAAAAGCGAATGATAAATGTTTTTATTATATAACTTGTCGCTACGTTAATAGTTGAGGTAATCTGGTAACACTAAATAATTAGTCCAAAGCTAGCTATGCATATCAATAGGATGAAGCCTTGCTATTCGAATATGATGATGATGATGTTAGTAACATTTTGGTGGGATGTTATTGGCCAGTATTGATTTCGATCATGATCCTCTAGTGGCATCGTTTCTCGTGTGACTTCTTATATGACACAAAATGAATTGCCACGCTATATTTCATGATTCGAGCAATTCTCGTGTGACTTCTTATGTGAACATCATCCACTTTAAAAATAAGACTAACCGAAAATCAATACTCCATTAATTTATGGAGTAGCACAAACTATGTTAACTTTGGAACTTTCTTGTAGCTACATTAATAATTCCATAGTCAAGTTCAATATTCAACAAATCAACATAAGACTTGGTAGTAATTCAGAAATTTTTCCTGGCTTGTTCCATATTCTATCCGAACGGGAAAAATCTATTCACACTCCCACTTTTATAACCAAACTCGCAACCGATTTACCTCACAAACATATATACGGACTTCATCACGTTGATCGAAAAAGTTCATTTTACAGAGTACGTCTAAAATATTAATCACGTCAAAATTCATACTGTATTTATTCGACATCAATAAATGCATTATCAGAACACAATTATAGTGAGTGCGAGTTATGCATTTATTGTCATTCGACAGGGTTGCATACGTATTATTTTTGTATATAAAATAATTTTTTCCGATCGTCATAGTGATGGCTCCCTTATGCTAATGTGACAAATTAGTGACTAAAATGTGACTGTGTGAGTGCACTTTTTCTCCTTTTTCCCAAGGAAGTGGCTTTGGGTTTGGGAAACCCGACAACAAGTACGATTCTAAAGTTGCAAATATGCTTTTCCTTCCTTCCTTCCTTCCACTTGAATTAAGGAATTAAGGAACCTTTTGTTCTTTCTTATCGGTGAAGTAGTTGTCCTGACTTGGTTGATTGTACATATTCTTGTATCGGTTTCAATTTGTATTCTATTACTCACAATTGGCTCTAAAGATTCAATCTTGGCCTAGTTTTCCGAAAATAAGCATGGGATTTTTTTCCCTGTTTTGTCTTAGATTTTTTTTTTTTTTTTTTTTGTATTTGTTAATTTTCCGTCAATTTTTTGTGGATAGTTAGTTCGTCTCGACGAGAGGAATCGAAAAAGTTTAAAAATTTATGACTTTTACCCAACTTTTTTTCCGGAAATATCCAAAATTTACTAGAATTTCAAGGGGCCGTTTTTAAGTGCTCTGATTTGAACCTAGGCGACACTTGGGGGCATTGGTCACATATTCTGATTTTGTGTTTTACTTGTTAGAAGAGTTGTTTGTTCTTCTTCTTTACTTTTTTTGGTTGTATTCTCTGTAGGAATTCTTTGCAAGTGCAGAAGTAACATACTGTACTTCTTTGGGTCTCTTGATGCTCCCGGTTTCAAGAATTTTGTTGAACCCAAAGCAATGCTCTGAATGGGTGTTTTTTGACGAGGTGAACGGCACTGCGTACGTTGTTTCTCAAACTACGTCTTGCAATGCAAACTGTTTCGATAGTTTACCAAAATCAGAACTATTGAGCAACGCAAACTGTTTCGATAGTTTACCAAAATCAAAACTATTGAGCTAGGATGGTCATAACAGAAAACAATGTTCTACCTTGGGTTTTTTTTTTCTCCTTTTGAACAGTGAAACCGTACAGGGTAAGTTGTTTTCGGGAACTCATTTCGAAAATGTGAACTGTTGCAGCTGTGTTTCAGACACAACAATGTCGAAAAAGAAAGGTTAACTATCAATAGTTGCCATTAAAGATTGCTGGAAACCTGGAAAATCACATCATCAACTCTAGGAGCCTTCCGATCACTGTAAATGTATCCTTGGCCACATATAAGCTGTCTGTCTCGGTCATTAGCATGTAACTCCACGTATGATAAAGAAAAAAAAAATGGTAAAACAAATTTTTTTTTTGCAGCAGGAATAAAAGGCAGAAAATAACAAGAAGTTTCTGAAATTCCCGAATGGAGATTATAAAATGGTACTAAATAGGTACATTTCTTTAAGTTTCTGCTATGCGGAAACCATAAGAAACCATGATGTGCACAACCTTACCAGGGGGGTTCAAAATCATAAAAAGAAAAGATCATCTTCGTATTCTTCGTATTCGTATTCTTCCTCCTCCTCTCCCACTTCGTCTGGGATGTGTTCTAGAGGAGGATCAGCTGGCATCGGTGGAGGAGGTAATGGTATTGGCATCGGCTCAAACTCGCGAAATATTCCCGTTCGATACGGGGGTTCGATTACCTCAAAGTCCTGTCATGCCAGTGAATGTGCTCAAAATCTTTAAGGAGCCAATAGCAGATAAAGCCAAATGATTGCATGAAGTTGAGAAACAAATTTCAGTTCCGTCCAAAAGAAAACAGGATAGACTTCTTGCATCCTGCGCAGCTGTAATGCAGACCATGCATAACAAGACACATGAAGCACAAGTACAGGGACGGTACAGGTTCGGATACAGAATGCAACGAAAACCTAAAAATATAGGGTACGGGCAGGGGCAGAGCCAAGATTTGTACGCAGTGGGGTCATATACATAGAGCCATTAGGAATTAAAATCGAGTTTGGCAACAACAAAAAAGGGCCAAAAATGATTTTAATAGAACCATTGAAGTGTTTTTTGATATACGTGGGGCCAATTCGTGTCAAAATCTAATAAAACTGATAACTATTTGTGATTTCTTAATCTTGATGGGGTCCAGTGATCCCACAGTATTCTTCCTCCCTCTCCGCCCACGGGTACGGCTAGGGTACACCAATATTTTTATATAATTTTAGATTTCTAGCATGCTATAGAAAAAATGGCCTTATTTATTCTTGGATTTCCCATCTGTACTCATTACTTTCAATATGAACTTATTTTCTCTTTTGTGTGCGGGTACTTCAAATTAATTCTTTTGCAAATAAGAAAGTATAATAAAGCCAGATAAAAAATATGAAATAAGAATGGGAGCCTGGGAGGACAAAAATAGATATTAACATTAAACAATAAAGTTATCTAATACATAAAAAAAAAACAGGTGTACCGGCGCAGTACCCGTCCCATAACTATGTGATACCGGCGCCGTACCCGACATGTTTTTGCCGTACCCATACCCGATACTCGTAGGCAATTTGTTTGGAGTCCCCATATGCAAGTTTGATTGCTGAGATATCATAGTAAAAATGAAAGGTTTAAATTACATTTTCAGAACTTTTACAAGGTTCTAATTCTGCAGCTACTTTCTCATTTTAAAATGGCAAAGTAAATCAATGCTCAATACTGCAAACAGTATCGATTTTACCCCGAGAAGAAGGATACATGAAAGAAGCCTGACCAGATCAATTTGCCCCCTAAACTGCACGCTACCAACATAATAGGAGTTCAACATGCAAGATATTCCCTAAAAAACACTTTGGAGCAGCACTAGAACAGCAACAGTTGCTTCCGCTGAATGTAGAAGGTGTAGCTCTTTGAGTCTAAGTAACAACCTTCACTCAATCAAGTTTACATGAAACTACTTCCGACCTAATTTAAGAAAGTATTTTACTCACATAAAATCAAATAAGCTTTACAAAATTCAAAAATCTCGTCTTCCATATCTAACATAACTTCTTATTTTCAGCAATTGAACACAGGGAAGGAAAAACTCAACAGACCTACAAACCAAACAAAAAAAAATCAAATAAACAACCTTCACTCAATTAAGTTTAAATACAACTACTTCCAACAAAATTTAGGCCAGTATTTCAGTCACATAAACCCGATTACCTTAAACACAATATTCACAATCTCGTCTTCAATTTCTAAGCATTCGAATCGCACCAATGTTTGCATTACTCAACACAGCATTCTCGCTTCCGCTTCATCCTAGTATCCATTGTTTACATCTAGGACTACTCCACTAGGATCTCTAATCCTGCTTGCTCGCTCCCCTAGCTTTTGTCTCTCAGTCAGTGTCGGCCCATTTTACTGACGGGATTCATCATTACTTTAGCAACTTTAGCGGCTTGGCTAGTTACTCGAGATTCTCAATTAAAACATCCTAGAATCCACAGTTTACGGCTAAGCCTACTGGGTCTCTAATCCCGCTCACTCCCCTAGCTTTCGTCTCTCAGTGTCAGTGTCGGTCATTTTACCGACGGCTCGGTCCCCCTAGCTTTTGTCTCTCGGTGTTTGCGTCAGCCCATTCTATGCATGGGATTCATCACTAACATAGCAACTTTAGTGGCTCGGCCAGTTACTCAAGATTCTCGATTATTCAACTCGCTCGCCTAGCTTTTCTCTCCGAGTGTCAGTGCCGGCCCATTCTACTGAAGGATTCATCACTACTCTAGCAACTTTCTTTAGCGGCTTGGCCAGTTACTCAAGATTCTCTCAATTATTCCACTCGCTCCCCCAGCCTTTGTCTCTCATCTCATGTCATCCCATTCTACTGACGGGATTCACCACTACTGTACCAACTTTAAGCAACTCGGCCAATTACTCGAGATTCTCAATTATTTCATCTCCTTAGGTTAACATTGGAATTGACGGGCCCGCGCAAGCGGCAGAGCGCGAGGTTTAATTTGATGCAAAGCGAATAACCTTACTAGGGCTTAACATGCCGCGAAACCTCTAATTAAACAAGTGAAAAAGGAAAACTAAACGGATCTACCTTTTTTGAAGATAAGTTGCAAGATAAAGGTGTGAGTGAAAAGGGCTTACGAAGCTGAAATCCCAAGGGATGCCGCAAACGACGCCTGGAGGCCGCCTCGAACGCCTGAATATGGCCGTCGATCGCCGGAGAGGGCGGAGAGAGGGAAGGGATAACGCCGCCGTGAAAGGCGGCGGGGGGATGGAGAGGGAGAGGGAGAGGGAGAGGGGTAGGAACACCATTTCCACGGCGGCGGCTTATCTATCTCTTCGTTGGTTGCACTCAAATGGGTTTTGTGTGGATAGTATACCAACCGCTTTCGGAGGCCCAGATACGAGGCATACTGGACCGGGTCGGGTTTCCAGGGTCGGGTGTTTGGAAAACCACCTCAGATATCGCTATCGCTTTTAAGAAAAATTCTATAACCACAAACACTCCCATTTATTTGTGGTTTCCACGCACTTAACGTGTACTGTGTGGAGTTTCCATCTGAATATGAGTATGTTTGTTTAATTATTTATGGTAGTAAAATAAGACAAATGATAAAGGCACGACACATAATGCTAGTGCCACGAACTTCATACTGATAATGACGTTTTGACCCTTGAAAGGAATTCGAGAATCTGCGTGCTTTTCTCTCTCTAAATCTACATCTCATATCGTTTCTCTCTCCTTGTCCCTATTAGACTTCGATCTTGCTACTGGTACAGCAGGTTCTGCACAGACAGCGCACACAACGCGCGTTTGGTTCTGTTTTGGGTCCAACAAAGATAATCGGAGCCGCTCATTTTGTTCAATATATTTTGTTTAAGGTCCTTAAAAAAAATTAGCTCCGTCCGACATCGATAAGGGCATTTACAAAGCGTCCAAAATTGCTTTAGACAATGCTGTAATTTCTAAAGCTATTTTGGAAGCTTCGTAAATGCCTTTATCGATGTCGGATGGAGCTAATTTTTTACAAGGACCTTAAGCAAAATATATTGAACAAAATGAGCGGCTCCGATTATCTTTGTTGGACTCGAGACGGGCCCAAACGGGCACTGTTCACCCTGTCTGTGCAAAACCTCCTGTACCAGCAGCATTTCTGAATAGACTTCAACCGCAACAGCTCTTTTTGATTGATCGAACACTCGTCGAAGCCGATTGGGGGAACTTAACAAACGGTACGACCCTGAGTCACTGAGTTCTTTATCCGATTGGGAGATTATGGTACCGTCGGCGGTGTCGGAGGGGAGGCGGTGGTGGTTCGGCCTCGTGGAGCTCGTCCGTGGTCAGATTTTTGCATAAGCGAGACATCGGTACACCCGTGAAGCAAAGAGATTGGGTTCTTATTTGAGATTTGGGGATCGTCAAGGGCTTTGGTGCTCTGTTCTTTGTATTGATATATGCGACTACATTTAAGCTTATGTACTGTGTTGGTTTCTGAATACCACTTCAGTTTTGAGAAAACGTGTTTTATTCTCAATTTGGGGTTGGGATTGGAGGGACCATGGCTGAGAAAATGAGGAGAGAGGAACAATGGTTTTTTCCACGAGGGAAAAACTCTGGTTTGAGGGTATAAAGGGCAAATGGTACATCTATGTTGTGGCACTATAAGCAACTGTGTCGTGGCATTAGGAGCATCCTAAAATAATTGTGTTTTTAATAACACTTCATGTACTTGATTCGTAGAACCCTGTTATTCGCAATGAAGATTTGTAGGGAATCACGCTAGGAAAAATGCGTTGAGACACATTCTGCGTCCCACAAAAATCTAGGAAAAAATCCATAAATCTTTGAATATTATTTTATGGGGTTCTATAAAAAAATCAGGTTCAACAGACATCAGTAAATATTACTTTTGGATTCATAGGAACGAACTGAGCAGTTTCGCCCTACTAATCCAAAAATAATACTTACCGATATCCATTGGAGCTGATTTTTTACAAGACCCCATAAAATAATATTCAAAAATTTATGAAATTTTTTCTAAATTTTTGTGGGACCCAGAATAGGCCCAAACGCGTTTTTCCTTGCGTAGTTCCCTGCAAATCTTCCTTGCGATTAGAATTTCCGTTGATTTTCGAAATAATTACTGACTTGACACTCTATTTGATTTGGCTTTTACTTTTGCCGAAAAACAAACTAACAAACATACCTATTATCCTTTTTGGAACAAACTTTGGGAATGATTTTTACAATTTAGTTTTCATAAGGAGGTTTTTTTTTTTTTTTCTTAGCAATATGATAAAACTGGAAATCATTCTCTATAAGTATATTGTAGGTATCGTGATCTCTCTCTCTCTCTCACAAACCACACTAGAAAATTCTAGTCTCTTCAACTTATTTTGAAGTGCCAAAGCTTGGAATGGGCTTCGGAGGCCAAAATTTGGCCCAAAGACAGCTCCACTGTAACAAAGAAAAGTATACTTTGGTTATAATCAATACACGTCATTTTCATATCAATTCATTAGGATCAATAAAACCAGAAATGGTTAAACCTAAAAACCCATGTTCACTTTTTCAAATTTCTAGTAATTGTCGAGTTAAATAGGTGGTTAGCACTCTTGCAAAAAATGGAGACCCGACCCAGATTCACCCCTTTGTGCACACAAACACACACACACCGAGAGATTGAGAGAAAAATCATGTTGTATATATTCACACACATATACAAGTAACAAAAATTCTCCGGGATCCACAATCGGTTCCACTCCTGGAAGCCACAACCGGCCCCTGCACTCTCCTCATTCTCTCCCTCACATTGTGCGCTCCCACTCCAACGGGCACTCTCCAGGGAGCCGCACCGGCTCCCCCTCCGCACTCTCTCTTTCTCTCTCTCTCTCTCTCAGTGCCAGCACACGCATACATATATGCAAAAGAGAAAAGAAACAAGGAAGCGTGGGGAGGGATCCCATGCTTCTCGCACATGTGAGACAAAACCCAACATGGACTAACAACGTCAATTATCCAATCGGTTTTTTTTTTTATAAGTCAGGTGTTCGGGATAATCTATGCACACCTCGACTTGACTATTTCTGCGATACCAATCACAAGCTGCCAACGGTTTGTGATTCAAACTCCGAAACACTGATGCTGTGTTTGGTTTGACATTTGAAAAGTTTTTTGAAAAATAATATAGATAATAAGTGGAGAGAGATAGAAAAAAAAAAATTAAAAGTAAAGAGAATTTAGAAAAAATCTCAGTGGAATTTTTTGAAAAGGAAACAGAACAAAGTATGAATCATTTTCTTTGAGAGTTAAAAGTAATGTCATATGGGTCCATGCCTAACAAATGTCAGGCCTTTAACTAACAAGTCCAACCCACTAAAAAATAAATTAGCATTATCCCTCATTCTTGTGATGACATAGGAGTAGCACTTTATCCTACTCACATGCCACATCAAACCCTCTAGATTGGCACTCTAATTATTTGAATCCAGTTCAGAGCCACAATGATGATTCAGCCTATGGCTCGCGTTAGGAGAAATTTTTCGGTGCCGGATGGGTATATTCCCTGAAAACGTTTTGAATTTGGGAGCTCAAGATGTCTAATGTGCCACGACAAACTCCTCTAAAAAGTCCATAAGATGTGGAAAAACATGCAGTTTGTTTAGGCAATCATCTACTAATATCTCTAGCACCACACAATGTTCCGAGTGTAGGTGCTAGAGACTTGCAAGTTGCAATATTGTGCGATGCTAGAGATATTAGATCACTGCCTCAAAAGATTATATTTTCTTTTCCTAGTATGTAGTTTCATAAATTGTATAGCACTAAGAGGTCACGGTTCAAGGAATATTAAGTAATATCTCGCATTTTAAGCAATATACATATTTTGTTGAGCATACCACAAAATGCATGGAACCCATACAAGCACTTACACAAAATACTTTTCTTTTTCTTTTTCTTTTTTTTATCAACACTTGCAAAGAATACTCAAAAATAAATAACCAAGTAAAGAATACCAAATAAGGTGCTGCGAAATGTCATCTGCAATTATATCACTCAATTTCTGTGATAGGTTGTCCGGTGCTCTAGGACTAGAAGTATGCTCCTTCCTCTCGCAAAATCACAATGCTCCCAACACACCGGATAATTTCTCAATGTTTGTTAGGTGCCGGTATGTCCCGTAGCATGGAATAATTTCTCACACAACTACTTATTCATTGATTATTGGACATCGACACGTGGTGTCCTAACACCTTTCGATCACAAATTTTTGTAGAGTCCACAATTCACATACATAATTTTAGGTCGCGCGTAAAATTGTGATTGTGATAGAAAAGGAGGCCGAGACATCACGTGACCGCGAAATAATTAAATAATTTTACCTCCATGAGCCCATGACAGTGGAATGAATTTGGTGTCCACGTGGCACTAACCTTTGTGGCCCCTCTGAGAAAGAGGAAGTTGGCCGTCTCCTCGCAGAGGCCACTCACCAAGTTCCAACAAAATAGCACCGGTGGCATTTGGAGTATGGAAAATGCGCAATATTCAGAGCATTTTGAGCAAATAGCCCTTCTCTCTCTCTCTCTCTCTCTCTCTCTCTCTCTCTCTCTCTCTCATACTTAAGAGACAGTCCGGAACACATCTGAAATAAAAGGACTTTCCCGATATTTTCCGGGATTTCGACAGATAAGTAAAGAAAGGAATCCGTGAGAGCTCTTACCAGAAAGTGCTAGTGATCCGTTTCTCAATTAGGCATCCTTGCACGCTTAAAATTGAGATTCAGTCCTTATCATAACGTCAGATATGGGTATCACAGCCTGGGATATGGGCATGTCTTTGTCCATCTAATATCGAGAGAGAGAGAGAGAGAGAGAGAGGTACTCCAAGTTGATTATGTGCCCATACAAGCGAAAGAGAAATTAGCTTCTGATTAGTACTGCGGTTAATCAGAGCAAATAAAAGGAAAAAAGCAGAACTAATTTTCCTATCAGAAGGCATAAAAAGGGTGTTCTCGAATCTTTTGTACACAGGGGAATGCTCAAAGAAAGAAAATGGATTTCTGGCCAGAGTTTCTCGCGAGCAGTTGGGGCAAAGAATTTGTGGCAGGAGGATTCGGTGGGATAGCGGGAATATTCGCCGGTTATCCGCTCGATACCATCAGAGTCCGGCAACAACAGCACTCTACTACCGGTTCCGCCTTCACCATCCTCCGCAACGTGGTGGCGAGCCAGGGTCCCCTTGGTCTTTACAGGGGCATGGGTGCACCCCTGGCCTCTGTCACTATTCAGGTTTCTTCTCACCTAAATCCATTTCTTTCTTCTTGTTTTTCTTGAATATCCACGTTGAGAAGGAATGAATTTCTGTTCATGATTTCTAATTATCGATCATGATTGGGGTACATGAATTAGATGACACCACTGAGTCTTTTCGGATCTGATGGACTCGGATGCCAATATCTACTCTAATTGGTGTGACGTCTAATAGTATCAGATTCATCATATTTACGCATCAAGACAGGCAGAATATTCGTATTTATTTTATATACCATGCTACTTCATCAAGAACAAAAAAAAAAAACTCCATTTAGATACTAGACGTATCCCAAGGTGAATATCCAGATAAAATATATCCCGTACTTTTATACGATTGTCGAGTAATCTAATACTGCTACCTTGCATATTAAAACGAGTCTAGGTAATGTGTCGTTTAATTATTGGCCGTTCGTTCTCTCCTAGGAATGTTGTTTCCGGGTTTTTTGGAATACAAATGTTGTCTGTGATTGAATCTTGCAAATACATTCTCATAGTATTAACCAATGATATTTCCTCCACTCATTGTCTTGGCGATGAGCCTGATTCAGTAGGGTCTTTTATCTCCAAATATGAGGTGCTAATTGTCTCTTGGTAAAAACGTGTAGCGATAAACTTTGCCCAGACAAATGCATTTGACAACAACATATCTTTGTTCGTATACACCTAAAAGATGAGGCATGATTATGACATATCTCCAATTCCCTGACCTACCTTAGAAAAAGAAAGCATTTTCACCTACCAAATTTTAGTCCAAAACGGCATTGCGCACATGGAAACGCATGTTTTAAGAAAGCAACATGATTTCCAAACTTCCAGTCGTCCAACGGGTATGCTACTAACCTCTGGGTAGAATAGAAGAGAGTGTAGGAGTCCAACGGATACGAAACTAACCTCTAGAATTGACTTGCTCAAAAAGAACAAACTCTGAAACTGATGATGAACTTATTGATGGCATTGCAGAACGCCATGGTTTTTCAGATCTACGCGGTCCTATCACGGGCGTTCGACTCATCAACACTCGCCACAGATCCTCCTTCTCTCAAAGGAGTTGCCATAGGAGGATTCGGAACAGGAGCCATACAAAGCCTAATCCTCTCACCTGTCGAACTACTAAAAGTCCGCCTCCAACTGCAGAGCGCAAGCCATGAAAAAACCCAACTAGCGACTACCCACAGAAGTCCAGTAAGCGTGGCAACCCAGCTGGTGAATACCCACAGAGGTCCAGTAAGCGTGGCAACCCAGCTGGTGAATACCCACAGAGGTCCAGTAAGCGTGGCTAGAAGCATAGTTCGTACAGAAGGGTTGAAGGGAATATACAGAGGCCTAACAATCACAGTGCTGAGGGATGCACCAGCTCATGGGATTTACTTCAGTACGTACGAGTATATGCGGGAAAAACTTCATCCAGGATGTCGAACGAGTGGCCAAGAGAGTTTTAAAACAATGCTTGTTGCCGGAGGACTAGCAGGAGTTGCTAGCTGGATTTTAAGCTACCCTTTGGATGTGGTGAAAACACGACTTCAGGCTCAATCGCAATCTACCTCGCCGAAATATGGGGGGATTATTGATTGCTTTTCCAAGAGTGTGAGGGAAGAGGGGTACGCGGTGCTGTGGCGAGGACTAGGAACTGCACTTGCTAGAGCTTTCATTGTCAACGGGGCTATTTTCACCGCTTATGAAACAGCTCTGAGGTTTTTTTCTAACGACAACCATGGAAGCATTCAAACAGAGGACGCTATTTGATAAGCAATTCGGTGTCTGTAGACTCTGTACCCATCAGGAGTCTATTGGCAGGAAGTTGAGAAAATAGTTCAATAGCGATTATTCAGAATGGCAATACCATATGAATAAACTGAAAATTACTGGCTTGTTATGCCATTCCTCTTGAAATATAGGCATCTTTTAGTTCTTTCTTAGGGTTACCAGTTACCACATTAATACTGCGGCGAAAAAGGAAACACAATAATGATTGAATGATTGCATATGCCATAAATGAAGGCAAGTGATAATGCCAAAACCACTTTTGTTCCTGTCAAAACTCTTTTTGTTCATGCCAAAACTCATTCATTACATGACTTAATCGCCCTCCACTACACAACTTACTTTGCAAAAATGGCCTTTCAATTCCAAAGGATTATTATCGTTCTGAATTGCCTTTTTGCTTGATGTTTAATTTTCATTTGCTACTCTTCTGAAATTAGCTCTAGTTTTCCTCTTGAATTGCATTTTTAATTTGCTTGAAAACATGGAACTGGGATTTTTAATTTGCTCTAGTTTTCCTCTTGCACTTTATGGGATTTTAAGGGGTATTTTCGTAAAGTAATTGGTGTAGTTGAGGGCAATTAAGTCATACAATAAATGAGTTTTGGCAGGAACAAAAGTGGTTTTGGCATTATCATTTCCCTAAATGAATGCGATGCGATGCTCATTTTAGCCTGATACATTAATCTGCACCATCTGATTTGCTCCCCTTGCTTTCTATGTGTAGATCACCAAATCTCATGAGGTAGGGTTGTGTTACCAGCGAGTGCTACTACCATTTAAGTTTTTGAACCCATGTTCCCTAATATGGTACACACTTTCGTTTCGAAACAGTAAAGTAGTTTTCCAAGAAAATCCATTGTTGTAAACGAAAATCTAGGGCGGTTGAGTGATTGGCCTGTTAAAATTTGTGAACTTGTTCATTATGCTCCTTGACTATGTTTGATAAATGATTAATTTCGAAACAATGTTTTATTTAATCCCTATCTTTTGAAAAATATAAAATGTACTGTAAATGTTATGCGGCTATGCTCGTATCAAGATTTAGGCCGTGCGCATGTTGTGCCTCTGGGGAATCACAAACACGGGATTGAGGAAACTCCAGTCATAGTCACCAACGAACACAAACACGAAAACCTCTCTCTCAGAAATCACTCGCAGGTTCTCTTACTGTCTGTTCTTTCCGGCACAGCTCTCCTTCCTACACAAGTCTATACATTCAAAGGCGAACGAGAAAGAAACAACACGTACAACAACCAATATGGCCATTGATGGCCAGCCTCCTATACTGCTGAAACATCTCTCTCAGCTCGGTTTCCCTCATCTGCAGGGACCCTAGAAACCCTTAAAAGTCAACAGTGCATACCACGTTAACGCTCATGTATCCGCATTCCAGGTAACATAGAGACAGACAGTATTAGATTGCATACCGCCAGGACAAACACGCAGTTGTTTTTTTTTTTTTTTTGAAAAGGCAGACAAACAAGTAGTTGGAAAACGTCATTTCTATTTTGCATACAATAGACTGGAAAGAGCATTCCTATACACTCAGCAGAAACACAAATCCACTCATTGAATCATCAATACATAGGTACCTCTGTTACCAAATTGTTTGACCATGTCCTAACAATGCCCGAACACGCTCATATGTACCTGCAAATTAATAATCTGCGGTCAATGAACACTCCATCGCAACCCTATTTATGCGAGCCGCATCTTCAGCCGTATCAATGCCTCCAGTGGCAAAATGCATAACGGGAAGCCTACTCATTCTCTAGAACTTTGATTTCATTCAAGTGTTTGTGAAAGTGCTTGAACGAGGCAATGGGCCAAGCTGATCAGAGAGTGATACAAAAGAAGCTGTTGTGAATGCCACTTTTAGCTTTGATACGAGAATGAGTGTTTGCATCTATGGGGGCGGCGGGCCGGTGGGTGATTCTATCAGCTTCGGTGAGGGTAGTTAACAAGTTGGTTGCTTTTTTTTTGGAGGTGTAAGACACAGGTGTAGATGTGTCAAGTGTTAGAGAATTCGGTCAAACCAACAAACGCACAATGCGCGAATAATAACAAGAACAGAAAACAAGAATTCAAGACACGAAGATTTTTAGCCGTTCCCTGACTCGATAGTTGAGTACGTATGGCCTCACGCCAGTTCCATTATGTGATTCCAAGAAGTATAGGTTACGTGATTAGTGCAAGTGTGTAACAACTATATATAGCCCATGTAGTTCATTTTTCCATTGCCTAGAGTTTACATCACCAATTCTTTATTCGAAACGTTTGAGAATCACGATCCAAATCAAATCAGCCTTCGTAAGATCAAGTGTTGCTGCGTGAAACTAAACGCATGAGATGGCTTGGAGTTCATACGAAGTTTGGCTTCAGCTTTGATTGAGCTTTCTATAAGTGGGCGGTGGGACTAAGCCCCAGAATTAATCGATATGTGTATAACCTTGCCGCTTGGACACCTAAGTTATAAAATAAACGTTTTTTTTGCAACAGAGTTTGTTTATTTGTGACGGAAATTTATGAATGTTAAAAGCACCATTTCTTGGAGTAATTATTTAATGGTCTTGAGGCACCGCCACGTGGTGTCGCAACACTCTTATCCATCACACATCTTTGTGAGTTTCATATAGTACTTAATAGTAGCCCCACTGGAATAATACTAGCCTCACAAAAATAAATGATGAATATGAGGCCTCGGTCAACTAACTTATTTTAAATTAAATGTAATCTATTGGGAGAGAATGACATATCTTATAAAATGAAAAAATAAATACTCCATCTGTCCCAATTCTTTAGTCCCTTTTGGGAGTCCGTGCCACTCCTCAATTGACTATATCTTACAATCTATAATCTTTTAGGTGATTTTAAAAATACCGTTCAAAAGAACTCATTGAGATCAAACAAGATACATATTGTATATAAACAACATTCCCAATTAATTTTATCCGATTGAGTTAGGACGAGGAAAAAATATAAAAACAAAAAGATTACCTAAAAAATAAAAATCTTACTCCATAGATTTTAGGGTCCGAGTGTTGGGTAAGGTGGGAAGATTTTTTCTTTTGAATAGACCAAACATTTTTTCTATTTATCGATGCTTCAATTGCCTGGGTTAAAAGACAAGAGTAGGACGACTCCCTCACCCAATCACCTCTCCACACGTGTCTCCTACTGAACACATTTGCCCCCACAATCTTCAAATTTCAAAGCGCCTTGGTGTTCTCATAATTTTCCCTCATCCCAAACACTCTCTCTCTCTCTCTCTCCTCCAGTCGACCCTTCTTCAATATTTTTTCACTGTTACTGAGCAAAAAGTTTCACTCTTCTCTCTAGAATCAAAACCTAGCGTACATCGATCCATTGTTTAGAGCGAGAGAGAGAGAGATATAAAGGCATTGCGATCGCAGTTTCTAGCATTATCAACTCATTTTGGGGGATACATTATTGAAGGTCGAATCGAAGTGTAGAGAGAGAGAGAGAGAGAGAGATGAATGCAATGGGGAGACAGGGGCAGAGATCCGGTGCACCGGCGGCGCATCACCAGCGACAGCACTCGGACAACTTCTTGGATTCCTCCTCATCCAACGGTCGGTGGCTTCAATCTGCTGGTCTTCAACACCTTCACTCCTCCTCAAACCCATCTATTCCTCCTCCCAAGGTTTCGATTCTTTCAGTTTCTCTTTGCATTTTCGATGTCGTCGTGCGTGTAATCTTTGGTTAGTGGGGTCCAAATTAGATCCAAGTTGATTTTTTTTATTTAATTCCAAGAAATAACTGAATTAAGAGGTTAACTATAAGGTAGATATGCTCTGATAGGTGTAACTTTGCTTGAACAATTGGTCTAAAAGACTTGGTTTTTTTTTCTTTCCGAAAACTATGTAAGATAGTCTCATTCGTAATACTTTCAACTCTTGAAAAGAAGAGAGTGCTTGGAATTTCCAAGCATTTGAAGCAAGTTGGGGCAATTTAGAAACAAAAAAATTTGTGGGTCTGGCTGCAACCTATCAAATATCCTGTGAGAAATCAAATTGAGTGGGGTACATGACTCCGCTTGTATCTCACTCCCTCCACCCCTGTGGATAGATCTAATACCGAATAGAGAAAGAATTTGGTATAAACTTCAAGTGATGGGAAGCACCCTAATGCGAAAATCAATGAAAACATTTAGTTCTTAATATAGGTTGGCTGGTGGGGTGGGGAGAGGTTTTGGATGTTTGTTACTGAAATTCAGTTGGGACAACACCGAGCGAAGATGGAGATGCTCTTAGTTCTTTGGAAAGATTTTGAAAGGAACCACATTCATTCCAATGAACCAAACGCTGCGTTAAATATTTTCTGATATGCCTGTATAGATCTACTGTTAATGGTCTGATGTTTGATTTAATGGGGGGCAGGACTACGGTTACTATGGCGGTGGTCAGGGTTCGAGAATGTATAAAATTTCACAGAGGAATGTCAATGGAGGAGGTGAGTTTTTCACGGAGCCATCGACGCCTCCGGTTAATCCGCTGTCTGTTAGCAGGAGAAAGAACAGTCAAGACTTGGAGTCTCCAACTGGTTTCAGTCCTGGACTTCTAGATCTACACTCTTTTGACACTGAGCTTCTTCCCGAGGTGTGTTTTTTTGCCTATTGAAGAATACATAGCATTATGATGATGAAGATGTAGCCTTGGAATTTTTCCTGTCTATGAAGTGTAGTATCATTCGCCAATGCCTGTCTATTTTCTTGAATTAGATGTGTGTATGCTGGTTTTGCTTTTTGTGTAGTGTGCGCGGAGGATATGACATGATGGAAGACCACCATGCTCTGCATCTGCAATTTGGAATGTGATTAGTTTGCAACTATGTCCTAATTTGTAGATGTTTGTTGTTGGTCAGCCACATAAAGAATATGGTATTTGTTCTTGTAATATGCTGCATGTGCTGTAATAAGGACTAAGGATTGTGCCAATTCATCCTTCTTTTTATTTAAGTTGGAGGGGAAAAAGTGGGGGGAAATAGCATCGATAAAGAGACATCATGTTGGTCCTTGAATGATTTATGTCCCATCCACAAGTGCTGATTATTGTTATTTGAAATTGGCAATTCAACCAATATTTAGGAGTTTTAAGTGTTTAACTGAAAACTTAAGCTGCTTTTCATCGATCTGCTACTTATTCTGGGGTATTTTATGACAGATATCCGTTCCAGGCCTATATGATGTCCCTTCTTTCTATCGTTCTGCCCGGGGTAGAAGCTTTGATGACTCTGAGCCATACTTTGTGAACAATAAGCAAACTGGTAGAGTTCGTGCTGCTGCACCTGAGAACAACGTTTTGAAAAGTTTTGCCGCAGATAAAGACAAGGCCAGCAATGTTGCAAAGATCAAAGTTGTGGTATGTTTTACGATTAAGTTCCCCTCCTAAGTTTTATCTTTAGCATATGTGGAGCCCAGCAGCTGACCGTTACTACTTTTTGATTGTCAGCTTGCAAACCACTTCTAAGCCTACTACTTGACATGTGCCTTTTGTTACGATCTTACTGGTTTGTTCTATTATTTAAAATATGCTAGTGACGGCTTGGTTGCAGGTGCGCAAGAGGCCTCTAAATAAAAAGGAACTGACAAAGAATGAGGAAGACATCATAACCATAGAGCCACATTCCAGTTCTCTTGCAGTCCACGAGACTAAACTTAAGGTTAGTGTCGGTGTTGTGGTTCACACAGTGCTTGCTATCAGACAACAACTGATATCAAAAACAAAAATGAAAAATAGGTATTTTGCGCATGTCTGCCATGTGTCCCAGACCTCCGGGACACTGATATGTGAGCTTATCCAGCGTGTCGGTGCTTTGTAGCTTCTTTTATCCTTACGCCACTTTTTGGGGTTCATATCATTCAACTATTTGTTTATTCTTCATCGTATAGCCATTATTTATATACTTTTTCTACTTGTCCAGAGAACTTAGGTTGTCGGTGCTCTTATTATGGGCCTTGCTTATTTGAGTTGGATGCCATTTTATACAACCCAAGTATTATGGTTATTAAGATCTGATTTTCAAAGTGTCATTAAGTGGAGGGATTAGTTTCAGTGAAATGCATCATTACTACAACGGTATTAAGTTCTAGTTGCAGGAAGTGTTTTGAAAATTTCCGCTCATGTATTTGCAATCCCACACTGATTCCAAACAAATCATTTAACCTTTCCTTTTAATGATAGACCTATTCTCAACCAAATTTGAATTCAGTGGTTTTGGTTGTCCTTCAATTCATTTGCTCGGGTCCTGAATAAGAAACAAGTATACAATCTGTTTTTTCGTTCTCTTCTCTTGTATTGGCTTTATGTTTTTACCTATTGGACCATCCCACTTAGTATAGAGATTGTTCGAACTCCACGCACGTTGTTGAAAATTTTGACTGTCAACATTCTGCAGGTTGACCTAACAGAATATATGGAAAACCATGAATTTGTATTTGATGCTGTGCTGAATGAGGAAGTTTCAAATGACGAGGTGAGTGCATGATTCAATCGTTAGAAATGATAATAAAACAATTAAGTACTTCTGGATCCGCATGATGGAGATAATTCCTTAGACCATTTGTTTATCTTAGTCTTTTATTTTGTTGCCACAGGTATATCGCGAAACTGTAGAGCCCATAGTTCCAATAATTTTTCAGCGCACCAAAGCAACTTGCTTTGCGTATGGACAAACTGGTAATGACTTTATTCATCACTGATGAATGCTGTTGTAAACTTCCTACCATACCACTAAGAATGATGGCCATTTCTTATGCTATCACATATACCCCTCGGAAATTACAAACACAGCCTCAGGCCCTCAACTTCATGAACCGATAAATTGTAAACCAAATGTATTTTTTTTCCCTTTTCGAGCCAATGAAATTGTGACAATTATCTTTCTCATGTGGGTGGGTACCATTGGGCATTGAATTGAAATTATACTCCAATAAGCTTTCACTGTTTGTTTGTTAACTTGTTCAGGAAGTGGGAAAACTTACACTATGAAACCGTTGCCCCTTAAGGCGTCTCGGGATATATTGAGGCTGATGCACCATACTTACCGGAACCAAGGCTTTCAGTTGTTTTTTAGCTTCTTTGAGATATACGGGGGAAAACTTTTTGATCTTCTCAGTGATCGGAAGTAAGTTTAGTTTCCTCGTCCAGCTTTTTTCTAGTCAACCTAGGTATTCATGAAACTTTGTTCTCTTGTGCAGGAAACTTTGTATGAGAGAGGATGGAAAACAACAAGTTTGCATTGTGGGTCTGCAAGAGTACAAAGTTTCAGACGTCGAGACAATTAAGGAGCTTATTGAGAGAGGAAACGCTACAAGAAGTACAGGCACAACCGGTGCAAATGAGGAATCCTCACGGTCACATGCCATACTTCAACTAGCTGTTAAAAGGTCTGCTGATGGTAGTGAAACTAAGCCTCCCAGAGTTGTCGGCAAACTTTCCTTCATAGACCTTGCTGGAAGTGAACGTGGTGCAGATACAACTGACAATGACAAGCAAACGAGGTTTATGTTTCTTCGATTTCAAGTTTTCTTGTTCCTCTTAGGCAAAAATGCAGAACTTTTAAGCCCCGTACGTGAGACACTTGATGCTGGATCTGGTAAATTAATTATTGGGCTCCAATCATGTTTAACATCAACAGGTCATTTTGAGCGGGTAAATTGACCACTTACTTGGGGTTTATTCCCCTCCCTTTTCCCGCATCTTAATCTTTTACTGATTATGGAAAGCTTAATCCTTTTAAGTAACAATAAGATGTCAAAATCAAGCTATAAGTTGGCAAAAGGAACAAACTTTGTATGGAAATCCTAGAAATTTTGTATACGTACACTCTTGTAGACGTCAGTTTATTTTGCTCTCTAATCTTCTATTTTTAAGTCATATATACTGGGTCATTCTTCTTTTCCTTGATTTTACTTCTGTTTTTGGTTTGTTTACCTTTTTGCGAACTCTTTTTCTTTCACTATGAAGCGCTCTGCCTTTCATCTGCTTCGTTGCTATGCTCTTAACTATGCTATTGTGGCCATTCTATTGTCTTTTCCCATTCTCTCGTACCCTTTGGATCTTAGGTGAAGTGCTAGAGATGATTTTCACGTTATTAGAGCTTTTAAAGCAGGACTGTATTTAGTTCACGTGGATTTCCTTCAAGCATTAAATAGATTGGAAGTGGTGTTTTCTCCGAAGTCACATAATTTGCCAGGTAAGGGTAGCACATGCACGCTAGAAGCACGGATCCACGAATTATCTGCAAATTCACGATTTATTACTTATAAAATCCTCGAATTCATGCTGCTGCATCTGTGAGTTCCGCAACCGCAATGGAAACAATGCACATGGCTTACCTTTTAATTATGGCTGGTTCCTAGTGATACAGAAATAGTACCAGGTGGTACACACCAATGCAAAAGCTTTTAAAACTAACTGTTTCAGGTATCGTGGCTGCATCTTTGGACATATAAGGGAGACTTCAACCACAAAGCTATTGTGATTTCTATGGTTAGAAATAGTATTAGTCTATTAGACACGCCTAATAATAATCATCTGAATAAAAGATATGCTACATCAAAAACGAAATTTAATTTGCAGTAATGTATCTAGTAGAGTATGGCGATGATTTTATGTAGATGCTCTCAATTCCTAATCTTTTGAAATTGATGCTCCCACACCCGCTCCTGCACAATGGAATTGTGACCTAGGTTTCATCTAAGGTGTTATGAAATTTCGAATGCAGAATGGAAGGTGCTGAGATCAATAAAAGCTTGCTTGCATTGAAAGAATGCATCAGAGCGCTCGACAATGATCAGGGTCATATTCCTTTCAGAGGCAGCAAATTAACTGAAGTCCTCAGGGATTCATTTGTTGGTGACTCTCGGACTGTTATGATCTCTTGCATTTCTCCGAACGCAGGATCTTGTGAACATACTCTTAACACCTTAAGATATGCTGACAGGTACAATTCATTTGATATATAAACTCTCTCCCTCTATTCCTCTGTGAGGATACCCATACTTCATAAATTCGACTTCTTAGGGTGAAGAGCCTTTCGAAAGGGAATAACTCGAAGAAAGATATCCTATCATCCACCTTAAACCAGAAGGAATCAACAACAATTCCTTTATCTGGGATGACCTATGAAGACGATATAGCTGATTCATGGCCTGAGCATACTGATCAGGAGGAATTTGATGATTCAGAAGAGTTCCAAGAGCCAGAGAAACCATTATGGAAGGAAAATGGGAAAGTTGAAGCATATGAGATCTCAAACTCAGAAGATAAAATGAGAAGGACCAATGGGCAGACAAAATGGAAGGACCCTCCGAAATTCGAGACAAAAAATTCTCATGCTGATGATGATATGAATGCCCTTTTGAAGGTAAGAATGTTTGGAGAATTACTAACTATAAGGTCGAATCTTGTGACATTTGCGGTGCTTTATTTATATATCATCCAGGGTTCAATCTGTTTGACTCTTGTGGCTTGTGTTCCATGTATCAGGAAGAGGAAGATCTTGTTAATGCTCATAGGAAACTAGTGGAGGAGACAATGGATATAGTTAGAGAGGTTTGCAATGGACTTTATTGGCTTGTTATCTTTTACTGAAGTGGGTTTTACTTACATATCGTGAATAGTTCAGTTTTAGTGGCCACTAGATGGTGTCATTTGCGGACAAAAAAAAAAAAAGGATTATTGCCCTTGGAAGATTTGGAAATCCTCATAATAACTTGTTTCGATCTTTCAAAATTGTCCGTCAGTTAATTTCCCAGTTCTATAGTCTGCTATTTTCTTATTTTTCATTTTGGTTTTGATCCTACTATTTCTTTAGTTGATCCACTTTCTGAGATATCTTTTTCTGGCATAGCACATTGCATGTACACGCGTTTAAACTCCAGATTATTTACATAGTGTGTTCAAATTTGCAGGAGATGAGTTTGTTGGTGGAGGCAGATCAACCAGGAAATGAGTTGGACAATTATGTCTCTAGATTGAATGTAATCTTATCCCAGAAGGCTGCTGGCATTCTAAAACTACAAAACCGCTTGGCTCATTTTCAGCGTTGTTTGAAGCAGCACAATGTTCTAGTTTCTTCTTCTGGTTACTAGATCTTATGTGGAAGTACATATAGAATTCGCATGCGAAGGGTTTCACATTGGATGAATATTGTTGCAAGATCTACCCAGATAGCGATTCGGATTCCCTGGTAACTTATTGTGTGGCCAAGTCAAGATTTGTATTCTTGGGGAGCAATTGTTTCTTCGTCATCTTCAAATCTCAGCTGTATGCTGCCCAAATTTTCAGGGGCTTTAGTTTTCCTTCTTGGACTGGCATTGGGGCCTCATTTATGATTTTATTATCATCATTGTCGTCAAATTTGTTTTACCCAATCACAGAAGATTATGATTTACATGCTATTTCACATGACTTTGTAAAGCTTTGAAGCTTCTTCATGATGACATACATATACACACACCAATTTGCTCTTCGAAATGTTAATTTTTGTTACTTGCAACAAAAAGGCCTTTTATTTGTGACGGTTTATTATGCTGTATGATACAACTAAGGGTCCTGCTGAGATAATGAGTTCTAATTCAGTGTTCAAATTTATTACTACTATTTTGAAGATAGATGTGTTTCACAATTCCTTTGATGAAAGTTTGATCAATATGGTTTTCCAAATCATTTTGACGTTAATTGATTCCGATTCAGTGTGCGTGTTTAAAAGATGAATGATTCCCATTTTTTGAAGTGGGTCTTGGAAATCAAAATTAAGGCCCTCACAAATAGTAGACGGTCAAGTGAATCAGGTAATGATCTAATATACGAAATCCAATGGGCATGATCACACCCGAGTCCCCACAAATGGTAGATGGTCCCAGTTAACTCGTCAATCAAATTTTGGAGTGTGTTCTTGTCAAAATGCCAGATCTCATTATTAGAGATTACTACATTGTCTTGCTTAACCCACCTACTACTGAATTGCCCAGCCCTGCCCTGCCCTGTCGTCGCTTAATCTTCAGGAGACGGTAGATTTATTGTACCCAAACCCTTTTCGAGTCCCTTATACTGTTTTAGGAAAATAATATGCATATATGGACCTTAGAGCATCTCCAATCCCGGACTTCAAATCGGGCATGTCAAATTTTTTTTGAAAGCTGACGTGGCATTTTGACATCTCCAATTTAACATCAAAGTCTTTATTTCCAACCCTTGATGTCAAATTCTATTTATTTGACATCAAATTATCACTCTTCAACCCTTATGTCAAAATACAAATGGTCATTTTTTGAAATTTGGCATGGAGGAGAGAGGTTGCCAAAGTTGGCATGAGAAGGCTTGCCTTCAAATCCACGTAGGAATTGGCATCAAAGAAGGCTATTGGGTTGGATTGAATTTTGGTGTCAAATGTTACCGTTAACATGTCCACGTAGGATTTGACATCTCCCATTGGAGATGCTCTTAGAATGAAAAAAATGGCGTACCAGTGAACTGACTTTGCGGTCACGTGTTTAAACATTGCAGCGATGCTTTATACATTGCGCCCATGGCCTCATACATTGCGGCTAATCCCTTTTAACATTGCAGCCATAAACCCTAGTATTGCAAACAACACATCCGGACCTTGCGGCCACAAGCTCAACTGTTCGGATGGTCACTCTTTCAGTTCGGACAGGAAATCCAACAAGACAAGATTTGTTTCTGGTATATAATACTCCCTCCGTCCGGATTTAATAGTCATTTTTTGAAGTTCGTGTCATTTTTCAAATGATTATATCTTGTAATTTGTAATATTTTATGTAATTTTGAAAAAATTGTCTTATAAAACTAATTGAAATTTATCAAATAAAATCCATATTGGATATAAAATTCAATACCAATTTAAAGATATAACTCATTTTTATCCGGTTAGAATTGAACGAGGGACTACTAAATCTGGACTGAAGGAGTATATCTCTATCACAGATTGAGATTGACCTCTCTTTTTATAATAATGGTTACGTTGTTAGCAAAGAGCTGTGGGAATTTCAGGGAGTCAAAGATTTGTTTCTGGCGTTGAATATAGGAGTACGGAGGGTTCACATAGTGATTTGCCGTCTTAACAAATTTATTCCATGCTAAACTAATTTTCAGTTAGAAGGCCAATTCCGTCATTCACTCTTATTCCTTCCCGCCCTATTGTTACATTCATAACCGACTCTCCCTCTCTCCTCTTCAGTCCCCCTCCCCTGCAACGAACTTCTCATTTCTTGAGAGAGAGAGAGAGAGAGAGAGAGAGAGAGAGAGAGAGTTGATTTGATTGTATTCTCCAACTGCTTGAGAGATGGATTTCATGAGAAAACTGAGCTTTCAGGTGTTCCTAATGTGCGTACTGATCTCTCTGAAGAAAGAAAATGCAAGAGAGGGGAGCCGTGTCCTATGATGGCCAACGGTTATGGCTCAGAAGATGAAGGAGTTGGAAATGATGGATGTGAATGATGTGGATCATGTGTTGGATATAGAAGAAGTGCTTCACCTCTACTCTAGGCTTAAATCCCCGGTCTACCTGGACATTGTCAACAAGTTCTACATGTTCATGTACTCCGAACTCTTCCTTCCACAGCCCTCTACAAGCATTACAAATTCATCGCAAAGACTCGGCCCTTTGAAGTTCTAGACACTTCCAATAGATTTACTTCTTCCCAGTGCACACGACTGGATATCTCTCTAATGATTTCTTTGCTTGTCATTTCCGTGTGTGTGTAGGTGAATGCGAGAGTGATTTGCTATAATTTGTTCCTAGTAACCTACTAATAACTCAACTCTATGAGACCAAGAGTTCATGTCATCACTTTGCCAATTGCCATGTGTTTTTTCAGTATGCTCATATCATCTCCATGAAAAAGCTTCAAAAACCCACATTCAAGTGCATCTACAAAAGGAAAGAGAACAACTTTTCTACTTATTTCATGAAGCCAATTAACACCCGTGAGATATAACCAACACCTCTGCCATTTAATGAACAATTACCAACATTTATGTAAAATGATATCTGAAACAAATCTCTTCAGAGTTTATGAATTGGAATATGCAATGGAAAAGAATGCTAAAATATTGGTGTCAAACAGTATTTAGACTATGCAATGCAATAAATTTCCTACATCCAAGCACATTGTAAAATGGCAGTGGGTAAGTGGGTATATTTTTTACTGATTGGCTTAGTCAATTAACAGCCCATGTGAATCTCTACCATTTCTGCCCATTTTCTGAACAATACGTGACATTTACATAACTTGATCCTAAAACTACAAAAGATTGCACTAAACAATACGTGACATTTACATAATCAGTTGCAATGTTCCGTTATACTGTTACTCTCTCGCACCTCCTACGACAGCCTCTCCGGCATATACTGTGCCGACGACCGCCGCAATCCGAGGCTGGCGGAGCCACCGCTGCAGGCGTAGGCGGAGGAAGAGCCGCCGTGTCGAGAGATACAACGAGGGTAGTCGGTACCAGTCTGGCGACTCTTACAGTGCAGACCATTGTCATCCACCCCTTTCACGAAAAGAAAACCCATAGCCCGCTTCAAGAAATTCTCAACGAAATCAGGATGACCAGGCAAGCCTCCGCCGCCTGCCCCTTTCCCTCGGCCAACCCGCCTCCCCTGCCCAGAAACCCTCCCCTGGCCCGAAACACTTTCCTCCTGGCCCGAAACCCAACCCCTGCCACCCCACCGCCTCTCGATGACTGCCCATACCAGGCGAAACCCTCCCCAGAGAATATCAAGGCCCGAAACACTCTATCACAAAATAGATGGAATCCACACAACATTTTGTCTTTGTAATTTTGGGGTGATTTTAGAATATTTTGATAGTGAGTAGGAGTGTAAACGAGCCGAGTTGAACCGAATATTGACATGATCGAGCTTGGCTCGATCAGAATTCGTATGGCTCGAGTTTGAATCGAGCCGAAAAATTTGGGCTCGAGCTCGGCTCGTTATTATTCGGTCTGGAATAAATGAGCCAACTTAGCTCGAACTTGAGCTCGAATTCGAAAGAGCTCGGAGGAAAAGAAAACCCAAATGGCGAGAAGAAGTGGATTAACCAGACCCAGCAGTCTCTCTTCAGATGTCGCCATTTTAATCCTTGCTCTTATCCCTCGATGGCTGTGGCGAGGTTTTGGAGGTTCGCTTGCCTCCCTCCTTGCTGCAGACTCTTCGTCGGAAGACAGATCAGGGTGCTGGGTTGTGGGTTCTTCAGTTGTGGGTTATTCAATTATGGGTTTTCCAATTGCAGATGGTGCGGACCAATCCCCGGAGTCTATATGAACGAAATCTGGAAAAGGGAGAGAAGGGATGAGTGTGGGAGTGAGAGAGAGGAAGAGAGAGAGCAACAATGGCAGTGGAGGAGAAATTTTCCGCAATGGAGGCTGGTGTGGTGAGGGAGAGAAAAGTGGTGTTTTTATTTGAGTTTAGTGGAGGGATCTAGTCAGTTGGAGATGTTTTTACTAAAGACTTCTAGACCATTTCCTAATGATCCAACAGTGGGGGCTTCATGGTGTTATCCAACGGTGGGGGCTTTATGCATAACAATTAAAGACAAACTTTTTTGTATTTTTACCCTTCCAAGCCAAGCCGAGCCTATATATTTCGAGCAGAGATGAATTTGTTCGCGAACTTATTCGAACCGAGTCCTTTTAGGTTCGAACTCGGCTCGTTTATCAAACGAGTCCCAAAATCAACTCGAACTCGCTCATTTATCCTTCAAGCCGAACCGAGCTCTCACCGTGCCGAACTTGCGAGTTGCTCAGCTCATTTACGGTCCTAATAGTGAGATTCTACACGGTCAAGCCAGCTCTCAGCAAAAAAAAATTTGACCGGGAAGGGATGGAAAATGATTAAGTGCGGTAGGGTGTATTCGTGTGGCTGTTACAGTTTTAATGGGACCCATCGTTTTAATGAGGTGGCATGATTGCATTCGATGTGGAAACACACAAACGCTCATGTACAGTAACGACGGTAGGTCCTATGCACACTGGAGTTCGTTCAGAAGTTACATTAACTGATTTAACTCTACTAATTGATCTGTTAACAAACAATCCTCCTTTATATTAGTATGTTACTAAGATTAACAATATGTGCTCAAAAAAATATTTATATTGAAATAATCAAGCCGGCAACATTTTGTCAATAATCAAATTTAGTAAACCTCACATTTTTTCAATCAACTACTCATCATTACACACAAACTTTATCTCTCCTCTATTATCACTCTTTTTTTAATTTTTCAATCATATTGTCAAAAAATTATTTTAAAAATAGTTTTTTTTAAAAAAATTGCACAAAACGGAAAATGATTTCGAAAAATTGTTTTGGGCAAATTACTTTGTATTTCTAACAAATACTCCCTCCGTTCCAAAATAATTGTCCCATTTGGGACTGCGTGTCATTTTCAACGGCTTATATCTTTTGATGTGAACCTCAAAAAATATGCATTATGGATCTTGTTTGATAGATCTTAATTAATTCTATTATACAAAATTTTCAAAATCATAAAAACTACTATAAATTGAAAGATATAATTGATTGAAATTTTTGGAAAATGACAATTATTTTGGAACGGAGGGAGTAATTTTTATTAGTTTGAAAATTATTAAAATAATTTTTTTTATATTACAATAGTTTTTTAGAGTTTGAAAAAGTGATACTCATTACTCAAACTTTCAATCATTATTATCATTAGGGACGAAAGTTGCAAAGAGAGAAGGGTGGTGCATAGGAGAAGAAAAGGGAATTGTAATTTTTTTTTTTTAACTTTGCCAATGCAAACGTGAGGCCCACCATCACGTCTGCATTATGGGTTCAGTGCCGGCTCTGAGTTTTTTGGGGCCGGATGCGAACTTTATATTTGAGACCCATTATATAATACAAAAAAAAAGACTAGAAGAATTAAAAACAATGATAACATAAAACTCAATAATCATTATATACTTTAATCCAAAATATATTACTTAAAGATCACCCTTCTCGCATTTTTTGCAGCAAAATATATACCTATATCTAAGGGTACAAAATATATATGGGCCCACAAAATTCATGAAAATTTAGGGGCCAGATGCGGCCGCATCACTGGCGTATGTCCAAAGCCGGCTCTGTATGAGTTAGGATATGCTCCCGTTTCTTGCACCCTTGACTCACTGGGTTTTTTTTTCCGTCGTGCTAGGGAGCACGAATCCGAAGCACGACCTAAACCACGATGTAGACATTGTGGGGTGGGCCCCACGTCAGCAGGAGCCGAATCTGTATAGACGAAGAAGGAGGAGGAGGAAGAGCAGGAGGGGACGTAAAGAGCCAGCTCCGACAACCACAACCGACGCCATTACCTATATCAAACATGTTACCTATCAAATATGTGGTGGTCTATAATCCCAATCCATCCAGCTGGTGGTTGGTAAAGAGCTATTAATCCCTTCAAACCCAGTCCTATATTCATGTTTGTTTCTGTTACCCAAAATGTTTCAATCGACAATCCATAATACGAATTCTATTATATTTACACATGAACAAAATTATAACATAATGAAATTACAAAAACTGAAATGCAAACCGAAATACAGAATGGATTTGTGAACCGAAACCCGTGTTTCACACGGTGTCCTTAAAAGTTAAAACAGGTTCACCGCTTACCGGAGGGTGTTGAGGTTACTCGACATTTGTCTCCCAGGGTTGATCCGACTCGGACCACGAACGTCGGAACACCACCGATGAATGTTTTGACGAACTAACTCAGCGTCTGTCTCTCTCTCACTCTATACCAGTATACTTGAGAAATTTCTATGAATTCGTGTTGAACTATGAACCAGAATGCTCCTTACATAGGCAAAAGGGACCCTAGTAGTGATGCCAAGAAGTGAATACGGGATTGAATAGCCTCAATGAATATATGGGAGAAACTCCCACAATGAATAGGAGAGTAACCCCACAATGAATAGGGGAAAACCTCCACCATGAATATGGGAAAGTTATTGGTTTTTCCCGTGGTATGTCTGCAAACTACTTTCTATCTCTTTCCTCGGTCTTGCAGGTTTGACCCCCTTTGAAATGCGCATATCATGCCCGAAAGGGTCATAATGTCATGATTCACGTGAGAATAATTACTCCCTCCGTCTCAAAAAGAATGACAATTTTTGAGATCCGTGTCATTTTTCATCGCTTATATCTTTCAATCTATAATGTTTTTCGTGAGTTTGAAAATTTTGTATAATAGAATTAATCAAGAACTATCAAACAAGATCCATATTGCATATTTTTTGAGATCCGTATTAAAAGATATAAGGAGTTGAAATTGACACGGATATCAAAAATTGACATCCATTTTGGGACGGATGGAGTAATTAATTAGATAGCCATTTCATACTCTCTATAATGTTTCGTCCTGATGATGAATTGGTCAGCTTGGTTGAAACTTGAAGGACTAAGTTGAACTTTTGTGCAAAGTCGAAGGGATAAATAAGCAAATCACTCTTTTTTTTTTTTTTTGGAATCTGCTGAGTGTTCTATCTTTCAAAAAGAATATGAGTGTACATACATACATTCATTTCCATACACTGCATAAGTTGAATCTCCTTTTGCTCTGACTAGATTTTCGTTTGATTGCTCTCGTTTTTTATTTTGGTCATTAGATAAAGGTTGTCCTAGTATGCTGTTTTCTCTGGCTTTACTAATAACCAAGTCATTACTTCTTTTTTCATGATCTTGTTTAGTAGGTTCGATACCAAGCAAAGGCAGAATGCCTTGAGGGACACATCTAGTCGAAGAGATCGAAGTTAGAGATGCACACCCCTAAATACTTGCATCTGCAGTCTTGTTTATCATGGTTCTGTTTATAAAGATAATGTAAGACAACTAACGATCCATTTACTATGGCTGACCTATTTTGCTTGTGGGAAGGGGGTTGTCATGTGATGGTTGCTTCCTGCTACGTTGTTTATTTCCTGGAGCAAAAGAAGAGAAAAGAGACCTTTGTTACTCTTGTAATCTTTGATCTAAGCTATAGTATTCAGCTATAGGATGCTGAAATTTTCATTTTGCCTTTTTTATGTGGCTCTGTGTATTTGAAACTGTGACATGTCCTTCTCCATGGGTGTACAATGTTTTCCTCGACATTTTAATCTTCATGCGAACTTTCAGTAATATACTATGGAAGACATAGTGCTGTGTTACTTTCAGTATAGTATTCAGCTATAGGATGCTGAATTTTCAGTTTGCCTTTTTTATGTGGCTCTGTGTATTTGAAACTGTGACATGCCCTTCTCCGTGGGTGTACAATATTTTTCTCGAGATTTTAATCTTCATGCGAACTTTCAGTAATATACTATGGAAGACATAGTGCTCTATTACTTTCAGTGTTTGGTGGTGGGTAACCTAGACGAGTTGTTTTCCTGGAATGGGAGGGGCTGTAGTACGGCAGCCGGACTACAGCGTGTGCCTTATAGTGCGGCCGATCCGATTGTCCATCTCGGCATGGACCTTAGATGCCTATTGTGGAAAATTGCTTACTGAAAATTGTTCAAGTCAAAATTGCTTACTTTGACTTTCACTAATAATTTATGGTAAGAACTGCTGGAGACGATTCACCAAACTTTCGACAAAACTTTATAAAACAGAGTTGCACAAGCTGATGGGGCGCATTTGTCCCATATTCATAGGGGAATTGGACCTTCGGAATAAGAACAATATGCGGATGATTGACACTTCGAAGCAAATTAATGTCCCGAATGGCAATAGTTGCAAACGGCATCCACTATACTGAGCCCTATCACAGGCCAAGTAAGGATTAGGGAGGGGTTTAGTTGGGCGATAATCAGTAAGGATTAGGGATGGGTTTAGTTGGGCGCACGTGGGGTCACGTGCCCCCACTCAAAAACCCAAAAAAATAATTCCAACAATATCATATACATTTAGAATAATTATGTAAGAATTCTAGATTTAGGTTGTTTCCATTAAAATGACTGTTAGTTGATGTATGTGAGGAGAATAACGTGTCTCGAAATTCATAATTTTGTTAGTTTTAGTATAATAAACAATAAGGAACCCAAATTGTTTCTTTGACACTGTAGTTACCATTCTCAGGCGATGTTCAATAACTCTTTCCCATAACTTCATCGTATGACTCATTTACGGGAAAGAGTTATTGAGCATCGCTTGAGGAGGGTGACTCTAGTGTGTTGATGGCCAACAGGTGTGGAACAAGGAATTGCTGGCTCCTTGGTATGCTCTCATCTGTTGTTCTCCATTATGAGGTAAGTTGATCACTAAGACTAGACGCCAAAATATCACCTTTGAAACATGGACTGAATGTTAGCAATTTTCTATTGGTGGGCCTACATAGATCATAAAATTAAACATTGTATGTTGTCGAATAAGGCTTGAGTGATGTCGGTATTACCCATTAAGTTGTGATCGTTCAATTAATGTGACCCGGGTAATGGACACGTCTCTATTAGCACGTATTTGGGTCATATCACATGCGTTAAGTGGTGCGGGCTTATTTTATATGTAGAGACCAATTAAATGGCCCAATATGGTTTCATCTATTATGATGGGCTGTGATAGAAACCGGTGCTTATAAATATGTGGTCAAGGTCCCCGCTCCAAACCCTAGCCTCTTTTCTCATACCATCCCATCGTGTGTGAGACTTAGGTCAAAATCAAGAGAAGGGTTTTGGAGGCGGAAGACGAATAACCACGCACTAAGGTTTTCATCCTCCATGGCGACAGGTACGCATCCGGTATAATTATTTTTCTTCAATGGTTTGACATGAGATCTTGGGTTTAGGGTTTCGTATGAAATCTTACAAGTGGTATCAGAGCCTCTTGTCAGATTATTAAGGAAAATATGAGGTTTGGTTTTCTTTATTCTGGAAACGAGTAATAACTGCAATCAGCCTATTCACGGCTTGATTTCCGAGTCTCGCTTAAAGATCAATATGTAGTTATTCAATTGATCTTTTATGCCTACTGTAATGGCAGCGTGCGGCTATTAAAACAACAGTTTTGAATTCCTTTTTTTTTTTTTTGCATCTGGTGGTAACTTTGTTACCTACTAATGAGAATCTAACCTTTCGTCTAATAATTATGTATTATATATTGGTGTAGACCAGTGATTTTAATAGACATATATTGGTCCTCACGTTCTATTGTTGAGAGGATGAAAGGTATTTTTATACCGCCATGAAATACAGTACGACTCCGGCGATTAAATATCATGGCTATTACTTGTTTCTGTGAGTAAATAAAGTTTTTCCTTCGGTTCAATAAAACAAGTTCATACACGGCCTCGACAATATATAGTAAAAGAAAAAAAAAATTCAATTTTGCAGTTTCCAGTTATCTCGTTTAAGTTGCAATCCATAATCGGTTGTTTAGTTTATTTTATATGCTAGATCTCCACTTGCTTTGTCACATTACTGCAAATCAATGGATTCTTATTTGATTTTTACACCGGCATGTTGGAGTCAAGAGTCTGGGTTGTTTTTGTTTTAACGAAACAAAATAAACTAAAAGCTGAACTGGTTGCAACATGGTGTGAGAGCCGAGAATTTGTTGCTTGTCTCGGTCCTACTGCCTAGTTTTCGTTGCTGTGATGTTGTAATTAAGTTTAATGGCCTTTTGTATACGTGCTTGATTAAATTAAAGAATTAAAACTTTTGGGGCATAAAGATTATTTCGTAGTCTATATCTAGGGTTTGGGAAAATTAAAGTGATATGCCACCAAAGTGGTCTCTATCGTGGAGATTTTCTTAAACTTGAAGATAAAAGTTTTGGATTACATAAAGTTACGTTTAGATCCATGCGGGTAGTAATCGGCCCAAAGGAAGGTTATTATTTGGCCGGATTATAAACGGTATAAGGTAGTTAATGTTTTGAATAATATAATTCTAGAATTTGCCTATGCTTTCAATAGTCGGCCCAAAGGAAGGCTTTTGATTGGCCAGGCCCAGTTTATATTGTTCATATTAACTAACCTTATTAGTGAGAAGACCACTTGCATGTTGTAATTACTGTCCAAAGACTTGGTTATGATGATGCGTTAGGTTTCTCGAAAGGGCCCACCATTACAGACACAAATATCAAAATATGTTTTATTTGTCTAATTGTTTGCCCCTACAATTAGACCAAGTTTTGCATGATAATTATACTCAAGTTTTCTTATTTTTATCATTGCACTAAAGTAGATGGATATTTGTTAACTGTGAGTTTTTTTTTCTTTTATGATGTTATAGTGAATGCATCTTCTATATCTGCCAATTTGAACAACATTCCAGTTCTTACGGGTTCCAATTTTGCAAAATGGAAAGAGCATGTTACAATCGTTCTTGGGTGTATGGATTTGGATTATGCATTACGTGTTGATGAGCCTCCTAAACTCACTGATAAGAGTACAGCTGATGAAAAGTTAACCTATGAAAAGTGGGAGCGCTCTAACCGTATGAGTCTTATGATAATAAAACACTCTATCTCTGAGACCATTCGAGGTGCAATGCCTGAGGAAGAGAATGCCAAGAAATTCCTAAGCCAAATTGCAGACCGATTTGTTGCATCGGAAAAGGTAGAGGCATGTATGCTTCTTAGCAAACTTGTCACCATGCGGTATAATGGCAAAGGAAATATAAGGGAGTACATTATGGAAATGTCCAATATTGTTGCCAAGATGAAGGCACTAAAGTTAGAATTTTCTGAAGACATCCTTGTGTTCCTCGTTTTGATTTCACTTCCTACACAATTTGGTCCCTTCAAAATTAATTATAATACTCAAAGGGAGAAATGGACTCTTAATGAGCTCATTGCTCAATGTGTGCAAGAGGAAGAAAGGATGAAACAAGAAAGGACAGAAAGTGCTCACTTGGCAACTCATTCTCATGGCTATTCAGGCACTAAGAAAAGAAAATTAAACCCTAAGGCTAATAGAACTGCAGATGTTGGGACTTCACAGACAACTGTGCAACAGATTCAGGATAAAGGTGTTCACTGTTTCTTTTGCAAAAAGGTAGTTGGTCATGTGAAGAAGGATTGTCCCAAATATCACAAGTGGCTCGCAAAGAAAGGTAATCAATTTACTTTTGTTTGATGTGAATTTAATTTAACTGAAGTACCACCCAACACTTGGTGGATAGATACGGGTGCAACTATTCACATAAGTGTGTTCATGCAGGGTTGTCTAAAGAGTCGAACACCCAATGATGCTGAAAGTTTCATTTACATGGGAGATGACAATAAAGTTCGTGTTGAGGCAATAAGAGTCTATAGACTTAAATTAGAATCTAATTTTTTATTTGAATTTGGATGAGACTATTTATGTACCGTCATTTAGACGGAATTTGATTTCTGTTTCCTGTTTGGACAAATTCGGTTATACTTGTTCATTTGGTAACAGAAGTTTTTAGTCTTCTTTCAAAGTTCAAATATTATTGGTACTGGATCTCTGGTTGATAGTCTATACATGCTTACGTCGAAACCTCGCCTTCCAATTTAAGGTTGAAATGCCCGAAGCGTAGGGCTAGGTCGTCAGCAGCATAATAACCGGTAAGACCGGGATCGTTCCCACAGAGAATTCGGAGCAATGTTTTGATTCGATCAAGGTTTAATATGGTAGGCTCAGGCGTTAAGACCGCCAACTATCGGTTTTGCTTTAAAACGTGAAAATGGAAAAAAAACTAGAAAGGTGCTTAATAAACTTAAAGAGGCAAGTCTGGTGATCTTCTAACTTTGACAAAGGCCATTACCACTCGATTATAACTCAAAGAGTCACGCTGCAGCTTACGCTAAGATTTAGCTTTATTGACTACACTTATCAAAAGATGTGATTTTCAAGGCGAACCAACTTGTTTTTAATATTTATCGAACACATAGGGGGCCACGGGCCTCGGTATGCCACTTGCCAAGACCGCTTGACTAAATACCATGCCAATGAGTTAACACCCCTTTGCTTGGACCAAAAATGCAAATTAAGCCCTATTCCAAAAATCATGCTTGAAAGCCCGATGACTCGAGAACCAAATAACCGCCTAAGTCTTCGGGAAAGATTATCCCGAGACTTAGCCAAACGACTACTCACACATAGCTAAAGCGTAAACGAAAGCATAAAAATAAGGCATAACTTTAAACCAATGGAATTGAAAATAAACTTGATTTTATAAAAGAGCTTAACCACGGCTACAACGTTAAAGAACGAGAAATTTACAAACGACAAGTACTTACTTGAGTTCTATGGAAATTAAACTTGGAAACCTTCAAACACCATTAATGGAGAAAACAACTAAGTTAGTAATGAGCTAGATAGCCAGAGAGAGAGGATAGGTATTTATACAAAAGGCTCCTCTCTCCTTCAAAATATCAAAATATCCAAAAAGTGGAAAATTGCCACTTTTGGAAAGTTAAAACATAAAAGTAAGTCGGTGAGTCATCCGTATCAATACTCCGAAAACCGTATGATACAGTTCTGCTTTGGCTGCATTCCAAAGTTCCCCGTAGACCAACCGTGATCGATACGCTTTAAAAACCAGACGATACGCCTAAGTTTGGATTCGCTTCGCTTTGAAGCCGCATCAATACACCAAAACGATCAATACTGGCTACCGGGTTTCTTCGCTTTTGAAGCCGATCAATACTCAAAACGATCAATACGCCAAGGCTGGGTTTCTCTCTGTTTTGAAGCTGTATCAATACTCCAAACGTATCAATACGGTTATGCTTCCTGGCATTCCAGCTCTTGTGCTTTGTTTTGACACCCGACGGCCCATGGCACGCTTCGGCCACTACGGTTCTTCATCTTTAAACCCCGACGGCTAAATTTTTCAAGGTCCCGCCTACTCGCTTGCCTTCAAGGGTTGTTCAAAACACCAAAACAAACTCTCTTATTCGCGTATTACCTGAAACGCTCAACAGATAACCTTACGCGCAAAATCACTATAAAAGCTAAATAAACGCAAGATAAAATGACATACAACGGGACTAGTCGCACCAAATATCTACAATATTGGGTGCTCATCAATACAGGTTAGACTTGGATGCCTCTCACTTAAAGTTTAAATGAAACCTTGCATGTTGACAAATATGGTACGAAGCAAAAGTTAAATAATGAGAAATCCTCTGGATTGTGGCACAAGCGTTTGGGACATATCTCGAGAGAGAGAATTGAAAGGCTTGTGTCAAGTGGAATTCTTGATCCCCTTGATTTTTCAGATTTCAAAATCTGTGTTGAGTGTATAAAGGGGAAGCAAACAAATATTTGAAAATTTGGTGCCAAAAGGAGTTTAGATGTTTTCAAAGTGATACATACTGTTTTTGTGGTCCATTCCCTACGGATTCTTGGAATGGTCAACAATATTTTATCACTTTTGCAGATGACTATTTTCATTATGGTGTATGGTATCCAATTTTTTACTTTACCATTTCCTTTTTGGGGAGAAGCCTTAAAGACTGTAGTTTATATCTTTTATTGAGTACCTAGTAAAGTAGTAGCTAAAACCCCATACGAGTTGTGGACTAGAAAGAAGCTTAGTCTTAGGCACTTCCATGTTTGGGGTTGTCCAACTGAGACTAGGCCTTATAGGCTTAACAAAGGAATGTGGACTCAAGAACTGTTAGCTGCTGTTTTATTGGATACTCAGAAAAATCAATGGGTTTAAGTTTTATTGTTCTTCCATAGATACCATAATTGAGATGGATTATGCCAAATTTATTGAGGATGTTGAAAGTAGTGGGAGTGTACAACCCAAGAATTTTGAATTTGAATGATTCATGTTGGGACTGATGATGTGGTCACACCTGTCTTAGTACAGGATGCGGATGCAAACCACCAGACTATTACTGAGTTGTCTCCTACTAATACGGAAGAACCCCAACAAACTCAATTGAAAGTGCTAAAGGATCAGAACTTCTGATTGCAAACTAAAGAAATCCATTTATGGCTTAAAGCAGGCATCTCGTCAATGGTATCGGAAATTTGATCTAGTAATTTCCTTTTTTGGTTCTAAAGAAAATGCTATGAATCAATGTGTTTATCATAAGATCAGTGGGAGCAGATTCATTTTTCTAGTATTATGTGTCGATATCTTACTGGCAAGTAGCGATATTGGCTTTATCACAAAAGCTGTATATCGATAATGTGCTCTGTAGATTTGTCGTGCAAAATTGTACATAATGAGTTTGCTTCAATGCCCAAAGAATGATTTGAAAAGAAAACAAATGGAAGACATCCCTTATGCATTAGCAGTAGGCAGTCTTAATGCTCTAGTTTGTACGTATTCGGATATAGTGTACGCAGCTGGAATGCTTGGTAGATATTTGCAAAATAATATGCTCACATATCGGAGAATCTAATTAGTTGGACATTCGGACTCCGAGTTTGTAATTGCTTGCTATAAAGAAACAAAGCAAGCGCTATGGTTGCAGAATTTTATCACTTGGCTTCATATAGTGAGTAACATCAAGAAGCCACTAAGGATTTATTGTGATAATAAAGCTGCTGAACTGTATTCTAAGAATGACAAGAGTTTGTCAAAGTCAAAGCATATTGACATCAAGTTTCTTGTCGTTAAGGAAAAAGTTCAGAATCATCTTATGTCAATTGAGTACATTAGCACAGAACTCATGATTGCGGATCCGCTTACTAAGGGCTTACCACCTAAAGTGTTTAAGGAGCATGTTGCTCGTGCAGGAGTGGTCAGTTCTAATGAAGTATTTCATTAGTGGGAGTTGTGCTACTCATATGGTTGATTATTTGACATTTGTAGTGATCACTTTCAGTTTATTGATGATTCAAATAAAAACGTATTTTTCAAATTGTGGGTATACATGAGGTTTTGAAAATATGCATGATACAGGAACTCTATTGAGTTATAAAACTGGACCAGTTGGAACAGGCATGATAAAGGATCACATTGCATGCGTTTTCCATGCTACATATCCGTACTTGATCTATGTCGTTGAATACATAGGTATTTGTGACCATGGATGGGTCCTGTCATGATAAATATGGCAAAGGCCGCCATGATCCTATATTTATGTTTTCAATGGACTAGATTGTTTTGAGATGACACTCATAAATTTTCGACAACAAAAGTTTGAGCTCCTAAAGTTTACAATGTCTAAATCAGGATGACCTATGTGGCCCAAGTGGGAGATTGTTAGCAATTTTCTATTGGTGCCTACATAGATCATAAAATTAAACATTGTATGTTGTCGAATAAGGATTGAGTGACGTCGGTATTACCCATTAAGTTGTGATCGTTCAATTAATGTGACCCGGGTAATGAACACGTCTCTATTAGCACGTATTTGTGCATTAAGTGGTGCGGGCCTATTTTATATGTAGAGACCAATTAAAGGGCCCAATATGGTTCCATCTATTATGATGGGCTGTGATAGAACCGGGGCTTATAAATATGTGGTCAAGGTCCCCACTCCAAATCCTAGCCTCTTTTCTCATACCATTTCATCGTGTGTGAGACTTAGGTCAAAATCAAGAGAAGGGTTTTGGAGGCGGAAGACGAATAACCACGTACTAAGGTTTTCATCCTCCATGGCGACAAGTACGCATCCGGTATAATTATTTTTCTTCAATGGTTTGACATGAGATCTTGGGTTTAGGGTTTCGTATGAAATCTTACACTGAACACCCGAAATACTGTAGCTCCGAAGGAATTAGGCATATTAGGTATCCATTGATCTAAGTTCTGATACTAACCATCCTCCAGGACCTCCGCATCATACTCTTTTTTAACAACTCCTTAACCCGCATAAGACTTCGCCAACCCCGCGAACAACCAAGTCGAACTTTTAACAAATCTCCCTTAACCATATTTAGCCCTCAAGACTTGACTCGAGAAGATATGGACTCTGATCGATCTGCCATGCAAGTTCGGCCAACAACACTTGGTTAGGTTGCGTTCTTATGAATTTGACTTAAACTTAATTTAAATCTGTAAATTGTCCTTATTTGAATTTTTTTTCTCATTTGTTAGTTTTGAGCCAAATTTTTGTGAATTATTAATTCGTCTCGACGAGAGGAATCAGAAAAGTAATTTTTATACTTTTACCCAAGTATTTTGAGAAATAACCACTTTTTAGCAAAAAAAAAAAATTCACGTTTTGGCCTAAAAAGAGGTTATTTCTCAAATTATACTTGGGTAAAAGTAAAACAAATTTACTTTTTCGATTTCTCTCGTCGAGACGAATCAATAACCCATAAAAATTTGGCACAAAAGTAACAAATGCAAAAAAAAAAAAAAATTAATAAGGACAATTTTCAGATTTAAGTTAAGTTTATAAAAACACAGCCTAAACAAACCCAAATCTGATGCGATTTCCTTTCTGATGAATAAACTTGACTTTGGCCCACGATACTTGACGTCAATTTGAATTTGACTTGCAAAATTTCAACTGGCCAACGAAATTTGGTGGCCGAAATTATTAATACCCGAGTGAAGCTTAAATTAAGCCTAGCTGAATTAATTAGCTGGCCCATCGAGATAGCTTTGCACCGCTCAGAGAAATCCCGCGCTCGGAAACATAACCGTGTTCGTATAGGGGTAGAATATTTGATTCCTTTTCCAATTAGGAGTCAGATTCGATACTTACTGGCCCATCAGATTCGATACTTACTGTAAATTACGAGCGCAAAAAGTGTAGTTTCGCTACTTTAGGCAGGTCGGTTTCCTCCACCACCGTGGCTATAAATATGAAGATGAGATTCCTACTTTCCCAGGGCACGAAAGGAAAGAGAGACCGAAAGAGGATTTGTTTGGGTTCCTGAACTTTGATAATTCTTTTTTCTCAATTGCTATCTTTTTTCTGCTTTGAAAATCAGCACGTCGTTTGAGGCAAGATTCGAAGTGATGTTTCGTTCGCTGCTAACACGTAGTAAGTTTCCATTGTTGGTATTTTCTGGAGAAATCGTCGTTGTTCCATTCGTAGCATTCTAGCAAATTTTGATTTTTTTTCCTTTGGTTATTGTTACAGTGAATGCTATTCCAACACCCAAACTCGTCAACATATGTGTTGGTGTGCTCGCCACTGAAATGTTTGTCAATGTGTAAGTAGTGTTATATATATATATATGTGTGTGTGTGTGTGTGTGTTTTATATATATATATGCGCTAACATGTAGATTAATTATTATTATTATTTTTTGGGGGAAAGTCATGTAGATTAATTTTGTTTGTATAGACTTGTGGAAACTTGATAGAGTCCATTTGGATGGAGGAATTTCATGAGAAAATAAATTTGGATTGAGTATTTTGGTGAGAATCGGAGAGAAATACAAAATTGAAAAATTCTAATTAGTGCTTCCCCTTTGTCACCCAATCTCACCAAAATAGTGTCATTTGGTGAATGGGCTCGCCTTTGTTAAGCCAACTATGGAATATGTTCCTCGGATTAGGGACATCTATTAGAGCAACGGAGGGTGGAGTTTGTGTTCTGACTTGCCTTCCTCTTCTCCTCATATTAATTTTCGTGCAGAGTTTATGAATAGAAGTATATTATTACTATTAATTTTTTTTTTGTTTTCTTCTTCGGTTTGGCTCTGGTTTTGAGATGTGTACAAAATTATTTGGAATAAAATTGCACATGCATCCCGTGTGTGCCCTTAACGCTAGTTCATATGGTTGGGGAATTGGGGGGCTTCTTGACTTCTGAGTTTTAAATGGTTATATTGTGTTATGTTGAATAATGTATTAACTGATTGGTGTAAACTATCTCATATTGTCCAAATTCTTTTTACAGGGGGGCTACGTTAGCAGATTAGATTACTGGTACGGCACTTAACCTCCAAATATAAAAATTGTGCCCTTTTTCATTTTGTATGTTTGTATGCAAGTGATCATCCATTGTTTTATCTTGTCTTCACATCTCATTAGGTTGTGGTTTGTATTCTTAATTATCACGAAGGCATTCAAACATATTGTTTCTTGAAATTGGCATCAAATATATTAGGCTATGGGGCCATAGACTAAATGTGTCTTCATTCATAGAGTTGTGTGGTAATTTCTCTTTGGTTTCTTGGGTTTTCTGTCTAGAGTTTTGAGGTATTTTGTTCTAGATAAAATGGTCTAGCTCATGCTTCACATTCTTATTTATCTTGACTCATCAAAAAAAAAAAACGTTCTTATTAATCTTGAGACATGAGGCAACATAACTCCATCTCCACCCAACATGAATTTGGAATTGAAATCACTTAAGCTTGATTGATTACATGCCAAATGATCTCCAAACTCATGCCATTTGTTTTTCTAATTGAGCTTTTCGGCTGAAATAAGATGCTTTAGATGAATGTCTGCAAACTACTTTCTGTCCCTATCCTCAGTCTCGCGGGTTTGACCCCCTTTGAAATGCGCATATTATCCCCGAAAGAGCCATAATGTCATGATTCACGTGAGAATAATTAATTAATTAGACATCTAATTCATACTTTCTCTAATGTTTCGTCATGATGATGAATTGGCCAGCTTGGTTGAAAAAACCAGTTTTTTTTTTTTTGGGACTATGCTGAGTGTTCTATCTTTCAAAAAGAATATGAATGTACATACATTCATTTCCATACACTGCATAAGTTGAATCTCCTTTTGCTCTGACTAGATTTTCGTTTGATTGCTCTCGTTTTTTTTTATTTTGGTCATTAGATAAAGGCTGTCCTAGTATGCTGTTTTCTCTGGCTTTACTAATAACCAAGTCATTACTTCTTTTTTCATGATCTTGTTTAATAGGATCTTTACCAAGCGGATGGATGCCTTGAGGGACGCATCTAGACGAAGATATCGAAGTTAGAGATGCACACCCCTATATACTTGCATCTGCAGTCTTGTTTATCATGGTTCTGTTTATAAAGATAATGTAAGACAACTAACAATCCATTTACTATGGTTGACCTATTTTGTTTGTGGGAAGGGGGTTGTCATGTGATGGTTGCTTCCTGCTACGTTGTTTATTTCCTAGAGCAAAGGAAGAGAAGAGACCTTTGTTACTTGTAATCTTTGATCTAAGCTATAGTATTCAGCTATAGAATGCTGAAATTTTCAGTTTCCCTTTTTTATGTGGCTTTGTGTATTTGAAGCTGTGACATGTCCTTCCCCGTGGGTGTACAGTGTTTTCCTCGAGATTTTAATCTTCATGCGAACTTTCAGTGTTCGGTTGTAATATGCTATGGAAGACATAGTGCTCTGTTTCTTTCAGTGTTTGGTTGTGGATAACCTTGACATGTTGTTATACCTGGAATGGGAGGGGCTGTCCATCTCGGCATGGACCTTTGTTGCCTATTGTGGAAAATTGCTTACTGAAAATTGTTCAAGTCAAAATTGCTTACTTTGACTTTCACGAATGGAGTAATTTATGGTAAGAACTGCTGGAGACGATTCACCAAACTTTCGACAAAACTTAATAAAACAGAGTTGCACAAGCTGATGGGGCGCAATTGTCCCATATTCATAGGGGAATTGGACCTTTGGAATAAGAACAATATGCGGATGATTGATACTTCAAAGCAAATGTCCCGAATGGCAATAGCTGCAAACGGCATCCACTATACTTGGCCCTATCACTGGCCAATACTTCTGATAAAAACCCGCACCCATACTCTCCGGTCCTGGTGCTTTCCCTGGATCCATACCAAACACAACCGCTTTTACCTCGTTGAATGAAATAGGTCTTTCGTTGAATGATATAGGTCTGGTTAATTGATTCCGATTCAGTGTGGGTGTTTAAAAGACGAATGATTCCCATTTTTGAAGTGGTCTTGGAAATCAAAATTAAGGCCTCACAAATAGTAGACAGTCAAGTGAATCATGTAATGATCTGTACGAAATCCGATGAGAATTGAACAAGGAAATATTAAATCTGAACGGATGGAGTATATCTCTATACCTCTCTTTTTATAATGGTTACATTGTTAGCAAAGAGCCGTGGGCATTTCTGGGAGTTAAAGATTTGTTTCTGGCGTTGAATATAGGAGTACGGAGGGTTCACATAGCGATTTGCCGCCTTAACAAATTTATTCCAAGCTAAACTAATTTTCAGTTGGAAGGGCAATTCCGTCATTCACTCTTATTCCTTCCCGCCCAATTGTTACATTCATAACCGACTCTCCCTCTCTCCTCTTCAATCCCACTCCCCTGCAACGAACTTCTCATTTCTTGAGAGAGAGAGAGAGAGAGAGAGATTTGATTGTATTCTCCAACTGCTTGAGAGATGGATTTCATGAGAAAACTGAGCTTTCTGGTGTTCCTAATGTGCGTATTGATCTCTCTGAAGAAAGAAAACGCGGAGACGAAGAAAAGTTTCCCCGCAATCACTCTGTCTCCGTCGAATTCGGCTTCATTCATGTCTCGCCCCATGTTTTTGTCCAACAAGTTCAAGAAACAGCAAGAGGCCAGCGATTCTTCTTCCTCTGGGTACGATTTCTATGGTGATTCTTCGGGCTCGCTCGAGTACAATTTCTACCGTGAGTCTTGTCCCGAAGCCGAGAAAATCATCCGATCAAGGGTCCAAGATCTCTACTATCGGCACGCTGATGTTGCTCCGTCGCTGTTGCGCTTAGTTTTTCATGATTGCTTCATTGAGGTGAAATCTTCAGTTCTTCCTTGTTGATTTTGATCTGGGGTTTTCCGCCGTTCTTTCCCTCGTCTGATTTGGGTCTTGTGACTTGGTTCTTGAATTTGTGACTACGAAATCTTATTGGTATTGATCTGGGTTGTTCTTTTATTCCCCATCTGATGCGGGTGTTGTGATTTGGTTCTTGAACTAGTGATCTCTCTGGAATTTCTTGTTCTTGCTTCAATTAGGGTTTCGTGACTTGGTTCTTTATTCATGGGTTTTGATTTGGAATTTGTTTGTTTCTCTGCAACTTCGTGAATTTCTTGTTTTTCCTTCTTAATATTAATCTGGGTTTGTTGTTTAATTACTTACTGATTAGGGTTTTCTGATTTGTTTTTGATTTGGAGTTTCTGTACTCCCCCAACTTCATGGAGTTTTCTGTTCTTCCTTATTAACTCACCATCTGATTGAAATTTAACATTCCTATGCATTTTCTGTTTAGTTCACCATCTGTTCTAGGTTTTGCAATTTGCTCCTTGTTGGTGCTTTTGATTCGGAGTTTACCATTCCTCTGGCTTCATGGAATTTCTTTTTCTCCCTCATACTGATTAGGGTTTCATTCTCTGCAACTCTGTGAAATATTTTCTTAGTCCAAATTGGGTCTTAATAGTTAATACTACCAATTGTTGTTGTTTTGTTTTCCTGATTCTTTTGTTTCAGGGTTGCGATGCATCTGTTTTACTTGATGCCGTTGATGGAGTTGACGGTGAGAAAGAGTCACCTCCGAATGAAACTTTGAAGGGATTTGACGTAATCGACATCATCAAATCGAAGCTCGAAGAAGCTTGCCCCGGAATAGTTTCTTGTGCTGATATTCTTGTTTTTGCTGCCAGAGACACTGTTGCTCTGGTAAATCTCTGTCACTCTTTCTATATTCATTTGTATCTGAATCAGAGATTTGTTATCTAAGTTAGGTCTAAACCTTGAAATTGCAGGCCGGTGGCCCATTCTACCCTCTGGAAACTGGAAGGAGAGACAGCACTATGTCTTTCTCAGAAGTTGCGACTTACGATCTTCCTACTCCATATGACATTCTCCCAAAAACAGTGGCATCATTTGCATTGAGGGGATTCAATGAAAGAGAGACAGTCAGTCTCTTAGGTACTAAGTACTAACATTTCCTTCCTCACTCTTTTTCTTTTTCTCTTTCTCCAATGTTTTCTCGCTGAAAAGTCACTGGTTTTGGTTTGTTCTTTGCATTGTAACTTTATCTTCTGTAAGGGTTGTTATTTGTCAGTTGGTTCGAGCCTTCATTCTTCTTAGGGTATTGCAATTCCTGTCCTCTCTAATTTTTGCTGGATTAAGATGAGCTAATTGTTGTTTGAATTGCTGTATTTGCTTTGTCAATGAAACTCTAGGAATCTACACTTATAGAACATTTTTTCACCCTTTGAAGACAGCATGATCAAGAAACCTGAAAATGTACTGGCATGTACATGGTGAAGGAAAACACATGAACACCAAAGTGAATGTAAATTATGTAACATAGTAATTGGTTAGGGTGAGTTTCGTGTCTTGCCAACCAAAGCAACTTGTCTCAGAAGTTGGGTCTCTTATTTTTCAGCCATTGAACTGTATTATTCATGTTCATCATCCTAATCACCTATGATGAGCCTCTTTGTGTTTCATTGAATGGGTATTTCAGTTCCAGCAATTTAATCGAGTATTATTCATTTATGCTATCCTTTTCTTGTTAATGAGTTCTCTGACCCTGGTCCTTGTGAATACCTATCTGGTGAATTTTCTTTTTTCTGATCTTGTTCCAGTCCAACATGTATGACAGAAAGTGGATTTAGCTTGTTAGATCTTTCTGATGATGCTCAGCTTTGCCAATGAACTTATACTTTGGTTTCTTTTCTTGATTTTGCTGGCAATAGGTGCTCACAGCATTGGAACAATCCACTGCAGATTCTTCCTCAGTCGGCTTTACAACTTTGACGGGACCAATGAACCCGACCCAACCCTGGATATGGAATTCCTTAACCTACTGAGATCAAGATGCAACAATAACCACACATCATCATCACTGTCACCTTCACCATCATCATCATGCCCATCATTGTCACCATCTTGTGTTGGGGACCCAGTTTCACCTCCCTCGCCACAGGTGCCAGGAGTGGAGATGGACTATGAAGGGAAGGGATCGGGTTTTGGCACGTTATACTACCGTAGCCTACTTCAGGGAAGAGGAATCCTCTATGTTGATCAGCAGTTGACAGTTGGGGAAGAAACTGAGGCTTGGGTTAGAGCATATGCCTCGGATGCTTCCTTGTTCAGACGGGACTTTGCTAAAGCAATGATGAAGCTTTCCAATCTTGGAGTGCTGATTGCTCCAGCGGGCCAGGTTCGGATCAGTTGTTCAAAGACCGTGTGAGAAAGGTAGCGTTTTTCCGAAAGGGGTTTTGTTAAGAATTGTAGTTTGTAGTTTCAGCTTCCAGTTTATACACAATGAATCGTATGCTAGTATTTGTTCATTAAAGGCAAAAAAGGTCGAAAATTATCCATAGCTATTGAGGTAGTTTCCCACTGTATATGCAACTAGTTCGACCTGCTTTTTCACAGTCCATATTCTCTCACATCAAGTGTTTCTGTCATTGAAGTAGTCTGGGAGTGTTTAGGAAACTTAGAAAAGGATTTGTTCTAGTTTTTTAGTTTCGGCTATCAGTTCATATACAATGAATCATAGTAGTATCTCTCATGGTTATCTGTCAAATGTGGAGAATGGTAGAAATTTGTTCATAGCCACATTACATGTTCTTCCACTAGAAGTGTTTCTGTCATTCAAGTAAACTCTGAAGAGAATTTAGTGCAATTTTTTTTTGTAGTTTTAGGTACAAGTTTATGTAAATGTCGTATTTGTTCAGAACACGGGCAGAAATGATAGAGATTTACAATGTGCTTGGATGTGGGAAATTTATTGCACTGCATGGTCTAAATGTTGTTTGACACCAATAGTTCAGCATTCTTGTCCACATTGCATAATCTCTTTTCTAGTGTTTCTCTTTGAAGTAATTTGGAATCTTGCTTATATAAAAAATAGAAGTCCGAAAAGTTGTAAACTCTGAAGAGATTTGTTTCAGATACCAGTTTGCATAAATATTGGTAATTGTTCATTAAATGCAGAGATGTTGGTTATATCTCACGGGTGTTAAGTGGCTTCATGAAATCAGTACAAAAGTTGTTCTATTTCCTTTGTAGATGCACTTGGATGTGGGTTTTTGAATCTTTTTCATGGAGATGATATGAGCATACTGAAAAAACACATGGCAATTGGCAAAGAGATGACATGAATTCTTGGTCTCATAGAGTTGAGTTATTAGTAGGTTACTAGGAACAAACTATAGCAAATCACTCTCAAGTACACACATTCACCTAGACACACACACACACACAGAAATGACAAGCAAAGAAATCAATGGAGAGATATCCAGTTGTGTGCACCGGGAAGAAGTAAATCTATTGTAAGTGTCTAGAACTTCAAAGGGCCGAGTCTCCGCGATGAATTTGTACTGCTTGTCGAGGGCTGTGGAAGGAAGAACTCAGAGTACATGTCCATGAAGAACTTGTTGACAATGTCAAGGTAGACCGGGGATTTAAGCCTAGAGTAGAGGTGAAGCACTTCTTCTATATCCAACACTTGATCCACATCATTCACATCCATCATTTCCAACTCTTTCATCCTCTGTGCCAGAACATAACCCCCGTTGGCAATCACAGGACACGGCTCCCCTCTCTTGCCTTCACGCAAATTACGTCCCGTTTTCTTCACTTCCATTTCTCTCTCTTCATCTCTGTTGATCAGAGAATTCCGCTCTTCTCCCTCCTCCTCCACCAGCTCTTTGGCAAATGCAGAAGTCTTCTTATTCTTCTTCATTTTCTCATTATCAGACTCCCATAGCTCAGAGAAGTCTTTGTAGAAATCATCCAGCTGTTGCACATTTTGGCTGTTGGGATTCAGTGAACGGGATTTGGGTAGTTTTTGGTACCCTCCAATGAGGACTGACTTGAGGTTGTGGAGGGTTTTGTGGAGGAAAATCTTGGTGTTTTGAACGGCTTTTCTTAGCAGCATTTGTGGCTCTGACATTGTTCTCTCTCTCTGAAATTTACACGACTTGTTTGGCTTCTTTCCTCTCTAGAAACTGGTTCAATTATACAGCAAAGAGAGATGGGGACCGTTGAAGCTTCTTGCCTTTGCCCTGAGACAAAAGGGAGCTGAATTGATGGTGATTAAAAAGTATATTCTGATTTGGCTCCCATTTCCTCTTTCTTTTTTTTTGTCTGTTCACATCCTCCTATGTTTGATTTTCCCTCTATCTCAACACCGTCTGATCGACAGCGAGAGTATTTGCTTTGAGCTCCAAGTAGGAGTACAATATGTTGTTTATTCACAGAAACATTTTGGTAGGGATTAGTTTAAGAGAATTAGGAATCCAATGATTATTGATGATTTCATTTTTGACTACCTGTTGTTGAAAGGGAAGAGGCATTGATTATGAGGAATAAGTTAAAGGAGCCAGGTACCCGTGGGTTGGTGAAAGCTTGTTCTATTCATCCTTGCTTTTCAGCAACTAATAAGTACTTCATTATTTTTTAGACAGTTTTTTTTTTGACCCATTTGGACCTACTACTAATGATTAAGGATCCTAAGCTATACTTAAATTGCAGTAGGCTTTTTGGTTTTATACAAATGTATAAGATTTTGTCCTTGTTTACAAGGTTCCTCTTATAGCTGCATCTGAAATAGGTCTGATTCTAGCAGAAAGGCACGTCGGGGCCAACTCATGTTTACTTTGACTTGTCTCGTGTCCCGTCAAAAGGGAGGCCAAGCTTGTCGGGAATAGAGAAACTCTCGTGGCCTAAAGAGTAAATGCTATATCTTTTGTGGATTTTCTAATCCCGGCATGGATGATCTGCCTTTGATCGAACATGAGAGAGGATTAGTTGAGGTGCGAATAAGGTAGCCTGTACACCATGACTGTCAAACCAAAAAACCTTCCTTTATAAAACAGAACGTATTTGCGTCGGGTGCAATGCGGTTCGAGGGACTGGAAGTTTGTCACGGCATTTATGTTGGTAGCTGTACATATGGACCCCAACTTTCAAAGACGACGGTACCAACTCAGCAATAGTAGTTGAAAACCGAGGATAAGGGATAGAAATTTGGTGATCGATAACAGGGATAAGAAGGCTTCGAAGGGGAGAGAGAGAGAGAGAGAGAGAGAGAGAGAGAGAGAGATTTTCTCTCTCACTCTTATGGCTTTATTGTGCATGTTTCAACTATCCATTAAAACTTCTTGAAAAACTAGAGAATTGATTTTGCCATTTTTATTTTTGTTAATGTTATTTCCCTTCTCTCACAAAACAAATCTACCTAATAAAATACAAGAATGTGGGGACCACACAAACATAAGTTGAAATAAAGGCCGAGATTCGTTTAATCTAAGTGGTGATGTATGCTCTCCAACTCTCTTAAGAAAACACTCACACTCTCACAAATATATTACAAAATGTCATCGATTTTTTTTACCCACGGCTCGGCTTTTGGCGTTGGCATAAAACAACAAAAATTACAGCACTACCGAGGTGAGTAGTGCCCGTAGGCACGGTAAACACTAGTCATCTAATAAGACATAAAGAAGAGTGACAAAATCACTTCCCAAAATGTTTCCATCACAAACTTCAATTTAGAAAGGAAATTGACTTCTATACTCTTTTTTTTTTAATCACGGACACTCCTTTTTTTTTTTGTCTTTATTTGGTGTGAATTTACTCTAAAAGGTAAATTCACATGAATAAGGACAAAAAAGGAAATACATGTGATAAAAAAGGGAGTGTAGAAGTCAATGTGATAAAAAGGGGAGTGTAAAAGTCAATTTCCTTCGGAAAAAAGCAAAAATCAATGAATGGTTTAGATTTTGGTGGGGTTGGGACCACCATTTTAGGCCAAATGTCAACTTCTCGCTGCGAAATTTCCCTACTTAATTTTGTTGTTTTCTCTATACAAACGACTACAAGGTTGGAACAGAAAAATTAGAAACTACTCCACTAGTTTTATTCCCTCATGGATTTTATTTATTCTTGACTACCCTACCATGTACAGACTTTGAATGTACTAAATGTTAACTGGAAACAATATATTGATTACTATGTTGAAAAAATATTAAAGAAAAACTACTCGAACAGAGGTCCATAGTTTATCCAAAGCATATTATGAACTGAGCTCTCAAGTAGCTCGATTTGTTTACCGAATTTGTTTAACTCACTTCATATTCAAATATGATTTTTTCAAACATTTTATCAAGTTATTTAACTCGCTTCATTTTCAAATATGATTTTTTAAAACATTTTATCAAGTTGAAAGAGCTAAACTCGAGCACACTTAATATTCAAAATTTATTTATTTATTTACATTTTATCAACTTGAAAGAGCTAAACTCAAGCACTGTAACTCACTCGTTTGTAGCCCTAGTCCATCCACATCATGGTTAACAAAACCTAGCTTCTTCTCTATCATGACCGTAACTCACTTGTTTGTGGCCCTAGTTCATCCGCATCTATGGTTAACAAAACCTAGTTTCTTCTCAGAGACGGAGCCACTTGTGGGCTTATGGGGGCCACGGCTCCCGCGATGTTACGGGGTTTTTTTTATAAAAAAATTTAAATTGTTTTTAGTTGTTTTTTTTGTTTGTTAAGAATTATATTTTGTATTGGGTGTTATTTAAACATTTAAATGCTTTAAGAATCTGTTCCTTTTGGGTCTCAAAACTCAATTTCTCTCTCTGCTCATGGTCTCACATAAGTTGTTTCTTCAATTATTAATCTCGTTTATCTTTCTATGTCTCTCCTACCCAAAAAAAAGCTCCCTCAAAATCTAAACCAAACAAATCTTAAAATTTCAAAACCTTCTTGTTATAATCCGGTTCCCGCGTTTACAAAATTCTGGTTCGTCCTGCTTCTTCTCCACTACAGTATCATGCAAGGTTGGGCCCAACACACACAATCTCACTATACTTTACTGTCGGCCTTCCTTGATCAAGAATTATCCAGCCCATTAATTTGGGCCAAATCGGAACTTACGAGCCCATCTCTTCTGAAAGCCAGCTCTCTTTTAAGGCCCAACTCGGCCAACCCTAGGCCCTAAGCTACTCTCTCGTTGATTCCCACAAATATAAACTCCCATCTCTTCAGCCGCCCTTCATTTTCGTCTTCTTCAGCAGCTCAGGAGTCGAGGGTTTCTGCAGCTGCGGAACAATGGTAATCTCTCTCTCTCTCCCTCTCTCTCTCTGTAGTTCAATGTTCGTCGATGTACACTTAGATATAACTGGAGTAAGAGCTCATGTAAGTGAGAACTCGTGTGCCGAAACAGGGGAAGGGAACGGGAAGTTTCGGTAAGAGGAGGAACAAGACTCACACGCTCTGTGTGAGGTGTGGCCGACGCAGTTTTCATCTCCAGAAGAGCCGATGCTCCGCTTGTGCTTTCCCCGCTGCCCGTAAGAGGAAATGTAATGCTCTCTCTCTCTCTCTCTCTCTCTCTGTGTATGTATCGATTTAGAGTGTGAAACACTTTATCATCAACTGTTCATTTTTTATTCGAGCAATTTAGCACTCCATTGTTGTCGTTTATTTACACAAAAAGGAGACGTGAGATCGTTGTCGTCCTGTCTCTAGTTTTCCGAAAACTCCTGAATCTCCCCTGAACAATTTAGCACTCCATTTTGAGGAACAATCCCCACCGCCAATTTATCTGGCTGAGCTGGACCAATTTATCTGGCCTGGTTCCTTTGGTTTTTGCCTGTCTCAGAAGCCTTATGTTTCTCGATTTAGCTTTCAATTGTTTAACCGGATCGATCGCTATCGTGCTTTCTCATTAACATTTCCCTTGGACCGGAATGAGCTGATCAGGCAAATTCCCTGACCGGAGATTCACGGGAAGTGTCCCAGATATTTATCTCTCTCATAACCAACAATACCATAATTGTTTGGTACTATAACTGTACAACAGTTGATTTGTTGCCTAATATGTTTTCTGGCAATTGTTTGTTCATGTTTGGGTCGACCAAATGGTTAAGATTGTGAATTTGAGATCTCAACATAGAATTAAATATGTGCTGCATTGTCTTACTTTAAAAGCATGATTACTCCAAGACATGTTTATCTGTTGATTGAGGCAGGCTAGTTGTTTACTGCAATTAGCTACCATGGCCTGAATTAGGGGTAGGAACAAGTTCTGTTGAATCTTGGATAATCGCATTATGGATGCTTGCCTTCCATTGGCAATATCTCAAATATAGCTTTATTGTTACCGGATGTTGAAATTTTGATATTAGGAATGCTAGAGAGGGAATAGTTTCTGTTGTGGAAGATGAATTTGTTGTAGTTGCCATTGATGTAGTGCATTTATGTTTGCTTGAGATTTTCAGATTAAGGAATCAAAACTGCTTAAATTTGTCCTTATTGTATACAAACTATATGTTGCATCTCCACGATGATTCATCACTCTCATCATTGTTGCTCTGATCGCATGTGGAGCGACATAGGTATTTACATAAGATGAAAAAAAGAGAGAGCAAGAGATAATATGTTGGTTGATTATTCACAATAAATTAGGATGTCTACAATCCACAATCATTGGCAGAATTAGGATCTTGACAGATGGTGACCAAACGAAAAGATATAAATTTGTGTCAATGCACTAAGAGGACATTTCTTGGGACATGGTAATATATATTTGGATGTAAGGGGACCCTAGTAGATTTATTATAGTTACTATTTTGTTAATAATAACATAGCTGCTCAACAGTTGAGCCTCAACTATATAGAAGATTATAGAATGTAAGAATATTTTGAACTTTCGTTGCTGTCTACAATGCAGAGTATGTCGGTATACAACTCAGCTACCTATCTGACTTACCATATTCGGATTCCTTTCTAAATAACCAAGGCTGATGTGTATAACTGCTATCTGATTTTTGTAGTCTACACTTTAACTGCCTTCACTTACAGCATCCTGTATCAATTTCTTACAGTCTGACCCGCTTTCGTTGCATTTCAGATAACTGGAGTGTGAAGGCGATCCGAAGGAAGACAACTGGGACGGGTCGTATGAGGTACCTACGCAATGTACCTCGCAGATTCAAGAGTGGCTTCATAGAAGGTAATGAATGTTATTTATTGTATCAAATATTGTTCACATCCAAGGGCATGTGTCACATGTATTCCTCTTCTTTTTTTGTAAAGCTTATATATTTTTTGGTCCTTATAAAATACTTCATGTTTCAAAATTGTCCCTGAAATTGTTTGTTTGGATTTCATCCTTGTAATATTTGTTTCCGTGAACTGAGTGACTGGAAGTCCTTACATGGACGAAGCTGACGTGGTGACGACCTTTGAGATAAATGTGCAGTTATTCTGCTATTACTGCTTGTTAGCAAAATGTCCCCGCCATCACCACTCAGGCTTCTAATAGTCCAATTTGGCATTTTCCGTCACTGAGTTGATGAAAAGAATAACATTGAAACCGACAAGATATCACAAAGATAACATCGAGACAATAATTTTCAGGAATGATTACAAAACTTTGGTTACTTTATGAGGACCAAAAAGGCAGATAAGCATTTTACTAATTTGCATTGTTTGTTGGCATCTTTTGTTCAACCAGGGGCCCAGGCAGCTCCGAGGAAGAAGGGAGCTGCACCTGCTGTTTGAGGCGGTGCTGTAGTGACCGTTGTTTTGGCTTCTAAATTATAGTTCTGTTGGCATTTTCAAACAGCATTAATTTTGTCAGGAAAATTATATGGACAGTGTTTTCCAACTTATGCCTAGTTTCTGCTTGTGTGATTTCGATTGTAGTTGATTTAAGATCTTGATCCGGGAGGATGGTCAATTGTTTTGAATCTGCATTGTCACGAGGCTTTAATGAGATGGCGTGTTTTCTATTCTCATTTTGGTGGCACTTAAAAAATCCATCGATCCACGCAGCATGAGTGCACATGACAAAAAACCATGGTGGTCAAGAACACAAATTTTTTTTGGGCTTGACAGTAAGGGATGTCCAGGTCAGCTTACGAGCGCTTCACCTATTCTCCTTTCCCAACCGGTCAAAGGCAGGTCATTCACGCTGAGACTAGGAGATTTACAACTAGAGATTTCTTTTGTGACCTGGCACCAAAAGGTTGTCAAGTTTCGAACTCATAATGTGTTTTTTATTCCAATCAAAGTGGTCGAAGATCTAAAAATAAATATCCGGATATACGTACCAAATTTACAAGGACACCAAAATCCTTTCCCAAGGACTCAAACTAGAACTTGACTAATTTTATAGTATTCTGTATTCATTACTATTATTCAATTTTGGAAACCTTTTTTAAATTCTTGCAATAAATTTCTTATTTCAGCATTTAAGCAATCAAAAAAAGAAGAAGATGCACAATTGTTATTTTGATGAACGGACCATTTAACAGCATGGAGGATAGCTAAGATCTCCGTTTGCACAGGACTCAAACTATAACAAGAGATCGAGTTAAGTATGGAGTCTATGGACCATAGAACCATCCGGGTGCTTTGTGAAAAAATCGAGGCCACTCCAACTCCAAGGATTTCCCTCCTTCCAAGCACCCAAATGGTTCTCTATGGCTTGATAATAAAATATGGGAATTGGAGGCGGATGGTTCTATGGCCTGATAATAAAAGATGGGAATTGAAGGCGGATTCTCTGAAGTTCAACTGCAGAGAGTTCCTGCAGTTCAATCATAGTCGTTCATTTTTCCATCTAAAGGTCCAAACTCTGAGGAAAAAGTTTTTTAAAAAATCTCGACCGTTAAAAACACCATCCGATGATTACAATCACTTGAACCGCAACCCAGTAGTCCAAGGCCTGGTTGTTTTCCAAGGGAAGGTGACCCTTGGGTTGGCGTAATAGTCCCGGATGACCATAAGAAACTGGACGCCTGGACGGGATCTGCTCCCCAGTTGGAGGCTTTTTTAACACTGAAGTATTGTCCTCTGCATTTGCATGAACAGAAGTGGCAACAAAAGCGTTGTCCGAGAAAACTTTCTGGTGTCTTTCTGATGTGACACGGCCCAATGCAGGCCATTGTTCGGACGTTCAACATCGTTTGGGCTTTCTAATTAATTCTTTATTTTTCTGTTTCAGAAAATAATTGAACCTTCCGTTCTATTGAAAAAAATATTTAATGTGGTGTATTATGAGAAAATGATATTTTTTATAAAATATTAAATAAATACTTAAAAAATAAGAATCTTAGGGAACAAGGCTTAATTGATTTTTAAACTTTTTCTGTCTACTCTCCCATTCTCTCCCCCAGTTTGCAGATTCCTCTCTCCTGTCGCGCCGCCATTGCGGTGTTTCTCCTTGATGCCATCACGGATTGCAGGTTGGCACCTCCAATGTACTTTGGGTGTTGTGGAAATAAGGACCAAACCAAGAACACAAACACACACAAGACAAGATTTACATGGTTCCCTTATGAATAAAGTTGCAAAATTACTCGAACTCACACTCACTCACAGACTCATAGGAGAAGCTCGGCTCCCTCCCGAAGGAGGAGCCCTCACACTGCTCTACTCTCTCTACACTGCCTCACTCTCGGTTTTTGGTCTCTCACTCAAGAGACATACAAAAACCCAAAGCAGAGGACATTCCAATATTGGGTGCCATTATCGGGCAGTTTTTGCTGCTGCATTTTTCATCCGGCCTGTTTGGTATTCATCCTATCAGTTGTTTCTCCTTTCTGCGATCACGGTCTATTTAGCCATCGCTGTTGTTCTGGCTACCCCCTGTTGCCGTAGCTGCTCCTCCTGTTCCTATTCGTCTCTTACGATCTCATCGGGTGCCGTCTTTCGCCGTTTCTAGCCATTGCCGTCTTGATCCACTTTCGTCTATGGCCTGTTTCTTGTTTTCTTTTTTCCAACTGTTGGTTGGATTTCCTCTCTCTTCTTCCTCGATGTACTCTATGAGTTTTTCTTAATACAGAGTATAAATTTTTTTGCCAATAAAAAAATCACTTGGTCGAGACAATTCCATCTTGGGCTAGGTTTTGCCAGATAATTATGTTCTGTGTTCCAGTTTTCAAATTTGAGCCTATCAAACTCTGCTTTTTTTTTTTTTTAAAAAAAAAACCCGCTCCGGTGGTTATATTTTCTGACTTTCTTTGATTTTGGCTTGATTGTTTTGGTCAAAGTTTAGAAGTTCTATAATTGATACGAAAATTATATATCGAGAACGGGTAGTGACGCAACAGAATTTACAAGATACTAGTTAGCGTACTAGTCCAAACGAGATATACAACTCGTAGCCACAAGCAACCTTCTTTATTTTATTTTTTTTTGATCAATCACGAGCAAACCTTGCGCACTAGGAAAAAGTGAATAAAAAGTCCCGAAACCCTAATAAAAATAAACTGGAAAATAAAAAGTCCTGAAAATTGGTGTTTTTCCTAAAATTGAAAACGGGAAAGAAAAACATGACTTTTTCAAAAAGAACCAACTACAAAGGAATTAAGGTATAATAGTTATTAATGAAACAAAACTGTCCTAAAATGGCAAAATAACGCAATTGAAGACTTAAACGAATGAATTAGGCCGAAATATACCAGGGCTCACGTCCGAATTTTGCCAAATCAGTTAATATTAAACACCGTTTGGGCTTTAGAAATCTTGGCACAGTCCAACTGATCATGAAATTGGATTTTCACGTGTTCTACAACAGATAGCAGGTAGCTACCCCTAAGGAGGTAGGAAAACAACTACAAAGGCAATTGCCTTTTCTTATTTTGTTTTCTATCCTTTTCTTATTTCCTAGTTTGCTTGGGGAGTTTGGGTTTCTCATTATAAATTAAGTTGTATGCCACGGGCAAGGATGGAGCCAGGAGATCTAGGTGCGGCGGCCGTTACGATAAGAATTTTAGAAACTGTAATTATTATATGTAAAAAAAATTTGTACCCCCAACTTATATAGACTCGCTGTCGCTAGATTTTTTTCCTTATTTTTTGCTATATAGTAGTCCTAAATTCTCTATTTTTTTTTTTGAAAAAAGGAGACTCAAAATAGTATTCCAAAACTAAATTAGTCTTTTTCGTACTTCATGTGCAAATGACAAACATCATTTACTATAGTTTTTATTATATTATTTTAATTTTTTCTAGAATTAATGATTATTCATATTGCAATGCATCTTTTTATTTTTTAGTATATATTTTGCAGATTTGGGAATACTGCCAATCGGTGCTTGGTAGCGGTGTCGAGCGGCCAATCCGGCCATTTATGCGCTCGGATTAGATCCTAGTCGTCCATGCCGAAATGAACGGCTAGATTGGCCGCTCGGCAACTCTGCCAAGCACCCCCGCTTGGTAGCATCTCCCAATCTTTCGCATTTCGCCACTGCAAAAATTCTGGCTCCTTCCCTGTCCACTGGGTATGTTGCTGAGTTTTGATAATCACAAAACATAGAGCCTTCTCTACATTGTGTTCAAATTTACCTAATAAACAATCATAAATTCTCGGCCAATCCTTCCAATTTTCTATGCAATAGGCGGATAATTATTTCCCAAGTGGTGCGGTAAAAACACACACTTGGTGACAACTTCTCCATGCCTGAGAAATGTTTGAAGATAAAAAAAATTAAAAAAATGTAACAACCCGGATTTTCAACCCAATTTTTTTTTTAAAAAAAGAAATTACTTTTAATCCAATAGTCGATAATAATCGATTAATTATTTAAAAGTTTAATTAGATTAAACTAAAATCTAGAATAATTGTTGGTGATTAAAATTAGTTTAGCATATAATTATCTTATCTTATTCTATTCTATTTAAATTTATTTTTCTTGTTATACATACATATAATTGCATGCATGTACAACTCTTCCCATCTCTCACTCTCCTACTCCGTTCCTACCTTCTCCGGGATCATATTTTCGTTCATATTTCGTCCGAATCCTAGTCCTAAAAGGATACAACTTCCTTAACCCAATTTTAATCAAACTCTCCTCCATTCTTTTATAAATACCCCATAACCCCGACCCTAGGGCACACCACGAAATTCCCCACGCTCCATTAGTCCAGAAAGAGGAGAAAATTACAAGAATTCGGAGCTCCAATCCATGGAGTTCTAGAGAGAGAAAGAAAGAGAGAGAAAAGTGGGTTTGTGATCAAGAACCAACCAAAACCCGAATTGATTATTCCAATCCCTTCCTACAACTCCTAGCATCGCCAAATATCATCCAATTCGGTCCCAAGGTCCCTCGATCGAAGAACCCGAAACTTTCTTCTCAAATTTTCAAGTTTCAATCGAAAATCAATTTGATCCAATTCAAGATATTTTAATTCATTCTAACATCTCCTCTAAGTATATATTGTGTTTATATGCTTAACTCTATGCCCCAATTGGTCCCATGCATCAAAAACCGAGCCAAAACGAAAAAAATAGAATTTTCGGCCAGATTCACCAAGTTGATATTATTTTTGAACTCGACAGTCTATTTGTAATTATTTACGTAGAAGATGACCCTTCTGATATTATTTTTAAAATCTTTTTGATATTAATATTATAAAAAACTACTGAATTGATATTATTTTTTACAAAATAATATCATCTTAGTATCAAAACTATTAATTATATCAGTTTAATTTATCTGGTAGATTGAATTGATAAAAAACGTTCGAAATGACTTTTCGACATCCCGAACAATGTTTTCGACCCCCGATTTATTTTTTCTAGCCTTTTAACACTTCAAAGATCATACCTTGTTAATTTCATATTTTTTTATTTAATTATCTATTTATTTGATTTTAATTCGTTATTATGTAAAAATTTACAAACTAAAAATCATTGCAACCTTATGAACTACTCTATAAATCCCCAAACTATTTTTCCCAGATTCCTAACATATCAAAGATCATAATTTGCTGATTTCATATTTTTTTTATGTTATTAACTATTTATTTTATTTTTAATTAAAGTTACAAACGAAAAATAATTGCGACCTTACAAATAATGTTTTTAATGTCTAAAATATTTTTCCTAGACTTCTTACATCTCAAAGGTGATATATTATTAAAATAATATTTTATTTATTTAATTAGCTATTTATTATTATTTACGCGTTGTTTCTTAATAATAATACTTTAAAATATTATAAAAGAGGTTAATAATTTCGAATAATTTTATTTAGACTTTTTACAGTCCTAAGATGATAATTTGTTAGAATAAATATATTTTTAATTATTTAATTATTTATTATCTATTTAGTCTTCTTTTGCCTATTAACTTAATCTTTTTATTTAAAATAATTCCGTGAGCATCCAAACCCAACTTTTAGCACTCGAACTTATTATAGAGGACTGTTAGGACCTTTATTAAGGTTACGATAATTATTCTAATATTTTTACCTAATTAATGTATTTAATTAGTGTTTAATTAACTTAATTACTTATAATTAATTAACGAAAGTCTAGAAAATTATTTTTAAATCTTAATTAATTAATTCTTTCATTCTTAATGACTTTGTGACCATATGAGATTAAGGGCAACGGCCCAGTCATAAAAAGTTATGTGATTGCATTGCTGAATATCTGTTTTGATCCGTCTGCTATTCGTTTTTAATTATTATGGGGCATGATATTGTGTTAATGATTAATTTGAATGTTAGATTGGACCCTAGAGACATGGGGTGGTATACGATATAGAAATCACTTAGACGATGCTAAGTAATGGATAAATTGTGAAATTTCTTTCTGTTTAGAGGTAGGGATAAATAAATCAAGCAGCTGAAACACTCAAAGGGGTGTTTAGTGTAGCACCCGTCCCGAATATTTAGTTGTTTCAATTCACATTTTTTAATTTTAATATGTGAAGTTGGGGTTGATTCGGAGGAGGTGGAACTTACGGGGGGTTTTATGTGGTTTAGGAGTTGGAACATAAGTTGTTTATGGTTTCACTTGCATGTGATTATTTTTCTTGGTGTTATCAAAATATCCCAGGAGGAATATCTCCCTATCTCTATCTTGTTTCCATCACTTCACGTTAGAGAGAGAGAGAGAGAGAGAGAGAGATCAGCCGTGGAAGAAGAAGGAAGAGAAGAAGAAGAAAGTTAGGGCTAGGTGGAATTGAAGACCTTGTTAGGTAATTCATGTTCTTCTCTACTTGAATATATGATTTTGTTATTCAATTCCATGCTTGGCATCAAATTAGAGTTGGATTGAACCCATGGGAGAGGGTTTTTGAGGTTGGAGTTGGGTTTTGTTCTAGGAAATTCGTGCATATCATAGTTGTACATAACTGTGTTTGAACCAAGTTGAATCTGTCCTGTTTTTGACGAATTTATTCAAGGTACCAAAAAATCTTCTAAATTCGTGAAATAAATCCTGAGTGTTCATCTGTGAGTCTATTGCATCGTGTTAAATTTTCAGAAAATAACTTGAAGTGGTTTGGCCTACAAAATTCGTGGACCGAACGGGTGTCTGGTTCGCGTCTGTGCTGGCAGCACAGACACGTGTTGGAAAAACGGGCATAACTTCTTGCTCGGGTACCGGTTTTACGCACCGTTTCTTGATTCTGAAACTAGACTTACATGCCTTTCTGAATATGTAAGGTTCGTGCCTTGGTTCCTTATAGGAAAAATCAGTTTTTGTTCCGAAGTTGATGGTTTGGTAATTCTGGAAATCTGGGCAGCTTTTGGAGCTATGTTTTTCAGCAATTTTATCATAGTTGAGTGTGTTATTGACTATGGGTTCCCTTGAGTCTTAAACATGGATCAGTTGGTGATGTCTTGGTGTTGGAATCATTGAAAATTATTGAGTAGGTGATTTTTAATGAGCTTTCGATCGCAGATTGTTCTGCTGAAACTGGGATTTCTGCCTTAGTTATGTAACTTTGGACGGGCATAACTTTGTCGTCCGAACTCTATGGTGGGCAAAGTTTATATCAAAATTCATGTACCGGAGGTGTACTTTCTAATGGTGGTTGTCTCATGATCAGATTGTAAATCTATAAGAAGTTATAGGCAGAATACGACAGGTTGGTCGTAGATTTCAAACCAAATATAAGGGTTATGAGGTGTTTGAGTGCTACGCTTGTTTAGGGACACTTCTAAACATTTGAGATGGACATGCTAGAATGCGTTAAGCATCGTTAATCTATTGTTGGTGTTATAGATTATTTTCAGGAGTTGGTTGTAACGTTTAAACGTTCAATAAACTGATATGGTTAGCTTGTGGTTAAGTAACAAGCCGGTCAATTGAGGAGGTGCCGAAATCGTAAGTTTGGCATATCTCGATCGATGCAAAGGTGAGTGTGTTTGATATGGTTCTTCTCTATATAATACTGTTGTGGTAGTGGGTATATATCTGGCTAATCATGATTAGCTTTCGATATGATTATCTTTAATGAGATATTGTTGTGGTGGTGAGTGTATATATTGCTAATGGCATTTTAGCTTTCGTTATGATTATCGTAAAATAGATAATGTGGTGGAGGTGATTGTATATCATGCTATTGTTGTTTAGCTTTTGATATATTATGAATGTGTGCGTGTGAGGCACACCATGTCGTAAGCCATATCGTTCAATGAACGACGGTTGGGAGCATGGTGTGTGGGACACGAGATTTGGATGTGATGTGTGTGTTTGATGAATGTGCATGCTGATGGATGTTGTTTGAACCGCCGAAGGTTAGCGTGTGAGGCATACCATGTCGTATGCCATGCCGACTAATTGCCGGTTGATGGGAGCATGGTATGTGGGACACCTCGTCTTGGGTACATGCGAAGTGGCAAACGTGTCACTGCATGTGATGTAATTATATTCATGTTGTTGTACATTGAATATTACTGCTCTGTTGGGTGGACAGGTTGGTTATAACTGTTGTATACATTTGAGTATTTAAGTTATGTTGGTGGATTCATATTCATGTGAGCATTTCTATATCTCACACACTCTGGCTTTCCTTTTTGGTCTGCCAGGTAGCCGGTTGCTTAGAGTGGGTCCACTACCGGTCATCGTGTTGAGGAGTGTTTGGGCTAACCTTGGATGTTGTGGATGGTCGAGCTTGGTGTAGGTGGTTGATGAAGAGGTTGATTTATTCAAGTTGTAAATAAGTCGTCGGTGGATGTGTTGAAGTATAGATTTTTTTTTTAAGTACTGTATTGCAGATATAGTATTATAATCGAGGTTGTAGTTGGTTGGTCAACACGTTGACTCATTTTTATGTTTAGGTGATAAGTCTTCCGCTGGGTGTTTATTCTGACAGGTTGTGAGGTGTGGTTTGGTCTTCTGTGTGGAATGCCACGTGGTCGCACCGACTCGGGCCCACTTTGGGTGCCGTTTGCGGGGCGGGGCGTGACAGCTTGGTATCAGAGCTAGTACGTGCTAGTCTCTGTGTTGAGAGTCGATTGGGGGTTTTGGTAGTGGACCATAGGGTGTTGTGTCTGTCGAGTAAGGGTTAGTGGGTGACTAACAGGTGATTATGTAATACTTGGCATTGTGTTTGCTGTTGGTGTTTAAGTTGTTAAAACAGGTTATGGAGATGACTCAGTTCACGGAGCAGCAAATGGTAATTGTTCCATGGCAGATTGTGTTGGCACTGGCGATGTCGTATGTGGGTTGTGTTTTGTGTGTGGAGGTAAGTGGACTGAGGGTTCACGGCGTTATGGAGAGTATGTGCTTATGCGTGTCAAGGAGATAGGTATTTTCAATATTGAATGACGTCGGGTATACATAACAGTAGATGTGTGGTTAAACTTAATTACCATTTTATCAATGCTTAATGTGTGCAGTGTGCACTTAGAGTAATTATGTGTTTTTATAAGATGCAGTTTATGTGGTAGTGAGAAGGTTGTATGGTTATGTGGTATGTCAACCTTGTTATAGTGTAAGTTGGCGGTGGGAAGATTCTTGAGAGTTAGAGAGCTACGCGCTAGAGAGGGTTCATGTTGAATTTGACAGTGTTAGCGTCAAAATTATAGGTTTCATAGTAAATTGGAAAGATATTGAAAGAAGTGTGATAATTTGTGGGGTGATGTGCATATGAGAGTACCTAATAATCTTAATGGTACTCGTTCACATTTGTAACCGTTTAGTATAATTGAGAAATTGGGTGTGTCTCTAGAAGCTATGTGGCTTCATTGGTGTGTGATTAGGTACGTGTGTGGTTTGTGCACGCTAATGAGATGATACTCTCATAGTGATATATGTATTGCTAAATACAAGGTCTAAGATGGTTGTTATCCTCCCGTGGATTGGGATGTGTTACTTGTTGTAAAAGAACTGAAAACTTTTGGAATGAGTTAAAGGTGTGTAGAGAATGTTGAACGTTCCGGATAAGGTGGTTAACGTGGATAATTTGGGTATGTATACATCTAGTGTAGTAATGTTTTTGGGCATAGTGCCTAAGAAAATGGTGTGGGAATGTGAATACTTTCGTTTAGTTGAAAGGATCAAGTAAGGTGGAAGTTGAGAATTTTACAAATGACGGTTTCGTGTTGCATTGAGTTGAGTGTATTCGAGGACGTAATAACGTTACTTATGGGAATTCGAATAAGTAGAGATGGTGTATCTAATGTTGTTATCTACAGATGATTATGTGTTCCTAAGTGGCATATATGGTAGTGTGGATGTGGTGTGAGGTACATTGGCTAATAATTAAAAGCATGTACATAAGGTTTTGTATTCTTCGAAAAAAAAAAAAAATGGAAAACTACACTCAGTAGTCGAGGAACATAGATCCATATTTGGTATTGAAAGGACTAAAATGAGTAATAAGATGAATTTTAATCGATAGTGGAAATTTGGGAATGCGGAATTTATGTTTGTAAACATATCTTGCTTAAGAGTGAGCAAAGCATACATTACTATTTTTTTTGTGATGTGAATGGTGTGTTATAATTTTGTTAGGAGGTTAACATATGAGAGAAAGAGTTTGAATATGTGAAAAGTGTGGTGAGTTAGTTGTCGAGTGTAGCGTTAATGGGTGCAAGAGTTGCCTAATGGTTAGGGATGGTGGGTTTGGAAAGGATTGAGAGCCGCGTTGAGAGCGACGAGAGTTAGTTGGAAAATAGGGGCGGATACAAATGGTAACTGTGGATAATTGGGTTTTACAAAGGGGGAGCTGTGTTTTAGGCTCTAATTCGTTTAACGGGCTTTGAATGGTGCAAGTTGGAGATGTACGAGTTTGACTGAGATTGAATTGTGTTGAGAAAGTGAGCAACGTCTATAAACAGTTGCAAGGTTCAGATAAAAAATGGGTTAACTTCGCGGAAGTGATACTAGGGCAAAGTGCAGGTGTTCTTAAAAACCATTCTGAGAGAATGGGACAGGTATAACTTTTATTTGTTGTTCGATTTGATAGCATGATCATGCATTGTGGCTTCATGTCAGAGTCAGTCCAGTCGACTGGAGTGTCAGTGGTGTTGTGATGAAATAGGCAACGTGCCTATTAAATCACGACACGCCTTGCATATTGTCATATTCGCAGGCCATCAATGATATTTATGTTGTGGACTAACCTTATTTTGAAGGGACACGTTACAACAAGCTGAGTTCAGATTTCTGAGACAGAATTTGGGGATGGTATTGAGTTGACAGTGAAACATGGAATAGTGTTGGGATTGTAATTGGGATGGAGTAATAGATCCATCTAGAGGAAGGTAAGTCAAGTGACGTGATACAAGTAGACAGTTGAAATGTCGGGGTAGTGGACGTTGGGGGCTATGAGGAAGTGCATAGAGAAAGTGAGCTAAATGAAGCGCAAATGTTTGCTAAGATCTAATATGAAATCTTAAGTGATAGTTTAACTACGGTGGTAGCAAGTTTTGGGGTGAGTTGAGGGTTATGAAGATTAGGTGGGTGACGGCTCGTGTTAGTGTGCATTGGGTTGGATTGTATACTAGTATATACAAATTTCTTAGGGTATTGTGTGTGTGATAGGTGTGATTATTTTGGTATATTTGTGTGATATAATGATTGGTTGAGCATGATTGTATATGTTTAAAAAAAAAATGATTGCCGAGATTGGGTCTGATAGTATACCAAGTAGTAATAATGTGCTAGATGATAGTACAGGATTATAATTTACTTTTCTTGAAAGGTAATACTCAGGTGTTGAGAGTGCGTGGTGGTATGGGGGTCATGGTGGTTATTAAGTTGGTACTGATGACGAAATCAATTTTACTAAAAAGGAAATTGTTAAGAGTGCGTTATATTGATTTTAACGAGAGTTAAGGAGTTTCTGGTTGGAATTTACTCTATCAAAGGATAAGTTCATAAATTTCCTACGGTGGAGTCGTGTGAAATGGTGAAAGTGGTTTTAGTGTGTAGGCGTGTTGAATGCCGTGATGTAAGTTGAGGGTTGTGTGCCCTTCTTGAAAAGTAGAATTGGTATTGTATGAGTACCTACAGGAATTATGTGATTGTTTTTGTCGAGAGTTGATGAAAAAAAAAAAAAAGAAGAAGTTTTAACTATAAATCATGAGGGTGTTATTTTCTATATGTTTTGTGCATCGAGACATGGCTTTAAAGGAGTTTTGGTTAAAGGTGAAGGTGAAAGGGGGTGGATTACATGATGGTGCAGTTGAAGGAGTAACTTGGTTGTGGTTTTGTATATGTGTTGTTCTTGTTCTTACATGAAGTCGTTGGTCAAGATTGTTTGAAAATCGTATAGTTTTGGTTGTCGCTGGGGTGAGGCTGGTGGTTCTAATTTCGAGGACGAAATTTTCTAAGAGGGGGAGAGTTGTAGCACCCGTCCCGAATATTTAGTTGTTTCAATTCACATTTTTTTAATTTTAATATGTGAAGTTGGGGTTGATTCGGAGGAGGTGGAACTTACGGGGGGTTTTATGTGGTTTAGGAGTTGGAACATAAGTTGTTTATGGTTTCACTTGCATGTGATTATTTTTCTTGGTGTTATCAAAATATCCCAGGAGGAATATCTCCCTATCTCTATCTTGTTTCCATCACTTCACGTTAGAGAGAGAGAGAGAGAGAGAGATCAGCCGTGGAAGAAGAAGGAAGAGAAGAAGAAGAAAGTTAGGGCTAGGTGGAATTGAAGACCTTGTTAGGTAATTCATGTTCTTCTCTACTTGAATATATGATTTTGTTATTCAATTCCATGCTTGGCATCAAATTAGAGTTGGATTGAACCCATGGGAGAGGGTTTTTGAGGTTGGAGTTGGGTTTTGTTCTAGGAAATTCGTGCATATCATAGTTGTACATAACTGTGTTTGAACCAAGTTGAATCTGTCCTGTTTTTGACGAATTTATTCAAGGTACCAAAAAATCTTCTAAATTCGTGAAATAAATCCTGAGTGTTCATCTGTGAGTCTATTGCATCGTGTTAAATTTTCAGAAAATAACTTGAAGTGGTTTGGCCTACAAAATTCGTGGACCGAACGGGTGTCTGGTTCGCGTCTGTGCTGGCAGCACAGACACGTGTTGGAAAAACGGGCATAACTTCTTGCTCGGGTACCGGTTTTACGCACCGTTTCTTGATTCTGAAACTAGACTTACATGCCTTTCTGAATATGTAAGGTTCGTGCCTTGGTTCCTTATAGGAAAAATCAGTTTTTGTTCCGAAGTTGATGGTTTGGTAATTCTGGAAATCTGGGCAGCTTTTGGAGCTATGTTTTTCAGCAATTTTATCATAGTTGAGTGTGTTATTGACTATGGGTTCCCTTGAGTCTTAAACATGGATCAGTTGGTGATGTCTTGGTGTTGGAATCATTGAAAATTATTGAGTAGGTGATTTTTAATGAGCTTTCGATCGCAGACTGTTCTGTTGAAACTGGGATTTCTGCCTTAGTTATGTAACTTTGGACGGGCATAACTTTGTCGTCCGAACTCTATGGTGGGCAAAGTTTATATCAAAATTCATGTACCGGAGGTGTACTTTCTAATGGTGGTTGTCTCATGATCAGATTGTAAATCTATAAGAAGTTATAGGCAGAATACGACAGGTTGGTCGTAGATTTCAAACCAAATATAAGGGTTATGAGGTGTTTGAGTGCTACGCTTGTTTAGGGACACTTCTAAACATTTGAGATGGACATGCTAGAATGCGTTAAGCATCGTTAATCTATTGTTGGTGTTATAGATTATTTTCAGGAGTTGGTTGTAACGTTTAAGCGTTCAATAAACTGATATGGTTAGCTTGTGGTTAGGTAACAAGCCGGTCAATTGAGGAGGTGCCGAAATCGTAAGTTTGGCATATCTCGATCGATGCAAAGGTGAGTGTGTTTGATATGGTTCTTCTCCATATAATACTGTTGTGGTAGTGGGTATATATCTGGCTAATCGTTGTGAGTGTGTCTGACATAGTTCTTCTCAATGAGATATTGCTGTGGTGGTGAGTGTATACATTGCTAATGGCATTTTAGCTTTCGTTATGATTATCGTAAAATAGATAATGTGGTGGAGGTGATTGTATATCATGCTATTGTTGTTTAGCTTTTGATATATTATGAATGTGTGCGTGTGAGACACACCATGTCGTAAGCCATATCGTTCAATGAACGACGGTTGGGAGCATGGTGTGTGGGACATGAGATTTGGATGTGATGTGTGTGTTTGATGAATGTGCATGCTGATGGATGTTGTTTGAACCGCCGAAGGTTAGCGTGTGAGGCATACCATGTCGTATGCCATGCCGACTAATTGCCGGTTGATGGGAGCATGGTATGTGGGACACCTCGTCTTGGGTACATGCGAAGTGGCAAACGTGTCACTGCATGTGATGTAATTATATTCATGTTGTTGTACATTGAATATTACTGCTCTGTTGGGTGGACAGGTTGGTTATAACTGTTGTATACATTTGAGTATTTAAGTTATGTTGCTGGATTCATATTCATGTTGAGCATTTCTATATCTCACACACTCTGGCTTTCCTTTTTGGTCTGCCAGGTAGCCGGTTGCTTAGAGTGGGTCCACTACCGGTCATCGTGTTGAGGAGTGTTTGGGCTAACCTTGGATGTTGTGGATGGTCGAGCTTGGTGTAGGTGGTTGATGAAGAGGTTGATTTATTCAAGTTGTAAATAAGTCGTCGGTGGATGTGTTGAAGTATAGATTTTTTTTTTTAAGTACTGTATTGCAGATATAGTATTATAATCGAGGTTGTAGTTGGTTGGTCAACACGTTGACTCATTTTTATGTTTAGGTGATAAGTCTTCCGCTGGGTGTTTATTCTGACAGGTTGTGAGGTGTGGTTTGGTCTTCTGTGTGGAATGCCACGTGGTCGCACCGACTCGGGCCCACTTTGGGTGCCGTTTGCGGGGCGGGGCGTGACAAGTGATGAATTGAAACTGGCGAGAGTCCAGTGATGAATTGATAGACTGGCGGGTGTCCAGTGATGATTGTGAAATAGTTGTGATGTGGTTTATAAGATAGGCGAACCCTAGTCGTTAACGGCATGATAAACTTACCCTTTGTTGTAGTTATTGGGATGCACACTCGATACATAACTTAGGAGTATCTGCGGCGACAAAGAGTGATCTCATAGGACGGGATATGGTTAGTGGTTGGGGAGGAAAGATCTCGTGGAGAGATCTTAGATTTATGTTAAGTTAATGGATAGCAATGAATCAAGTTATGTGAATTATCTTTGTTTTACTTTTTCGCACCATATATATAGTTTGCACGCTCGTAGTAAAGTAAGAGGGTGGTTGGATTGGATTATTTTCTTGGGTGATTTATCACCACGGAGTACGTCAGTATCCTGCGAATCGATTGCCGATCAATTTGCTAGAGGCGCAGGATTCAACGGAGAGATTCAACGATGATGCGATTCGACACGAATATCAGTAATGAAGATCGAGGATGCTTAGGATTCGTATCAAGATTAGAGTCAGCTCTGAAGTTAATGTATTTTGATTCCGTAAAACTATCTTGAGATTGTATTAGCAAAAGCTTTATTTTGGAAAATCATATTTATTTAGCAAATTTTCTTGAGAAATTATTTTATATTGCACCCGAAAAGTCGGGGCGTTACAAAAAATTAATTGAAGTAATGTAGCAATAGGAAGAGTGATAAAAAAATTAATTGAAGTAATTAAGCAATTGGTTTCCTTAGAGGGAGGTGCTCAGGGTGAGAAGGTGGGAATCATGGGATGCTCATCGCTAAGTTTGTCTTATTAGTATACATATAGTTCCGAGGTAACGTGGATGTAATTGGGGTGAACGCTTGCATAGTGATGCCCATCTCGGCTGATTCGTTCATATCCGATCCGTTACCCGTCTCGAAGGGGGATTTCAAGGCCATTGCAACCATTTAGCACTTACTATTAGTAGAAAGGTGGTACATGCATGCGTAGGTATGCGCACATCCAATATAGTTCCCATATTAACACAGTACTGTTTGATCATACAACGCAGTACTGGACGTACGGTTGGGATGGCCGATGGATACCGCCACGTGATATCCGCTGCCCGCTGGGCACTCAAAAATTCTCGATCAAAATAAGGCGGCAAAGGTGAGAGATATCTCCAACTTAGTAAACATGCATTGCGATGGATCAAAAAAAAAAAAGTAACATGCATTGCTTGAAATCAGCTTTTTCCTGTGGACCTGTGGTGCTCTTTCTGTTATACCACTTCTAGCTCTCTCAACTTCTCTGCCTATTTTGTCGAGAGCTTCTCTCTCATCTCTTTGCGCATTGTTGACTGCTCTCTCTCTCTCTCTCTGCAAACAGAAGAGCAGATTACGCTGAATTTTCAGCTGCTAGTATTCTCATGCTTCCTTGAATACTGTTATGTTTAATCTTTTGTCTGCGTTTTCCATTTTCATACAAAGCACGGAGTATTATTTTCTTGTTTTGATCCTCAAAGCATTAATTCGTTCTGGACGATTTTCTCGGAAAGTGCTTGAGAACTTTGTTCCCCTTAGATTAGTCAGGGTTCGAGGCTCGAGACTAGGGTTTCCTCCTTCTTTTTTTGATCCGCAGACTAGGGTTTCTTAACTTCCTATTTTGCTGAAAACTTTTCCATTCATTAGGGGAAGTGATCAACTCGTGATCAGTTATGAGTATGAAGGATAATTTTCTTTTTAAAACTACATATGCGAGCCAGCTTGCGCGTGCTACTTAATTAATTCAAAAATTTTGAAGTAAAGTACTACTCGACAAACCTTCTAGTGACTCCAAACGTTGGGAGGCCTCCGTAAGATTCTAATGTTGGTGAACTTGTGCGAGTGTTTGGTGAACTGCACTTGTGCGTACAAAATGTGTGAAATTTCTGGATACTGGGTGGCCTGGGTACCACTTGACCGTGCCCACTCGGCGCATCCGGATCGTCCAAAAGTAGTGTGTTGAACGGTCCAGATTGAAATCCTCCCTCTCCTCTCACCCCACCACTCTCTATCCTCTTTCTCTCTCCAAATTGTGTTTCTCTCCAAAATTGTGTTAGAGGGACAATTCTGGAATCATAAAAAATATTAATTGCATGTACAGTCATGAACATACAACCTCAAAACCGACAGACATCAAAATATATTCTCATTTAGCCATTAGGTACTACCAGCATAGCTTACGGAAGAAAACAATGGTACTCCTACCTTTTTCTCATGTATTTTTCTTTTTTTGGCATGTTGCACCATTCTTTTTTAGCATGTTCGTATTTCATGGTAAATTACGTACGAATGTACCTTAAAAGTATATGGTACGAGAAATTTTTCAGTGCCAGGTGTGTACCGCGTCACCCGGCTGACAAGGTGCCCGAGCAGATACATTCGAGCCGTCCAAAATTGTATTGGACGGCCCAAATTAAAATACTCTCTCTCCTCTTACCCCACACTCTCTCTCCTCTTTCTCTCTCCAAATCCGAGCCGTCCAAAACTAAAATAGACGGTCCTGATGTACCGAGCGGGCACCACGTGGTACCTGCTTGGCACTGAAAAATTTCTCATAGGGTACACATAGTTTTGGATGATAATACACGGGTTTTTGGTGCATGGTCGCATTTTTTTAGTGTATGGTATGGATATATTTTGGCTCATTAGTTATGCATTTTTATGCTACCATTTATAGCTTTTTTGGATGAAGTCACAAATAGAGTTCTACGGTAAACTCCAAAATAGTTACACATTTTTTTGAGTTAAATAGTTATGCATGCAGTTTTCTCTATTTTTTGGGTCATTCGGAGCCCGAACAGTTTACGCACATTGTAATTAATTTTTCGTGGACCAATCACACCGTTCGCTAGCAGAGGAGTACTGTTAAGGCCGGAGAATGACAATGCATGTATAGACTAGCCTCAAAAGAGTTGTATAACGTTAACCTCCAGGCCCTGAGAGATTTGAAATAGAGACCTTAGGTACGTAAAGCCGTGTAAGTCCTTTTGAGACTACAATTAATCTTTCTTTCTTTTTGCTCGGCAAAAGGAAATTTCATAAATTTTGAAAGGATACATCGAGGGGGAAGGTTGAGGAGCACACATGCTCAACTCAACTAGGGAATGGGAAGACGAGGATCATATAGCAGGTGGTTGAATGATACCCGTCAAAACATATTACAATTTAAGCAAACGACTACAATTAATCTTGACAGTAATTGTTAGTAGTTGGGATGCTTGCTCCCGTTGTGATGGCGCCGATGCAATTTGGGTCTCTTTAATTGTCGTAATTCGTTTTCAATGATTAATAAATTTCTCTTTGGAAGATTGAAAAACAAACAGATTACAGCGTAAAGGAGTATCAGATTGATTACTGTATGAATCCTGTTCATATGAAAGCATATCATCCTTCTCTAAATCATCGAGAGGGATATATATTAGCTTTAAATTATCAAAACTTTTGTTCACATTTAATATTTTATCACTAGAATTATTTACATGTTTAATCACATAAAACATTGGGACAGACAGAGTAATTAGTAGTAAAATCTAGGAGAGTATAAAAATAGTGAAAGTTGGAAAGAACTAGCATATGAGAATGAGAAGTGTTCTAAAAGAGGCCTATCAAAGAAAGTGTTCTAAATTAAAAGAGGGCTGTTTTAAGGTTAATCTTCCTCCTCGATCTTATTTAGGTTCAACCAGAGTGTAAGAGCCCAAGATTCAACTCGATCAATTAACGATTGGAAATATTTGAACAAGTCAGAAATAGAGTTTCCAAACAAACATATAGGTCTTAAAAAATAAAGGAAAATGATATTAGCACTCCAAAAATTAATGCAAATACTCTAAAATCAGTATAATTCCAAAGTCACTTTCCATTGTAAAAAGGCGTGTCGAGTTTTTCCTACAATTATGTGCCTTTCAAATGAGTATGCCGACATTTTTTTTTTTTTTTATCTGTGCCGACATTGGAATTAAGAATTTATTTATTCGAGGTGGAAATTAAGGATGATAATTTTATGTTGCAATTAGAGCCGTTTTTGTGCTTAATAAAAAATTTAGGTTTAGTAGTGTGTCACTGTTTTTCACTATAGGGAAAAAAAAATAAAAACTGATATTTCCACACACTTTCTTATCAATGCACTCTATAATTTGTCTTTTAGTGTGTTTCGAATGTGTGAAATTTTACACCCAGAGATAATTTCTTTTTTTTGCTCGGTAACACTGGGAGATAATTTCAGAGTGGATATCTAAAAAAATAAAGTGCAAAACTCTTTCTCTAAACAATTTATTGGTGTCCTCCGGTTTCTTGAATCCATCGATCCACCCAGCATGAGTACACATGACAAAAAACCATGGTGGTCAAGAACACAGTCTCTCTCTCTCTCTCTCTCTCTCTCTCTCTCTCTCTCTCTCTCTCTCTCTCTCTCTCTCTCTCTCTCTCTCTCTCTCGGGTTTGACGGTAAGGGATGTCCGGGTCAGCTTAATTACGTGCACCTTGATTATTCTCCTTCCCGGTCTGGTCAAAGACAAGTTATCCACGCCGAGACTAGGGGATTAACAAGAGATTTTTTTCTTATGGTCTAACCCTAAGAGGTTGCCAAGTTGAGAATGTTTTTATATTTATGTCAAAAAAAAAGAAGCAGCAGCTAGGAAGTGAGAATAATTAAGAAATACGTACCAAATTTTCAAGGACATCAAAATCCTTCTCAAGGACTCAAACTAGAACTCGACTAATTTGTATAGTACTATTCATTATTATTCAATTTTGGATACCTCTTTTTTAATTCTTATAATAAATTTCATATGATGTTGATTATATAGTTTTTAGTTTGTTAATGTAAAAAGTTATAGAATGCCCCATGCTTGGCGCATTCGAGCCATCCATGACGTTTTTGCACGACTCAAATTTGGAGAGAGAAAGTGTTGGGATGAGATAAATTGTGTAGCCTAGTTACCCACCTCAATGTACCGCGTTTTCTGGGGCATCAATATCTCGTTATAACATGACACTAGCAAGTATAATTGGGGCATAAATGAAACGAAACGAAACACATTTTCTCAAAAAAAGAAACGAAAAGGGTTTCTTCATTCATAGGCGGTTCCAATTGATCAAATGCACATACGCAGAGTATATATGCAAATATATAACTCTGAGAATAAATTAATTAGTCGCACCTATACCTTTGAATAAGTTTAAATCTGGTCCCTGCAATATTAAATTTGTCTTTTTTTTTGTGTGTCTTATAGATTTGGATGGAAGGTTTACCTCGTAACTAATTACAAACCGTAGGGTTTTTAACTTTTCAAATTAAAACAACAAAAACCAAAGGGAGTTTTTTTTTTTAAAATTAAAAGTGAATAAATTTTGAGAAAGAATTTGTTGCTTATTTGTTGTTAGCTATTTCCACTAACCAATAAGTTATTGAGAAATATATATCAAGTAATTTTCACTGACCAATAAGTTGCAGATAAGAATTTTAGTGAAAAATTATTGAGAAAAAAGCTGTTCACAAGTTTTTAGTTAGTGTGAAGTAAATATTGTTAAAATGCTAAAACTTGTTACTTAGTGCGAACAAAATCACCTAAGTTGTTGCCCTAAAAACTTTGTGGAAACCTGGCCGTACTTTGGCCAAAAATACAGGGACCGGCGGTGGAATTTATACTAAAAACTCAAACGGTTATTGGCTCAAACAGAATACCACCTTTTTCCCCTACAGAGCACGTTCCACTTCTACCTTCTGCGTCCTCGCTCTCACTCGTCTTCTTACTCCTACTGCACAGCTCTAATGGAACCACCGGACGCCGACAAGGAACCACCGGATGCCGACGAGGAACCACCGGGAGAAAATGACGAGGTCTGGTACTGCATGTTCTATTGTGGTTCTCTTACAAATTAAACCCATTTGGAGTGGAAGATTTGGTGAGATTTTATTTTTGTTCTTTGGGAAAATATACTTGGACGAACAGAGGTTAGAAATTAAGAGACATGTAAAAGCCTATACACATATACGATTTCTCTCTCTCTCTCTCTCTCTCTCATTTTTCCCGCTCTAATGGATCAGGAAGCACCGGAGGCCGACGAGGAACCACCGGAGTCCCCACCGGGTGAACATATAAAGGTCTGGTACTGTTCTATCGTGGTTCTCTTACAAAGCCTATTTGGAGTGGAAGATTTGGTGAGGTTTTTTTTTTGATCTTTGGGCAAAAAGGAGTTTATATACTTGGACGAACAGATGTAAGAAATTAAGAGACATGTAAAAGCCCTGGGGCAGCTCAAAAAATTCGGTGAACTGTGAAACCAGTCTGGGCCAAACCGATTTGTACCTTTTGGATTTTGTCCATCGATTAATGGTCCGGACAAGGATTGAAAAATTAAAAAACCGTGACTCGCGGTTTGGTTGCACAGATTTTCATTACGAAACCGAGGATTAACCGAACCGTGAGATATTTATTATATATATAAATGATAAATAAATCTATAGAAGCCCGATTGGTGTTTGGTTTGGTTGAATGGATATAACAACTGTAATAATGTCAGGAACTGTATTGCTTTAGTGTTTGGTTGAATCGGGTTTCAACTTGAATGGAAGTCTAGAACTGTAATGATGACTAGAACTGTAACGTGATTTTTGCTTTGCTTATGTAGAAAATGGTGCTTGAATCAGGTAGAAACCAATTTTTGCTTGAATCTTCCGTCTCTCATTTTTCTTCTAATATTGCGCAGGCCCTTTGGCGCGATCGCAAAGATATTGATTTAGACAAGCGCCCCGTCTTTGACCAGAAACACCTTGGTAAGTTTCTGAATTAGTCATATCTTCATACACATAAATTATATGTGCATCCTTTCAAAACAAGGTACTTATTTTTGAATAGTCCTTGACAAAATTTCCTAATAAAACTGGTGAATCAAAAGTTCTGGTCATCGGAGTTCAGCAGCTGGGTTTCTTTGGCCTATTGTTCAACTACCTGTCGCTTTGTTTTATCTGTTTCATTTTGCATAGCTAGCCCTTGTTATAAGCTTGTTCTTGTGGAAATATTGTTTTTTCACTTCACTTGTGTAGACGGGTATTTATTCGATCTGCATTGTGGTGGGCCTGCATATGATTTGTGCTTCTGCGTTAGAGTCTGATCTTGAGATGGTTTATGAGTTAAGAAGGCGGTTGGGATGGTGGAAAGTAGAATTGATAACATTGTTTGTTGATGACTCACCTGACGATGGTGGAAAGTAGAATTGATTAATTGATACGTTAGTTTGTTGATGACTTACCTGAGGAAGTGGATGATCACCAATGGCTAATGAAGTTCTTTACTAAGTTTAGCATTTATGACGGTTAAATACCATGAAAGAGGTGCAAGCAACTTGGGGCTCGTTTTCGTTTTGTTAGATATGATTGCTCAATAGCATCGGATATGGCCGGGGGTGAGGAGTATTGAGATATATGCGTAGTCGAATGACAAAATATGCTTGGTAGATGCATGTCCAATTGAATGCTTCAGGCATGGATCATACCTTGATCAGAGTGTCGATTATTCGACAAAAGTACTTGATAAATTTAGAAGAAGCCGTGTAACATATCTTATAGTATGCTCTAAACGGAAATAGCCACCACTAGTTTGACTGGACTAAATGCACAAGAAACAGGAAACTGATTCCAACACTTTTATTGACAAAACTCAATGCATTTGAGCAACTAAGGGTTGCACAGAAATATGATCATTACCAGTCTCATCAACCTAGATCAAAACTACGATGATACTGGAGGCTGTCTTCAGAATAAACAAAGAGTTATCACAATGCCTGGCTTTGAAACCTTGAGCAAGGAGACATGAAGAAAAGGGAGGAATTCAATCCATATGGGTTTTGTTTGAGACCATCAGAGAGCTTCATAGAGCTTCCAGACGGATTCGAGTTGGTAGGATCAACAACGCTTTGATGCTGGGTAGTGTAAACCTCTTCATACAACTCGCCTTGAAGGAATGTAGTATGTTGGAATATCCATTCTTTTGAGGGCCCAGTTATTTGGAGAGCCAAGCGAGAAAACACTCTAATGGTTGGTTATTTAGCTACGGTAGTGAATGTATCATGATAATCAACACCTTCAAATACCCTTTGGCAATCAATCTTGCCTTATGTCAAACAATAGACCCATCAGAATTTCTATTAAACTTGAACACATATTTGCCCCCAAACATGCTTATGAGGAGGATGTGGAACAAGGAACCGATTTGTTGTTGGCTTGTTGCTGTAAGGCTTTCAATTCTTTTGTCGTTGCATCTTACCAGGCGAAGGGATTAAGGGCTTCTTGAACTGATATGGGTAACTTCTAGTAAAGAAAAACGAGCAAGTGTAGCTGACAAACATCAATATCTATTAGGTTTATGAATCCCAGCTTTAGACGTGGTTGTCATTGGATGAATATTGAATGAAGACGATGGAGGAACAAGAGGAAGTTCAACAGAAATAACACCAGTTGGTATGGAATTTAGGGGAGAGTTTTGTGAAGAGGAACCTGGAGAATGCAGTACTGAAGAGGAATGTAATTATGTTGGAACAAATGTGGCAGAAGTTGTAAAAGGGATGTATGGGAGAGGTAACAGGAATGGGTAAAGAAGATATAGGCATAGAAGAAGGCATATCAGTAGGGGAAGGTTCTGAAAAAGGAGATAAAGTGCTAGAATTAGGAATGCAAACTATTGAAGGAAATAGGTGCAGACAGAGGAGTAGACTTATAAGGGGAACATGACTGAGGGGAAAGGTCATACCACAACAATTGTTCCAGCTTAGATTGAGTAGGTGGTGGAGAAAGGGAAAGTGTTCGGGAAGAAAAAGGAAAAGAACCTCACAGACAGTCTTGAGCAATTTATTTACCTGTGAGTGGATCTAAACACATATACCCTTTGATTATCGGATAGTATCCAAAAAAGACACTGGGAAAACACACGAAAGGCTGCTATTTACTAGCAGTATATTGTTTTAACCATAGAAAGGATATACAACCAAGACTTGAGCCCATTAAAATCTTGGGCCTCAACGGAGGATAATTAAGTCTAAAGGGGCTCCCCAAGTCAAGCCCCTTGCTAATTCATCCAACCAGTAAATGCCTGGAAGAGCAGATTGGTGGTTAAAACAATACGTCTATGCTTAAAAATTACTTAAGTGTATGACTCATGTAGCTACCTCCTACATCAGTCCTAAAAATATTTACTGGAAGAACAAAATGTTTTTTTACACGAGCTTTGAGTTCTAACAATTAAGAAACTCTTCATTTTATATTAAAAGGGATACACCAGGTAAAACAACTGCAATCTTCAATGAAGAGCACTCACAAATTGTTGCCATGAACAGAAGGGGTGAATGGCATCCAAACATCACTATGTACTAAAGCAAAAGGGTTATAAGTAATATCACTGAACAAGACAAAGTGTAATCTATACAAAGTGTAATCTATGTGACATTGCAATTCTTCCAGTTCAAGGTGAATGCAAAAGTTGGCTAGAAAAAGGAAGATGATAATGCGAGGCTAGATGATCCTCTCAGTAGAAGTATGAGCAAACCTTTGGAGTCTAAACTGGTAGCTTTGGAAGCAAACTGTTGGGGAAGTTACAGAACCTGCTGCATGTCTGGGACTGGGGAATTGATAGAGATCATTGTGATGATGACCTTTTTGGGGGGAGTTTCTTGGTTTCTTTGTCAAATGAAATTGGAGTCAAAGTGATTATACAATTGTTCTCCAGTTATCAATTTTTGAACAGAAAGAAGATTATATTAATCTGAGGCACATGCAGAATATTGTTCAATGCGAAGGAAAAGGAAGGAGTACCTTACGTGTGTGCTAAGTGGGAAGTTATGTTCCACTACCTACAGTACTTTGATTCATGCCATGATAAGGTTCATAGGCGTAGTGGCTGAGGTTGTTAAGATCCTTTGTGACATGATCAGTTGTGCAGAATCAGACAACATTTGGCTTGTGAAGAAGTGGCTCCTGCGTCAGAGAAGCATGGAGGAGGAGCTGCTGCCGATGCCACATTTGCAGGGTGTTGAATTGTTTTGAGGCTGAAAAGGAGCATCAAGCGTGTGCCACTCTCAAACGCACTGATTGCTCTTGCCGCAGATTTAGCATGTAGGAGAAGAGGTTGGATTACACTGATCAGAGAACTAAGGAGAAGATCTTCATCCTCTGTGAATGTACCTCCTCTAGAATTGTAATTGGTAAACAGCCACTCTAGTTGCTGAATAGTTCTATTTACATGGAAGAACTGATATCGTTGTAATTTAGAGTTAATCACGCAAATCTTCTATTTGATCTGCACATTGCCTTGATTAATTTCCTTTCTCTAATATCTTGTACATCTTTTTTTGCAATTTGCTGTTCTCCTATTGCGGCTTTGGAAGCTTGTGAACTCGCGTACCACATAGAGCAAAATCGACGCCCACCCGGTCTGAGTTTACAACATTTAGTAAACCAAATTCCAGAAAAATATCTCCGTGAGTGTAGAGGTAAAACAAACCAGGAAATTCTTTCATGTCAAGCTCATACGGCTTTGAAGTACATTAAAAAATTTGGAGTTTGTACGAAGTCGGTCCTGAAGTTCGAGTGGTGTAAAAACAAGAAGCCTAAAAAGACGGTGAGCATCTTTTACATTTTCTATATCTATGATTTAAAATCATGTGCAAAGAGTGTTAAATTTTTTTGTTATGTTGTTCAAGGGAACATGGATGAGAACAAGAGATTTTGAGAAGTTCAACTTTAACGAAAAACCAGCAGAGTATATATCGCAATTGATTAATGTCCACCCCATCGTTGGGGAAATGTTGTGGCATCCTTCCTTTGTTGGTCATCAGCGTGATGTAAGTTTCTTTATATGCAATATTGTGTAAACACATATCCATAAATGTAGAGGCTCATGCACGCGCGCGCGCACTCATATATTAAATCCTTTTATGTTGTTTACACGGGATTTTTATGGACCCATTTAACCAACCTAAGCTCCTGAGCCAGAATGTGCACATGTAGTGGTCATTATCGATTATGGGACTGAGGACGGTGTGGACTTCTACATCATTAAAAATTCAAATGGAGAGAAATAAGGTATTCGCGGAATTCGTAGAGTCGAAAGATCACTATTCATCCGGTATGCAGTACCGATAAAACCTTATATCCAGAAGATTGGAGGTAACTCTAAAAGAATTCTTTTTTCTTTAGTTTGTGTGGATCAAGGGATGTGATTCTTCTTACTACAATGATTGCTTATGATCAAGTTACTTTCTCTGTAGGGAAAAGGAAAAAGAGAACTTGACAATGATGGGGGAGTCTCTCCTATAGAGGTAAAGAATTGTAAGTAGAAAGTTGGAAGATCTCTATTTACACTTTTGACTAAACAGTAGAATTGTAATCGTGCACGTTAGATTAAACCGTCTCTGTTTCTTGATAATATCTTACTTTTGTTTTTTGAAATTTCAAGGCTTGTGGCTTGCCTCTTTTACTATTTAAGGTCAACAAAAACATTGTGTGAGATATGGGATTGCTTTTGGGTCTACAAATCATAACATCCAGTCGTTAGCTGCTGTTGTATTTCATCAAACAAAGTTTAGGGGCAACACAAAAGTCATTATTCCTGAGGGGTGAACTTGGAAACCTAGCTATCTAATATTAGTTCTGAGTGTTGATTGAGGAATCTCAACTTTCTAACCCATCAATTTGACATTCTGGCTCTGTTTGCAGGTAGTGTCAAAAGCAAAGAATGAAATTGGGGTGCACCTATGCGGCTATGCGGGAGGTAGAAAGTTCAGATGGCCTCTTAATTGTCTCGTCTCTAGTTTTATGTAATGACTGTTAGTCTTTCAGTCTCTTTCAAGAGTCTGGGTTTTATTCATCTGGCAGTTTTCTGAGCTTTTTTTTTTAGCAAAAGTGTGTTGATATGAATATTTTGCAGACCTAGTTGAATAGCTTTAGTAGGTATGCAAAATATTCATGTTGACACACTTCTGCTAAAAAAAAGGCTCAGAAAACTGCCGAAGGAATAAAACCCAGACTCTTGAAAGAGCCTGAAAGACTAACAGTCCTTACATAAAACTAGAGACGAGACAATTAAGAGGCCATCTGAACTTTCTACCTCCCACATAGCCGCATAGGTGCAGCCCAATTTCATTCTTTGCTTTTGACACTACCTGCAAACAGAGCCAGAATGTCAAGTTGATGGGTTAGAAAGTTGGATTCCTCAATCTACACTCAGAACTAATATTAGATAGCTAGGTTCCCAAGTTCACCACTCAGAAATACATCACATATGTGTGTTGCCCCTAAACTTTGTTTGATGAAATACAACAACAGGATATTGCTAACGACTGCATGTTATGATTTGTAGACCCAAAAGCAATCGCATATCTCACACAAAATTTTTGTTGACCTTAAATAGTAAACGAGGCAAGCCACAAACCTTGAAACTTCAAAAAACAAAAGTAAGATATTATCAAGAAACAGAGACGGTTTAATCTAAAGTGCACGATTACAATTCAATTGTTTAATCAAAAGGGTAAATAGAGATGGTTCTAACTTTCTGCTTACAATTCTTTACCTCGATAGGAAAGACTCCCCCATCACTGTCAAGTTCTCTTTTTCCTTTTCCCTGCAGAGAAAGTAACTTGATCATAAGCAATCCTAAGAAGAATCACATCCCTTGATCCACACAAACTAAAGAAAGAAGAATTCTTTTAGAGTTACCTCCAATCTTCTGGATATAAGGTTTTATCGGTACTGCGTGCCGGATGAATAGTGATATTTCGACTCTACGAATTCCGCGAATACCCCATTTCTCTCCGTTTGAATTTTTAATGATGTAAAAGTCCACACCGTCCTCAGTCCCATAATCGATAATGACCACTGCATGTGCACATTCTGGCTTAGGAGAGTTACGTTGGTTAAATGGGTCCATAAAAATCCCCTGTGTAAACAACATAAAAGGATTTAATATGTGTGTGTGGGCGCGCGCCCTTTATGGATATGTGTTTACACGATGTTGCATGTAAAGAAACTTACATCACCCTAATGACCAACAAAGGAAGGATGCCACAACATTTCCCCAACGATGGGGTGGTCATTAATCAATTGCAATATGTAATCTGCTGTTCTTTCGTTAAAGTTGAATTTCCGAAAATCTCTTATTCTCATCCATGTTCCCTAGAACAACATAACAAAAAAAATTAGCACTCTTTGCACATGATTTTAAATCAATATAGAAAATGTAAAAGATGCTCACTGTCTTTTTAGACTTCTTCTTGTTTTTACACCACTTGAACTTCAGGGCTGACTTCGTACAAACTCCATATTTTTTAATGTCCTTCAAAGCCGTATGAGCTTGACATGAAAGAATATCTAGGTTTGTTTTACCTCTACACTCACTGAGATATTTTTCTAGAATTTGGTTTACTAAATGTTGTAAACTCAAACCGGGTGGACGTCGATTTTGCTCTATGTGGTAAGTGAGTTCACAAGCTTCCAAAGCTGCAATCGGAGAACAACAAACTGTAAAAAAAGATTTACAAGATATTAGGGAAAGGAAATTAATCAAGGCAATGTGCAGATCAAATTCAAGATTCGCGTGATTAACTCTAAATTAACAACGTACAAAATATGGAGTTTGTACAAAGTCAGCCCCGAAGTTCGAGGGTTTTAGACTATTTTTTTGGTTTTTCAACAGGTTATATGAACATTTGTACTGTGTTTTTCAACAGGAAATTACAGTTCTTCCACTAAAAATACCTTGTAGTTCACACACCCCGTCTATCCACATTATCCTCACTTAGGGTTGTTCGTAGTGGAGCTCGTACTCCACATCCACACAAAACATTGTACTCGTCCGGGTTGCTTCGTGAGGTACTAGAAGAAGACATTGTAGTGACGGAGAACAAAGGGAAAGGAGATAGGAGGGGAGGAGAGAGGGAAAGGGTTTCACGGGGGGAGAGGAAGGGAGAAGAGGCCAAGGGGAGGACGATGGGAGAGAAGGGGAGGAGAGGCAAGGGTTTTACGTTTTAGGAAGGATAGAATTAGGTTATATTGGAAAGTGAATTGGAGGGAGGGGGGACAATATTGGAATAAAATACGATTTAGGTTAAAAAATTAACAGAAGGGCTTACGGAAGGGTCTCAAGAAATGTTTTGGAAGTTAGAAGGGGTGTGGTTGTGGGTTTATTTCTTGCAGGGGGTCTCTGTGAAAAAGCGATAACTTACTGGGGGTGTCCCGGTAATTAACCTAAAATTATAATTCTTCTCATGTCTGTGACTCTCTATAGGACAAAACTAGTCACTAAAGACCAAAAACAACAAAAAAAAAAACAGTTGTTTGGAAATTTGTGTCTGCTCTTGTCGAGGCGAATTTTCAATCCAAAAAACTTAACTCGAATCTAACAAAAATTCATAAAAGATAAAATTAATACTGAAAGAAAAATTTAGGGAGGAGTAATGTTTGGGCCCAAAATTTTAAGTTTCAATCTAGTTATTAATATCCCTAAGAACGAGAGATTATTCAATGCTCACGCGGCGCCCCGAACCCAAGCCTCTCCCCACCACACATACGTTGTGGGTCCATAGACTCCATACATTTAATCTTAGGCTTTACAGAAATATGTGGTTGAGGAGAGGCCCGGGCCACCAAGTGACAGCCCCAAGAGCTTTGAATCATTTTTCCATAAGAACACCAACAAACACAATTACTAACGTGCCCTTCATACACACGTGAGGGTGGGGGGTACAAACTTGAAATCGAGCAGAGGGTTTCGGAATGGTTTCTGAGATCTTCCAAAAGAATCATTTTTTTTTTTCAGCAAAAAATAAAAAAAATCATATTGTGAATCATGTTGCATATATATGAGAATGTTAAAAAGTTTTTATTTCCCGTTTCTCCACAATAAAATCTTATTGTGAGCTTTCTGGAGTTGAATTATGCACAATAAATTCTTCTTATGTGTTCACTACTATAGCTCAATTTTTACTACGCTGATCAAGTACACTGGAAAGTTCTCGATCTAAGAATTCCAACAAGGTTCTTTAATTTTCATATCGATATGAATGAACTTTCGAAAAATGAGATCAAAGAAGATATACAAGTTACCAGAAAAAAAAGGAAGATAATTCCAAAAGGATAAAAAATCTCATTAGAAGCGAATGAATAGAAATGTAAGTTATGAAATTCTAAAGTTTTGGCTATAAAATATATGAATCACATGTTTATTAATAGCCCAAGAAGATGAAGAGACAGTGACAAAAATTAGAAAGGGAAACCGCCATGCACCTTTCACGATATGTAAAAAGAGTAAATGTTTTCGTTTCGTTTTGTTTATTTCACGATATGTAAAAAGAGTAAATGTTTTCGTTTCATTTTGTTTGTTTCACAATATGTAAAACCTTACTGCTATATGATACGATCATTGAAAGTGTTGAAAATATGCTTTGTTGCAAGAGTAGCAATAGGGTGAGGAAAGGAAAAAATAAAATAAAAAACAGGATTGATAAAAGTAAATTCCTGGACGTACATGAGATTGCAACCAAAAACTAATTACAAATCGGAACCTTTTGTCATTCCTAAAGCTACTTCAAGGAAACCTAGCATCATAATCCACGAGCTAGCATGATGAGTTCATCAGACTTCAAATCACAAAGGAACTAAAAGACAATTTCCAGAGTGCAACTCAACACTTTGCTAGCAGAATAGCAGGATATAATATACTTCTGATACCTCATAAAAAATTACCTAAACAAAAGTCGAACAAGTTCCAATGTGGTTCTCTTGAACTTTCCCATGCATAGAAATGTGGTGGAGATACACTGCATTCTTCAAGCTTTAGGGAGAGAGACAAAGTAACAATGATGACGAAAGGGGGAGCTGAAGACATGAATTGGTAATTGAGAAGGGAGGGGCGAGTACGTTTGTCTTGTTAAGAGTGGAGAAAAAGATATTCACTAAAGCTCGGGGGTGAAAGTACATGAACAATAGGGTTCAATTTCAAAATGTAAATGAGCAACATCCATTGAAAATTCTAAAACAAACATTACTTCTCATACTTTAACGAGGAAGAATTAATGCAATGGTTTCTCCTGTTTAATAAGTGTAAAGCCACATTGGATTCTTGTTGAGGGGGTCATGTGTAAGTTGAAATGGACCCAAGAACTTATGACACATCATTTATATAGCCCTTCTAAAGCACAACTTCCGCACTCTACCAACACCACTCTTCGAAGTGGTTCATTTAGTTCACATGAAAGGGAAGTTATGCATGGGCACATCTTTAGCCACACCTTCACCATTTCCCTTCATAATTCACCCTACAAATCAAATTCTCCAACTTACTACTTTCCACAAGCGTTTCTCCCTTCTCTTTAGACTCCCATGCTTTATCAGACAACCTTTCATGTTGGAAAGAACTAGTATCATATGAGAATTCTCATTCTGTAGCAAAGGTGGATGTTTTGTAAACACCTCTACCGATATCGGATTAAGTTAATTTTTTACAGGGATTGTAAAAATCTAATATTTTAAACAATATGAGCGGCTCTGATCATTTTGTTAAGACCTGAGACGGGTCCAAAATGCGTATGTACGTGGTGTATATACATGAATGTATGTATTCATAAACCTTTCATGTTGTAAATTCATGTGAATAAAAACAAAAAAGAAATATGGATGGTTAAAAGGGTTGTTAAAATCATTTTCTTACTATTATTATCCCTTGCCGTCCAATTTTAGTGAAGAGGGATTTTACTTTTTTTGGGGGAAATAACCGCATCTCTAATGTGCAGTCAGTCGACTCACTAGTTTGCCCGATATCTGGTCTTTCAAAGAGGAAATGGGGTGACAGTGTTATTTCATAGTTATATAGGGGGTGAATGTAATTTACCCTTTCTTTTTTTGGTTACCCGCTCTTTCATTTGACGACGGTACGACCACCTTTTCTTCCCCATTCAGAGCCTGTATTCTGCGACCTCTCACTTATCCATTTGGGAATGGAGCATGGGCAACCCCCAGACGCCGCCAAGCAATCACGACAGTTTGGGATTACACATATTCTCGTCGGTGCGGATTGACCACGCCATTCGGGGATTAAGTATTCCCGTCAGCCCCTACAACCACCACAGCTTGCGTTACCACTCAAGGCTGTTGAACCAGAGCATGTAGTTGAGGCCGACGAGCTACCACTAGAGCAACAACCACCACCGGAGGAGCTACCACAGATCTCTCTCACACACACACATTTCTCATGATATTGTGCAGGCTCATGATGACGAGCTTGATGAAGAGTTAATTAATAGTGTTCCATTTTGTAAAAGCCCAATTTTTGTGATTTCTTTTACGTACGCCATACACACAGATCTCTCTCTCTCCCTCTCACACACACACACTTCTCATGATATTGTGCAGGACCTTAACTTCAAATGGCAAATAGATAAGAAGGATATTATTGATTTTAACAAGCGCACGGTCTTTGACCAGGGTGAAAACCTTGGTAGGTTTCTGTCTGTCTTTCTTTTTATTGGTTTCTGTGTTTCTTTCTTTTTAATTTTTATTTTTATAGGTTTATGTCTTAGTTGATCATATCCTCGTTGACCTTCATTTATATATGTGCATCCTTTCGTAATTAAGGCCGTTGAAGGTGACTTTTCTGCATAGTCCTTGTCAAAAGTACCTATAATAACTGGTCAAGCCAAGAAATCCATGTAATGGCCAAACATTTTTCCAGCCTTAGTCTTTATTGCTTGTGTACGCGGTATGGCACCCCTTGGAGGCAATTATGACCAAGATACTCTTGTTGAGATTCGTCAAAGCTGCATTTAGGTTTCTTCAGTAATAGAGAGTTATTAGGTATTTACTGCGTACACAAGCAATAAATGCTAAGGCTGGGAAAATGTTTGGCCATTACATGGATTTCTTGGCTTGACCAGTTATTATAGGTACTTTTGACAAGGACTATGCAGAAAAAGTCACCTTCAACGACCTTAATTACGAAAGGATGCACATATATAAATAAAGGTTAACGAGGATATGATCAACTAAGACAGAAACCTATAAAAATAAAAATTAAAAAGAAAGAAACACAGAAACCAATAAAAAGAAAGACAGACAAAAACCTACCAAGGTTTTCACCCTGGTCAAAGACCGTGCGCTTGTTAAAATCAATAATATTCTTCTTATCTATTTGCCATCTGAAGTTAAGGTCCTGCACAATATCATGCACAATATCATGAGAAGTGTGTGTGTGAGAGAGAGACAGGGGGAGAGAGAGAGATCTGTGTGTTTGGCATACGTAAAAGAAATCACAAAAATGGGGCTTTTACAAAATGGAACACTATTAATTACCTCTTCATCAAGCTCGTCATCATGAGCCTGCACAATATCATGAGAAATGTGTGCGTGAGAGTGTGAGAGTGTGAGAGTGTGAGAGAGATAAGCAAATGAAAATATATGACCCTCCTATGATGAATACTTAAGTACATAGTCAAAAAATTAAACCATCATGAACTTAAGTAGATGATGCCAAAAATGTCATCCTTCAAGCTCAGAAACGTCGATGGTGCAATCGTCGCTAAGAACCAACTGGGGACCTGTGTAATGCAAGGGTGTAGGGTCCCCGTGTCCCACTAAAAACTCCTAGTGGTCATCACAATTCATGATCATGAGTCCTAAAGTAGTCGTTGGATTGAAATCTTCTTCCATGGAGGCAAGTTGCAGCTAACTGGCTGTTCAGATTTCCACTCAAGTGGACATCTTTATTCTTTGTGAAGGGATACAACTAAATCTTCTCGCAAGTCTATTTACTTATATAGCTGGCTTAAATCTTGCCCAGGTGTTTTCATCTTATTTTTCTAAGGACGATTCAAATCTTGAAGCTGTTAGCCAGCTGAAGTACTCATTCACCAACTGTATCTTTTTCCCGAGACAGGTCAATTACTTTTTACAGCATGGCAGTGCCATAAAGCCCCTCCAATCCATCTCGTTCAAATAATTCGGCGGAGCTGAAAGAAAGTTGTTTTCTTCAAGAATCACAATGTTCAAATGCTTTAAATACCTAATTGGCAAGAAGACAAAACACAGAAATAAATTTTTTTTAGTGAAAGGACGAAACAACATACTTGTCCCAATCTTCACCACATACTCCACTCCTCTTCGCCTGCTCTTCTTATTCTTCCTGGACAAGGGGCAAAAACAAATCATCTTCTCAATCAAACATTAATCATGCAAAAAGTCTTACTAGAGAAAATTCAACTTTCACAATAACAAAACAAAACAAAATCTGCCCTAAAGGCTAAAGCCCCACCGCTCTCTCATCATCCTCATCCTTATCATTCACCTCAGACCTCAGATTGTCAGATTCTTCTTCCTCAACCCGTCCCTCAGCCTATAATCAACACGAAGCCATCATACAATTATCAAACATCTTACCAAATCATCATAAAAGCAATTTAAAAAAAGGCAAAAGAGGAAATCATCATATAATGAACAAACTAATTGTTAAAGAAAGATACCAATATCTTATTGTAAGCCTCGAGGTTTTTGTGGTATTCGGCCATCTTTTGCTCAGCTATTTGCACATAGGGTGCTTTTGCCTAATTTTTGAACAGCAAAACAACATATATTATATAAATTGTCAATTTTCGAGCAGATAGAAATAATGGGAGATAGTTTGACTAAGTTTCCCATTTCAACTAAATTACTAACAGCTTTATTCATGGACGTCCACGCCCCTCCACAAGCATGACCAACCTGATTCCAAATTGATGGCACTATTATTGCAGGGAAAAACTGCACATCAAAATTGACGTAGAATAACACAAACTTGAGTTTACGAGAATTTAAAAACACTCACAGCATCATCAGAGGCGTTAGGATGCTTCTCTTTGTATGTCTTCGTGAACTCCTGACTAACATAACGAATAGATACTGTTACCTTTATGCAAGTCCAAAATAAAACATACATCTACCTACAATTTGGGAGAGAGACAGAGAGAGAGAGAGTACAAGAACCAAAAAAGGGCCGGGGAAGGCTTCTTAGGCTTGTTAGGGTCCTCTTCCTTCCTCGCATACATGACATTGTACTCCTCGAAATTGAACTCCTCCACTTCTGTTAAGAAGACGTTACAGATGCTAACAGAAAAAAGACATCCAAGTTGCATTTGACAAGACACTAGTATACATGAATGCTTTTCAATAGAGAGTAATGATTTTTTTTAGGACAACAGGTACATAACAAAGCATCGGGAGAAGGGAAAACTAAAGATTTTCCATCTCCCTTCATATCAAACAAGTACCCGAAGTCAGCACTTGCTCACCAAACACCAATTGAACTACTTTTCAATTTGTTTTTATCTAGCTAGAATGACATAGCCCCACAAATATTAAAACTTTTTCACAATCTCTAAAAATGCACCATCACTTGAACAATTACACTTAATCGGATAATCCTGGAGTGAAATTGCATCACATCTATTCTCCACCTATATCATAAGGCTCCAATGCTACTCTTTGGCACTGAAACTTCAACAATTGACCCAACTGCACCACATCTAATCAGTGGTTGGTCTTCAATCTAAATCATATACACTAATGTTTAGCAAAAGATGGATCCTATATGAAGCTGAGAGATTGACTCATAAATCAACAAACTAAAATTCTAAAAACTGGAAGGTATGAAAGATGTGGTGCACGTGGAATTTTATACGACATCCATCTAAGAGACAGAGAAGTTGGGCTGAAAGAAACTGCAACGTTCCAAACATAGTAAAATGGAAAACATCTGCTGAATTAAATTTAATTAACAAAGTTATCATGGACAGCCAATGCATCTGAACTGTAATAAAAACTGCTTGGTTTCCAATAACATTTCATTGTTAACATTTGCTTAGTTCTCCAGTGTTTCCTCCAGTCGAAACTGAAGGTGTAAAACTCCATAGCTTTCACTCGCTTATTGAGTAATTATAGGTCTGTTCTTGCTTTCACTGCTTATTTTTATGAAGCTCTACTTGGAGTCTGCTATTGCAGCTGTAAAATCCATCATAGCAGCATTGATTACAAACAAGCAGTATTAACATGCTTAAATTTCAATTTAAACTGTCAGCCAAAATCAGAAAAGACAACTGAAAAAAAAATGAACTGTATGAGATCCAATTTTTAACAACTCTCATGTATAGGTTGTGAGCATCCCCACACTTTTGATTTTGGCATACAGAACATAGTTTTGATTATGGCAAACAAATACCATCCTGCCTTCTAGACTCTTACTCTCATTTTCTTTCCACTACAGTTTCAGTTGTCTCCGCTCATTACTGTCTTGTGACTCTAGTAGGCTCCAAGGATTCGGGCATTCCTAAGCAGGACCAACACAGACATGCAACACCACACCAACACTCCGACTGACAAATTTCCAAATAACGGAGAACACAACATGCAGCAAACAAGTTAGAAGGCAGTTATTATAGAAAAAGGTGTTTAAATAGACACAATTAAATCCAAAATAAGGATCTTGTAACAATGAAAAACTATACACATATCATTACATCAATCATGGAAGTGTTCCAACAAAAATGTTTTATCATTAGTATGTACTGTGGGGTGGTGTTTGATCTGGATCTTCTCTAGGCCTTCGCCGGATATGGAACGAGCTCCTTCCTAGCTCTGCAGACCCAAAATGTTCCTAATACATGTCACTCCCGCAGACCCAAGATCTTGTTTCCCATTAGGAAACATGCAAAAAGAAAGTTTGCATTAGAAATAAAGAGACAAATGGGCACTAAAGTAATATATTTTCCTAGCACCAATCAAAACCACTTCCCTTCGACCGTCATCAGGTGATTAAGCATATATACCATTTGCTTGCTTGCTTGCTTTCATCAAGCCCTTACCCCCTCTTCTTAGACTCCCTTTCTCTAACCCTTCTTCAAATTTAATCAAACATATCTATATGCCCATATAGTCAAATTACATCCAAATTTAGCGGTACAACCGTATACAGGTCCCACTGTGTAAGTGCTAAGAAGCACAAAAACGGACATAGATAAACACATCAGACAATACTATTCTACAGAAAAGTTATAGCAAACAATTAGAAAATTAAACAGAACAAAGTCACGACGTTATGGTATGAAGTTAAATAGGAATCATTCAGCGTCTAAATTTTTTCCCCAAAAAATCATAATAAAATGGTGGAAACTGCATAGGTATCCTTTCTTACAAGGCATTATTTCACATCTGATTCATTTTCATAGTGAAGGACTAAAATCTGACTAGGTGAAGCAAAGTCGTAAATACAACCATAATCAAGACCCTAAAACGAATAAAGACAAAGGAAGAAAGGAAAATCAAGGCATAGCCAATGCCCTAACACAAACAAACACAAAAAGAGAGGAGGAACAGGGAGAGGGAGAGAGCATATTTTTTCCTCTCTTTTGAATCCAAACACAATCATTTTAAATGTTACAAAGGACAACCCCACCCCCCCCCCCCCCCCAAGAATGTCACATCGGGAAAAACTTAATAAGAACAGATTGATGTTTTATCAGATGTAGTGGACCAAGATTAACAGGACATGCCACCATCCCACAGTAATCCATCTCGACAACTAAGTTGTGTCAGTGCTTCATAGCTTAATTGCCACTCTAATCGTTCCCCCCATCATATCAATCATCACTACAATGAGCAAATGGTTAAACTACATCACCTCTTGCAAACCCAGATACTATTTTAATTCATCATACCCTCTAGATTAGTCCTAGCTAAATTCCTCAACCAAAAATACATTGATGTTGCAATCAAAGTCATCGTATTTTATTCCAAGAGAGACTCGGGAACCAACAGAATGAAAATCTCCAGTAATTAGGAGATACCCTTGACTAATGTTACCATGTCTAACATTTTTTACGCTCTCTTCCTACCAATTTTTGGAAAGCCTAAAGTAACAATACAATGTTTCTAGAGAGTTTTATTCTTCTAATGCAAATCACATGACCTGTGGCAGTTTTATCATACACTTAGAATAAAGGAAACTTATTTCCGTATTGAACATTAAAATAAAAGTAGCGAGGCAAATAAGTACCATTGGGTGGTTTTTCAAGCCTAAAAAACTGGATGGTTGGCCTTTTGAAACGAAACCGCACAAAGCTTGAAAATTCTTAGTAGAACTGGCATCCTTGTCCTTAGCCACAAAGGTAATGTAATAATAGATACCAGAACCAAGCTTGTAGTTTGCCTTGATCACTTCCACAAACCTGTACTTTGTTTTCTACGATTTAACCAAGAAAAACAATTTAAGATAAGGTAAGGTAAGGTAAGGATGGAAGAATCAAGAGTGGAATCAAACCAAAAAATAAAAAGAAAAAGAACGAAAAACAAAAGACGCACGTACGTTCTTTTTGTTGAATGCGGCAATAGCTGACTTCGAACATATTTCTAAGACACTTTGCTCCTCGTTTGATTGCTTAACTGGTCTAATTAGACCACCATAATTTTCTATATACTCGGGAAGATCCACAGCATCAAATCCCTGTGCAGGTGATAAATTGTAATAGGAGAGGTAAGGAAAGGGAAAAAAACATACTGAGAGAATAGGAAATCCCAAGTGACAATTCAAACGAAATTCAGAGTGTGTGTGTTTACCTCGCTCGGCATGACTTTCTTACAATAATTCTCCCTCTCTTCCGGTGTAAGTTTTCTGAATATTTTATTTTGCACTCTCTGGTACTCTCGTAGGGCTTCACCGGTTAACAACCCACTCACTTCTGTCACATCATTCCCTTCATTGTGCTGCTGCTGCTGCAGCTGCTGCTGGTTACCATGAGTCTTCGACAACCCCCCTGGTTTCTTCTTCGACAATGCCTCTGGTTTCTGTTTGGACAACTGCAGTTTCTTTTGTTGTGGGCCATTTTCCAGGGAGCTGGATGCTCGTTTGCATGCTGACCGGGTCATTCTACGATTCAGAATATCATAATGTGCCTCAGGATCAGCCATTTCTATTCCTTGTGTGAAACCCTAGAGTAAAATCACAGTAACAGCGCTGGAATGGAAAAAAGCACTGTTATTATAATATTAAGAAGCAGATACACAAATAAGCGAAACTCTGGAGTAAAACGATATAACAGTGCTGTAATCGAATGTAATAGTAAGAACCAGATAAACCAAAAAAAAAAGGCACTATACTAGAGTGAGGGAAACAATAGCACACAGAGGGGCGATGAGACCACGACTGATTGGGAACAGCTATATCTATTCCATGTGCGTAACCCTAGAGTCAGTAAAATCATAATAAAGCGCTGTAATCGTACGAAAACTATAATGCTAAGAAGCAAATACAAAAACAAGCGCAACCCTAGAGTAAAATGATACCAACAACGTCGGCGTAAAAATTTCAACAATCAGATAAACAAATAAGCCACTATGTTTAGTGGCAATAGAAATAATATGCTCGGAAATCACAGCGAGAGAGAGACCTTCGATCGCGGTCGGTGACTCGGTGGTGCCCGGTGTGGCGGAGGCTCTCATGGGGAGAGAGAGAGAGAGGCAGTATATCATTCACAAGAGTCGGGTCGGTGAACCAAACCCACCCATTCCGGCCCAATATACTTTGGGCCTTCGAGCCATTAGGTTTCAGCCCAAAAAATTCGGTTTTGTTTAGAAAGACGCGAAAACCCATTAAGGACCATGCGTGCTTTGTGGGTGCCCTTGATTTTCCACTTCTAATGTTCGGTTCATTTTATTTTGGAAAAATATCGGCTCAGGACGTGTTTTAATAATTAATACCCGTCAGGACGTGTTTTAATAATTAATACCCGTCAAAGACATTCTGAGAATATTTGTTAATGCTGAAAATGTACTTAATGGGTATCAATTATCAAAACACATCCTCGGCCGTCATTTTCCCTTTTATTTTCTTTGCTAAATTTTCTGAATTTCTTCAAAATCCAGCGAGGAAAAGGGTGTGTACTAAGATGCGTGCTTCTTTTTTTTTTTTTTTACGTGCAACCCATATTTTTTTGGTCTTCTATTTTTTTTTGTTTTCTAGGTTGAGGATTTTGCAGTTTATTTTCTATACATGCCATAGCAGTGGATCGATTACTGATTACTCCACCTTCCACCAACAAAGCATTGAGTAGTCAAACAAAAAACTTAAAATTTTCACAATCCACATGGAATTCTCCATCGTATATCTTATTTTATTTTATTTCTTGAACTTCTATATCAATATATGAACCGTGTTGAAGGAAAGAGAATTCCAGAAAGATATACTTACATGAAACAGATTAATAGAAAATTTGAAGTATATTGATTGAAGAATATGGACCCCTGATGTTAAAACAAATACGGAGTAAATAAATTTGGACCCAACGAGATGGAACGTGACAAAATAACGGAATTTCCCATGCACTTTTCAACAAAAGCAAACAGATTTTTCTTCTTTTGTTTCGGTATTAAGACAAGGACCCGTATTCTCTACAGTCTAACTGCACAGAGCCCATGCTGCTGTATGATCATCGGAAGTGTTGATATTATGATTTGTTGCAAGAGTAGCGACAGGATGAGGAAAGAAAAAAGAAAAAGTAGATTGATGGATATGAGATTGCAACCAGAAGCTAATTACAAATCGGAACCTTTGTCATCTATTCTAATATATAAGGGGAGAGCACCATTTGGTGTGAAGCTGTATGAACTTTTTCTTATACCGAAAATGCCTATTTAAAAACTGATTTTTACTGAAAATTCAACTACCGTTGGTAAAACCGGAGGGGTGAAATAGTAAAATCGCAACAATAACTGTCACCCACTCGTTTGCGTACACCCCCATTTCCTTCTAACTGCTCCAATTTCAGTTTCTTCATCTTCACCCAATGGTTGAGACTTGAGAGGGCCGATTTTTGTCTAACCCAATGTTTATATAGTTTTTCACAGAAAAAGAGAGCCGAATTTTATTTTCTGCAATTGTGAAGAAGGCTGACGAATGTGCATGCAGAGATTTGACTAGGTGTGTACCTGCATGCGTACTACTCATTAGTTATCACTGTTACAATTACTTTTATTACTCCATGTTCCCGAAATTTTCTTAAAAAATATATAACTTATTTTACATTTTTAAACTTAAAAATAATGTAATTCAAAAATAATTTTTCAAATTTTTTTTTTTGCGTCGTTCAAAAGATCTCAATAAGATCTATCAAATAAGATCCATATTGCTAGAAAAATCATTTGTGTAAACTCATAATTTTTGAGCTTGAACTTATCTTTAAAAAAATAAGGACTTATTTGTGTTTCTGGAAGGGGACCTAAGGGCATCTCTAGTGGGCATCACTACTGTCATAAGTTATATGACAAAAACCATTCTTCATATTTTCCCCTTTAGTTATTTTAAACGTTTGTTTATAATGCAATCAAAAAAAAAAAAAAGTTTGATTATTACACCACGTTCAGTAGCCTTTATCACACTTTAGTCACACTTTGTTTGGTTTGAATTTTGAGGGAAGGGCAAAATTATTAAAAACTGTGCTCAGTAAAAAAAGTATTGAGTCTCTAGATCCAAATCTAACAGTCAATTTTGGATAATTGGCCTTTTCCTACAGTTTTGAAAAAAAAAAATTGAAGATCGTCCAGTGAGGATTTTTTGGGAAAAAAATTGAAGACTGTACAGTTTTGAAAAATAAATTGAAATTAAGTATACTGTAGATTTTATATGCAAAGTTAGCTAATAAAAAGAATAAAAATATGAGAAGGTCTCGTAACTTAAGAACATCTCTTTGGTGTAAGCTATGGTAAATGTCGTTAACGCCTAAGGAAATGCACATCCCAAGTTATGGGCGTCGACAACGTCGTTAGCAAGGTAACGTATGATTCGATTACGTGCCATCTATAGTATGTACAATGCTTATTTAATTGTTTATCTCCCACAAAAGATTAATACCAGAGGTCGGGACACACACGATATGTGCGCAACTCAAATTTTGACCTACATATGCCCAATAGCTTCCCAATTATTGTTTAGTTAAATATTGTAAAAATTTGAGTTGCACACGCATCACGTGTGCTCCGGCCTCTAGTTCCTAATTAAAGGAAACTTTGTCATCATATCTATAAGGGTCCATAGATTTACATAAAATTGCAACTAAAACCTAGTAATAATAACTAATCGGACCCCCCCAAATCTAACTTGATGGAACTCGGCTCCAACAATTCATGTTGGGAAATCTATTTTCGGTTCTCAAGTTGCTGCTGCAATATAAGAAACCTGTTCTTCTACAAATTATGTTCTACGAATCGGAAACACAAGTGGTGGTTACCGCTCTCAAATCAGTGATCAAGATATATATCAAGTAGGTCTGAATTCCCCAAACTTTTCCTTCTCTTCATGCAACTGCTGGAAGACGTAATCCATCTCCGGAAATGCCGACAAGAGAAGCAGCTCAAGAAGGTCAAAGGCCAATTGCTTCAAACATACAGATGACTGCACAAGCCAGAACACAAAAGCTACATTACTGTTAGAATCTTGGACAGGGGATAACAAGAGCAGAAAGACTACCGGTACAGAACAGATTTTCTGTACAGATTTTTTGTGGGGCCCACTACGGGTCCCACACAAATGATCCGAGCCGTTCATTAAATGTAAAACAGTTTTTTAAGGGCTCTTGAGAAAAATCAGTTCAATCCGATACTTACAGATGCTCGATCCAATCATCTAACTTTTGATTTAGATTCCCGAATAATAAAACATTATATGATTGGATCGAGCATCTATAAGTATCAGATTAAACTGATTTTTCACGGGGGCCCTTGAAAAACTGTTTTACATTTAATGAACGGCTTGGATCATTTGTGTGGGATCCGTAGTGGGCCCCACAAAAAATCTGTACAGATTGCTGTACCAGTAGACTGGTTAACAAGAGCTGCAGAACCGACCCAGAAACAATTTCACCGGCTCTTTCAAAATTTTACACTGCAGACAATCCAAACCAATGACATGCGAAGTGCACACAATTCTCATACGTTTGAACTGGTTACCTATTAATGTAACTAGACACAGTTAAACCCAAATGACGAAATAGAAAGATGGGGAAAAAAGGAGGGGAGGAACAAGAAATTTCTTTCTATGCATTGAGATGGAAACTAGAGGAAGAACGGAAACATATTATGCATTTTGACGGAAACTTAATGAAAGAGACCTTTGCCCAATCTGCTAATACAAGCGATAAAAACAAAAAAAAATCATGGAATGCATGTTTCTGATCTACCTGCATTTAGCGTTAAGTATAATAATAAAGAAAACCGAGGGGAGAAATTTAAATCGTTACTTAAACTTCGACGTCAGAAGAGCAGGAATGAAAAGAAAAGCAACAAAGGGGGAGTTCCAACAAACTTATCAAAAGATAGTGGGGTATTCAAAGATGATGTGCAATCAGTAATCCACGGGATGATATGACATCGACAGATTAAGCAAGAGTAGCTTGTTTATATAGTGACAGTCACCTGAAGAAAGTAATAGACATCCCTTGCACATTGTTCATATCCCTTGTGACCAACAAGACCCACGATCGCAGGTGGTGCATTATCTGCATTGCATTAACAGGAATTCTTTACATATCAAGGCTGGTAATAGGAATCTCAGTACAATGAAAGTTGCCTAAATGCTACAATTTCAGTTAAATTACCAATCATAAGCTCATGTACAAATCTGGCACGCCGTTCAGCTTCCTTTAGTCGATTCTCATCCAAATCTACAGCATCCACTTTCTTAGGCGAAGCTACAGACGTGGGAGGGTGCCCACGAGGTGAACTCTGGGGTGTGCTCCCAGAAGGGTTTGGTTGTCGTCGCTTTGGATGCTTTGTTATAAATATTCCGTCAGGCCAAAGTACCTTTTAAAACCAGAAAGAATCAGACTTATAGGTATCTGATAGTTCTGTTGTTGAAGGTTTTCACAAAACAAGCACAAACCTACCCTTTGTGATCCTTTATTGGAAACCCAAGGGACCGACATACCTATTTGTGTTAGAGCTTGTCCCACATTGGTTAAATATAACCTCCGAACCTAGTATATGAGCCTAGGTGGCCTCTCTACTCATTGCCAATTGGTTTTGAGATGGATGCTTTAACATAGTATCAGAGCTAGGCTTTCGGAGGCTTTTGGACAAGACTCTATGTCATTAATGGTTGGTTCCCCCTTTGTTTGTCGTTGATAATTGAATTGATTGTTGTCGTATGTGTTGAATCGTTTCCATACCGAGTGCAAGTCAGGGGTCACACACGTGTGGGGGAGTGTTAGAGCTTGTCCCACATTGGTTAAATATAACATTCAAATCTAGTATATGAGCTTGGGTGGCCTCTCCACTCATTGCCAATTAGTTTTGAGATGGACGCTTTAACATGGTTACCATAAATGCTCCAACAAATTCAAACATATTGTCAAGTTCGAGGCTCTTGTGTAATTCTAAGCAAAATATTAGATTAGATATCACCCATATTTATGGTTTATCAGAGGTTAAAAAGTAAGGCAAATAACAGTGACTAATGAATGTGAATACTAATAGTAAAGTCGATGAGGGCATAAAGTACTCTTATCCAGTGAGGCAGTAGCAAGAAGCCAGGCGATGAAGCGCCCAACTTATCTCAATCTTTTTCTATTTCGTTAAACATCTACCTTACCCGGTAAGAAATAACTAAAGCAATTTTTTTGTGAGTAAGACTTGTGCAATTAAGACTGGCAAATCGGAGTTCAAACCAGCAAAAAACCTGAATCGTCTTTCGCACTACCTGGTATCAAGAACTTCAAGCACAGAAGAGATCATCACAATAGAACCAAAAGATGACAGACCTATTGCACTTAATTCAAGAAGTTTCTCAAAGTAACCTGCTCTATCCGCTTGATCCCTGAAGCGACCACAGATCCCCTACGCAAAAGCTGAATTTTCTCAATCAACCAATCATCAAAGGCATCGCCCATTCCCAGTTGTAATATCTGTTTGGCCACCCAAAAAGCCTTCCGCCTGCAATGCACTAGTATTGAGAATGGGCGCGGGGGTGGGGGGGGAATTATGGCAAACTCATGATATTTGGATAGAGCTTGTCAAATTCAAAACTAATCTGGTTTTGAACATAATTTGCGAAATAGATGTATACCTGATCCATCCACCATCTTGGAGCTGGAAAACCACATCAACCAACTCTAATAGAGGAGCACTTAGATTTGGCTGTACCCACTGCATTCAATAAATTAAATTTAGAAAACGTGTCCGGAACATAAAGGGCAGGGCAGGATGCCACATGCTACAAAACCTAATAAGTACACACCCCTAGAAAATGGGCCATATCACCAAAACATTACTTATCAACTGCCAAAAATTCACAAAACAATAGGGTAGTTTACAAATACATATAAATTACCTCAGTAGGGAGGGTGGGATAGGAAGCAGCACCAATAATTGGCTGAGACGAAGCTTGTAAATCATCACCTTCAATTCTGTTTATGCACTTTCTGGACAGGGATATATTTCTTTGGTCTGATTTGTCAGAGTCCTCAGATGGTTTTTGTTGCTGTGTATAAACTGCACCTTGCGCCTGTACTCTTGATCCATCTCCAACAATATTATGCTTCATTGCTAATGCAGATTCCTTGCTCTCAGCATTGCGATGTTCACAATGGGAAGGTAAGGGATTTACAGTCTGCCCAACAGCATTCTGAGCCTCTTCACTTCTTTCATGGGTTGTACTGTCTAGGCCAACTTTTATAGTACATTATATTAACAATAATGTGAGAAAATAGAATATGCCAGAGGCAAGAAATTGAGAATGCTACAAAGAGCACACCTGACAATATCTCAATGATGGATATAGAATGTGAGAATACATATGTCTGCATTGTACAAAACCAAGTAATCAGAAAATTCTCCCTGGTACAAAGGTAATGTAACAATTCCCCAGCAACGAAGGAAAAAATAATTATAGGAAGAAATAGCAAACCTGGGAATCAACGCTAAGGAAGTCCCAAATTTCAATTGATTCTGAAATAGTTGGAAGCTGAAGAAGCTTCTGAGGAACGGTAATCAAATGTCATGGAAAGAATTAAGACAAAAACAAAATATATGAAAACAAACAAGAAATTATTACACAGCATGTATCATAATGCAGAAGTGGACTTATTTCTGATGGGTAAACTGGAAACCCATTTAAGGAATCATTGATATACTGGAGCAGCCATGCCCACCAAGTTACCAACAACAAACAGAAAATCATGGCTATCTTACTACAGGAACAGAATAAAAGGCACGGTCGTAGAAACAGGCACCAATGACATCACGATGGGAAAACCAAGCAACAAAACTGTAATCACATTAAGGTTGCAACCTATGTTTGACTATTATCTTTGGTGTACATAGCACAATGAGATGACTTAAAAATACAAATACTGTGGCCCTCACAAATTTTATCTTTCTGAGAGAGTGGACAAGTTGAAGCTAACCAACTAGTTCTCATAAAACATCCATGCTCCAAAAAGAAGAAGGATTAAAAAATGCAAAGAGGCTCAAGTAACAGTATGACCTTCAAGTACTTGTGTAGCAATTTACACCGTTCTCGAATGACAAGCACATCAAGACCAGTTGACAGAAAATGCTTCGGTGGCAAATGAAGATTATATTCTGGAAACTCCTTAAGACGTCGATGGAGTTCCTCAAAATGCCGAAACCTTGAGAAGCATAAACAGCGTTAAGTTGAAAATGCCAGCAATGTAAACAATTTGTAATGCCACCATTTAATTGCTACGATACGTAAAGCAATGCATTAATAATCATGTGAAATGGAAATAAGATAGGAGAGGAATGAATGACAAAGCCAGAAAATCAGGGCACTATCTTTAAACACCTTCTTTTGATAGACCAACTATTCTCATTCGTATCTGTAACAGAAATGGAATAAACGGCGAATGTTCTAGAGCCACCCTTCACAATATTGGCACCCAATACCTGCGACTGGAAATAGCATTTCAAACTTTACACGTTTCAGCATGTTAGCAAAACTTTAAATATAGTCACACAAATAGAAAGTAATCACCATAATGTTAAGTACCTCACATCTCAACTTCAGAAAGGAATCTACGAACAATGAGTTTTTCTGAGCATTGACGGCCAAATTATCACAGTTGAGTAAAGAAGTTGAGGAAGTGGAGGAAGAAGCAGTTGCTCCACTGTGAATTCTACCCAAAACTTCTGCCTCATAATCATCGCTAGAGTCCTCAGATTCCACACGTCCTTTAAAAGAATTCAGTATATCCTGCCCGTCTCCTGAATAGAAGCTTGTTCTCTCAACTTCTTGCCAGATGTGCCTCTTCTGACTGCTTAATCTCTTAAACCTTTTCCTCCTAGATTGAGTCCTATGTAATCTAGAGTGAAGATGTCCTACACCACCTTTTGTTGTGTTACAGCCTTCAGAACTCTCCAGTGGATGATGAATGTGTGAGACCAAAAGATATCTATTTAGTTTACCATCCCAAACTTTGGTGACCGGAGAATCAAGACCAGTCACACTGCTGGTTTCATCATCTTCACCAGTATAAGAACTGCTCCCTGATTCTACCTCCTCCAACCGCATGAGATCATTCTCATCAAACTCTAGATATGAAATAGCAGAAAGGTGACTTGTAATGCTCCCATTACGCCTAGAAAGAGCAGCATTGCTGTGATCAGAACTAATCTTGGTTGCACCGTCCTTTTCTTTCTCCCTTGACAATAACTTCAAATTATCTGCTGTTTTATATGTAGCTGAAGAACTTTTTATCTCTGACTCAATAGCATAATTCTCATCTTCCTTCCTTCTGTAGTTTTCAAAATGATTTGGAGCAAGGGCTTTAGTTTCTCTGCAAGAAATCATATCTACTGTACCATCCCAAATCTCTCCAGAGTGGTGTCGTTGACTACCTCTATCATCACCAGTTAGTGGATCCAATGGCTGAGAACTCCAAGAAAGGGTTGATCTAGTATCCATACAAAGCAATGGGTCTTTCGTGAGGGTTCCATTTGCATTGTCTTTTGTGGATTTCTCTTCCAAAGTTTTGGGTGGATCCTTTTTGAGTGGGACGAGCTCAACACCCTTAACAGAAGGGTCCAGAATCCTAGAGAAATGATCAGACGAAATCCTTGAAGATGCTTTTGATTTAGACTGTGATGCCAAGAGTGTAGCCGCTCCTTTATTAGCCTTCCTTAAAGAAATTGCTACAGACTCAACCCTTTCATTAAGAAACCTGACACAACAACTCTAGATAAGAAACAGCAAATGAAGTTCATAAATGCTCAAAAGTAAGCAAAAGAAATAATTACCTTGGGTTTGCTAAGTTCAATACTGGTCGCATTAGTGCACAAGCAAGAAGCTCTCTAACAGTAAAGCGGAACAAAGAGCACTGCAAATCCTCTGGTTTGAATGTGAAAGATATGAGACCATCCATCAAGTGCCGAAGCACCTGAAAGTGTTCAGAACAAACAAATAAGCATCGTGAACATGATGAAGACATAATATATGCTTAGGGCCTTGTTGAAAGATCTAGAGAACAGCAGACATGACGTTATATGGATCTCAAGAAAAGATGTAAACAACCTTGTGCTCAGCTTCAGCAGAAAACAGGGCAGGGTGCAATTTGTTGTCTGCAAATAGAATAGATTTTAATTCCACATCACGACGTTCAAAAGTCAGTGGTCCAAGTGGGTGCTTTTCAATCTTTGACTGACTTGAACGGAAAAGCTCCAAGTGTGTGCATAAAATACTAATAACGTCCCTGCATTGTTCCAAGCGTATCATTACCTAGTAAACATACGACTAAAGAAAAAGGAACGAAACTTGGGAAAATACACAAAAATTAGAACCTTGTCAGAAGATCTATGAGATTTACATTTCTCAGGCGAGATGAAATCTCTCCCAGAACACCATGCATGATATGAACCAACTCCTCTGGACCTTGTCTGTCAGGGGTTAGGCGAGAGTACCACAGATCCATCACCCACTCAGAAACTAGATGTCTAGTGAACTGATCTAATGCATCCTCAACAACAGGGGAATTCACTTTCCTTCTCCAATCAGACTTCATAACACCGGTGTTAGGACCTTCAAAAGGTTTCGTTTTAGAAGAAATATGTGCTAATGTTGGTTTGCTGTTGTATACCGCAGCTTTTCCCCGCATTTCAAAGTACCGAGAAAAATAGCGAACGGTGACAATTAAGGACGCTGCAGCGGGCAAATTAACGCAGACTGAGGAGCTTGTCACTGAACAAAGAACGGGGTAAGAGTTGTATCTGATGATAAAAGAGCAAGGAAAACATGTCCAAAATTACAAGTGTGAAAAAAAAAAATTAAAAGCAAGGGCAGGAAATTTTCTTCTTCCCGTCAGATAAACTTGTGTTAGAGGCAAAAGCGGGGTGTAATATACAACAGACAGAAAATAGGAAAAAACAAATACCAAAAGAAATAGATTCCTCCGTAAGCCACAAAAGGTACCCACTGTTTCAAGCACTAAGTTTTATAGTCACCCGCATTGAAGGTGTCCCTTTAGTGCTCTGAGATGCAGATGCCCATGAGTGAGAGAGACATTTAATTCACTTCATCATCCTTGTCTCATCTTCTTTTCACTTGAGTCTTACCATGACCTGAATGAATTGGAAGACTATGCTACATCCTTGTCTTCCCAGCAGTTTTTTCTCTCTCAAATCGCAATAGTTTGTCCTAATATATGTACCCTTAGTATTAAGTAAACAAAGTTGATCCTTCAAGCAGAAGTTCCATTGTCGCTCTACCCCAAGTCTTGTAAGGTGTCCTATTGACCACATACGCCCCAACAAGCTTCTTAGTTTTGAAGGTATCTGAAAATTACAATTAGGCTCCCAAGAGATGAGGAGATTATTCTTTTATTGAGGTGTGACTCAATTAAAAAATAATAATTCCGAGGTCAGCCTCAAACCCAGGCTTTCTTCAGTTCAGAGTTTCTTCTCAAGCTTTGCTTAGTAGCCAGCTAGCAAGCTCAAAAGTTTAATCAAGTCAATCTGTCAGTTGTCTTTTTAGACAGATGACCTTTTGATAAACCTTTTGTTGTGATGTTTCAACTGGAACATTTGACAAATTATACAAAAGAAATGAACCCAAAAAGACAAGAAAACAAAAAAATGGAGTTGCAAAAGATCGCGACAGCCCACTTTGCATGCAAATTGATGTACAGCATGAGGAGCTACAACTTACAGCAGAATGATCTCTAATTAGGTCCGATAAACCATACACGACTCCCCAGTCCACCATTAATAGCCAGCCTCCTATAGTTGTCACTAACCAAGCTATATATCTCACTAGTCAAGTAATACTAGATGCTGACCGCTTGAACGTGTTAAATTTAGAAAAGAAACACCTACGTACTACAAGCCAAGCTTTATTTCTCCTTATCTATGTTCTTTTTGAAGAAGAACAGAAATCGCTCCACTAAGCAAGCTTTTAAAGCGCATAAAACTGCTGCAAAAACACTGGCTACTAAATAGCCAAGGCATATATAGCAATTGTAGCAAGTCCATGCCAAGTGCATTCAGACAGGAAATTCGATACACATGAAAACTAAAATAACCAATTCCAGAATTTTGGAACGGGACATGCCATAGTGTTTTCAAGTTATACCAAATTGCGTCAGTCAAAACATTGATGTATAACATATGCAATGCTGAATTGAGATAAAAGAGCAATGGAACCATATAAAGTGAGATAAAATTCCCAAATACTTACAGGACATGAGATAGAACTATACTCCAATACAGTGATAGTCAAACTACTAACGTACAGAGGAAACTTTTCAAAAGTCAAAACACAATCAAAATTAACTACTAGCCAAATCCACTCAGCAATCCAATGCATAACTTAGATACAGAAACAATGGCAGTAAATCGAGGGCTGCAAACGAACTGAGCTATTTGCGAGCAGCTCGAGGCTCGGCTCATTCTGGGCTCGGTTTGGCTTGGATTGTTAGTCAATGAGTCAATCTCGAACACCTCAACAGTAAATGAGCTGACCTTGAGCTCAATTATTTGGGCTCAAACTCGAGCTCAAGGTGGATTCTTCGGGCTGGACTCAAGCTAGAGCTAAACTAGTTTTGGACGAGACGAGCTCAAACACTTGAAAGCTTGGCTCCGCTCTGCTCGTCATCAGCCCTAGCAGACGAATTCACCGCACAAGTCATGATAAATAAAGCAATGACACAGCAATTCACCGGATAACCCATGGTAAATAAAGCAATGAAAGCAATTCACCGCATAATTCAGATAAAGCACCGACCGAAACAAATAAACTGATTGCGTTCACCGAATTCGGTCGACAAAATACTCCAAAAAAATACTCACGAGACAAGAGATAAGACAATCCGACCGCGCACATGATCAGAAACACAATCCGCTTCTTCGCCTCCTCCGCGAGGTCCCGAACCGTCACCGCATGCTCTTCTTCCGTGCTCATTTCAGACCTAACATCGACCTTCACACCGTGAAATTAGCTACGCAAAACTTCAAACTCTCAATTCAAAACTATTTTGTGTTGTGCGTACATAATCTTCTTCACACGATCAACGCGTGCGTGTTCTCTCCCTCGCTCGCCCTCTCTCTCTCTCTCTCTCTCTCTCTCTCTCTCTCTTCAACATTTTCTCACTCTAAAACATTGGTAAAGATGATTTCAGCTGCGAATGCTGGTAAATGGAGATTTTGTTTAGGGATTACTAGTAGTAGGAGCATTTTATACTCTTTAGTAAAGCTTGGTCTTTTGATCTTTCTTTTCTTTTTGAGAGTTTCTTTTTAACCCTCAACATTCTTCTGTTCAATGTTTCCGGAGGCGTTCAATTTCGTCCATTTATTTCGATTTTAAACGGTATAAATTTTAATAAAAATATTAATTATAATAAATTATTATCCATCATAATTAATTTTCAATCTGAATCGATAAAAATACTTTAGACAGTCGCAACTGAGATATGTAACTTGTTCTCTCCGAAATTTCTCTTTCTTTTTAGTGAGAGATGAGTTAAGTTTGTTGGAACTCCCCATTAAAGCAACGATACCGAGAGCGAACCCCACGTGACTGCGTGATTTATAATCGTATGTGATACGTCCTGGATTGGATTTTGACAAAGTATAGAACCACGTGGCGAGTATTTGTCAGGACCGACTTTGGGCATTTTTTAACTGGAAATATTTATTTTAGAATATCTCTGAGTCTGAACCAATGACTCGACATCTAAAAAAGACACCTGATTTATTTTATTTTATTTTTTAAGAAAAACGACAATTTGCCGTCAAAAACAATAATTTTTTTTTTTTAATGTGATAAGAAGTACAGTAGAATTTTTCGTAGAGAAAAAATATCCAACGTAAAGGTCTGTTCTTTATTTTTAATCCGGTGTTTGGTTGCACTTTTGGAAGATTGGGCGGATAACCCCAACTTATACATAATTGGATTATTCTAACCTTCAGTCGAAGAAGGTAGAATAATAAGTAAAAAATATATTGATATTTGTGAAAATGTATTAATATCCGTGAGATATACATTGATATCTGAACTTGTTTAGAATTATTGTCATATTATCTTCCGCCTAGTCGGCAAAGATTAGCTAGACCATTATCATAGTAATCCCCTCTTATTCCTCAATCAAAACAAACATAATTACAAAACAATTTCTACACAATTCCTCTCTCTAACCAAACAATTAATTTCACTAGTAATCCCCCTGTACCATCAATCCCAATCCTCTCCTCGCTACCAATTCCTATCAACCTATAACACGCATCAAACTAGACCTAAGGAATTTCTTACTTCTAAATTTATTTTAGAAGGGGCAAAATTAACTTGGGAGGACTAAAATATTTGCCCAAAGAAGAGGAAACAGAGAAGATATTCCTAGGTGAATGGAGATGGGTCTTGTTGCCTAAATATAAAGTGAAATTCCCTATAACAATTTAACCAATGGTACCTTTGTTTTTCATAAGATAAGAAATATTTGTCCTACATTCAACAGGCAAATCAGCAGTGGGTAGAATTGTTTGCGAAGCTCTTTTATTTGGCAGGACGGAGTCTTGCCTTCTTATGATGTAACAGAAATGCGAGGATCAAGCCAAAGGGTATTTGTCATATCTTCTATACTCAATCAACTCGACAAATGGAGGATCAAAGGAAAAGGAAAAAGAAATCAACTGGACAATTGTTCTCAAACACATTTTAGTTCTTAATTTATCTGTCATACATCGTGAAATTCTGTTCTCATTAACACATCCAGACTTCTTGAAGTCGTGTTTTTTAGTTCTTAACATACATCGTGAAATTCTGTTCTCATAACACATCCAGACTTCTTGAAGTAGTGTTTTTTAGTTCTTAACTTATTTCTCATACGTGGTGAAATTCTGTTCTCATAATACATCCAGACTTCTTGAAGTAGTGTTTTTTAGTTCTTAACTTATTTCTCATACGTCTTGAAATTCTGTTCTCATAACACATCCAGACTTCTTGAAGTCGTCTTGAAATTCTGTTCTCATAACACATCCAGACTTCTTGAAGTCGTGTTTTTTAGTTACTTATTATTTCTCAAGGGTGGTGATATATAAGCCGTTGCCATAACCACATGAGGTAAAGAAAATCAGTTGAAAACCACCAATATTTGAAAAACAAAACTAGAGCCATCAGTTTGATGAAACTTTCTATGTCAAATCAATCATAACTAAGAAAAGCTATATCAACATTCAACAGGTTGAGGCGATTGCAGAATAGCAATAGCCGAAGGAGGAATATTGGTTGCAAACGGAATTCACCATGAGGTCTCAAAAGGGGACTCCATATATAGGCAATCCGCAAAGGGAAAACCGATTAAGCTGATCAGGCACTTAACGATATCCGATTAAACTGATTTTTTGCATGGTTGTTCTACTCGACGAGTTCTACAAAATGAACGATCCCAATTATCGGAGAGAGCCCGAAATGGGTCCCAAACGGGGGGCAGCAAGGCCCTAGGCCCCCGCTTCGCCTTCCATATATACTCTCATTTTTGGCCCACTCCCTTACCACAATCAGAACCAGAGGGATATTATATATAAAGCATAAACCATTACTACATACGATCTTCAGAAGTCCAATTTAGTTGCAAACTCAATCTTCTGAGGATTTTTTTTGTGGATATGCTCAACTTCAATTGAGATCCACAATCCACCAGGCTGTACAACAATTTTATTTTTGGGCAAAATACGGATTACCTCCCTGAGGTTTGTCCGTTTGGCAGATGACCCCCTTATGTTTTACTAATGATCAGTTTGCCTCCCTATGGTTTCGAACTAAAGCGCTACCGTCACATTTTCCTTCCAAAGTAACGGAAGGTGTAAAACACACACCTAATTTGAGAGTGAGAATGGGAAAAAAAATTAAATAAAAGTATATTTTTGTGTAAGATGACCACACTACCCTTCTCCATCATCTTCCCCAACACTATCTCTCTTCCTAAACAACAAAACCCTCTCTCCGGACTGCCACCATGGTCCAGATTAAATCGATTAATCACCACTCACTGTCCATCCCGTCGACTCCTTTGTGCTTCTTCGAACCAAATGTACAAAAAATGAAATGAATCAAAAGAGTGAACAAATGGATCAAAACTAGTGCTGAACTCGATCCCGAAACAGTTCTTGAAATGGAAAAACCTGGTTTTGAAGAGGTAGGGTTTCGAGATCTGATGCAAAACACTTTTGCAATTTTGTGTCTTCCTCAATTAGAAACCTGCCATAAATGTTGGAATCTACAAAATTCCAATTGGGTTCTTCTCACCCCATTGTATATATATAAACTCCAGTCACACAACAATCGGACATCTCTTACAAAATGGCTTTTAAATTTCACGAGCGAGAGAGGTTGCTCAACGACGACGATGATTTCTCAGCGAATCGAAGCACATCACCAAGAACGGGTCAAGTACCGACTCGATTTCAAACGGGTTTTGTTCATCTGGGTCTTCTTCATTCGAGTTTGAGCTCAGCGTTTGGATCGGAGCTAAGTTCTACTGAAATAGAGAGCGGGATGAGGAGGAGGACGACGAGTTCATTACTGAGTTGACTCGGAAGATGGCCGACTACATGCTCGGACGACGAGTTTTCTCTCTGTGTTTGGGTCCCATTCTCACGTAGGGCCGGCAACCCAATTAGATACCCATTTGATTTTCCGGCGAGGTTTTCTTTTCTTTACTCCGAGGTTTTGTTTTCCGTTGGAGATGCTAAGGAGAGTAAAGACACATTATTTAAGAAAGGGTAGCGTGGTCTTTTTACTTCCGCTGTTAACGGAGTTAGAAATTACACTTTACTCCAAAACTACAGGTGATTGAAGTGGTTATTAATGAACCTCAGAGGGATCATCTGTCAAACGAACAAACTTCAGGAAGGTAATTCGTATTTTTCCCTTTTATTTATACCCTTTCAACTAATAGTTGCAAATCGAGTTATCATAAATCGTGAATTATAGCTAGAGTTGGGAAAGCAAGCCTTAAGAGCATCCCCAATGGGGATGTATTTTGAAACCGGATGGATAGTTATTTTAGATGAAAAAAGTGATTAAAAGCTAGTTGGATGTAAAATAGAACTCACTCCTCTTCAATGGTGAGATGTAAAAAAGGGATGGATAATTAATTAAATTTCCTTCCTCCTTAATTTTCGTTCATTTTCCGACGACTCAGGTATACTCCGGCCATCCATTGTTCTGGTAAATTAGTTGATTTGCTGACCTGGAGGGGATGAAAAGATGCATCTAGGGATGGATATATCCATCCCCATATAACTCAAAGCTATTTTCCATCCTCGGATCCATTCCCATTGGAAAGCTGGTTTTTAATTTAGGGCCGGATAATAACTATGACAACCCCTTTTCCATCCCCATTGGGGTTGCTCCAAGGCATACAATAGACATAACATATGTTTTTGGTTACCCATATATGGCAGATTCCGAAACCTTATAGTGCAGGGGTGAATTACAGGAGTTCGGTCTCATCCAAGCGTTCAAAAGTTTTTGTAACAGTTCGGATTTAAAACAATCTCTTCTGGTTCTAGAAGAGATTGCTTTAAATCTGAAAGAACCAGAAGAGATTGTTTTAAATTCGGACCGTTGATTGTTGAGATAAACGACTGACGTGATATACAATAACTTGTAGGCAGCTCGTCCTACAGAATTCCCGGATCGATGTTGGCACGTGGCTTTGGCGAGAGGATCTTGGCTAGTTATTTGATTGACACCTGGAAAAACTATCCACGTGTCACCCCACCGAATAAATTGACCAAAATGGGATCAACAAATAAACAAATAAAATTGTCGGGCAAAACTAAAATTGGGGACGATTCCCCTTCTTCAGTTCTTCTCAATTCCCCTTTCAATTTTCTTAGGGTCAGGGTTTTCACTGCAACAATGGAAGCAACGGCTGCAGCGGAGGGCTTGCTAGACCAAATCCGGCCGCCGCGTCTAGAAGACGCCGGCCTCGAAGACTGCGCACTCCCACCCGACTCGATCAAGGAAGCCTTCCTCAAGGCCGCCACCGCCGTCGGCTCACGCGCCGCCTCGATTTTCGAAATAGACGAGGGGCGTTGCGTGGAGGATCCGTGGGGCGAGGAGACGGGGGACGATCTGGTGGGGGTGATTGAGGGTGTGGATCCTCCGCCCGGGGCTTGCGTGCCCGAGAAAGGCGGCGGAGTGGGGGAGGCGGAGGAGAGAGGGGATACGTTGGTGGCGCCGGGGCTGACGGAGGCGGGGGAGAGAGGGGATACGGTGGTGGAGGGAGGGGAGGCTTGTGTTGATGGATTGAAGGGTTTGGAGATTGGGGATAAGGGGAAGAGTGGTGGTGAAGAGGAGGAAGGTGAAAGGCCAATTTTAGGTGAAACTTTTGTATGAGATTGTGAGTCTTGAGTATTTTGTAGAGCCTTTCAAAAAAACAAAGAAAGTATTTTGTAGAGTGGGTGTTTGTGTTTGCTGTGTAATTGGATGCTTTGTAATTTGTTTTTGTTGAATCGAGATCGAGATCCTTTCGATGAAAAAGTCGACCTCCTGGTGTTCTAAGCTAGCGCCTAGCGACTTTTAGAACAATGCCTACATCTGTTGATTAAAACAATGCCTAGTTTTTGTTACTTACACCTGTTGTTTTGTTCATGAAGTTTATGATTGGAGACTCGATAAGAAGTGTTCGGAATGTGTTAAAGAGATGTTGGCATGCGTGAGACATGTTAGGATGCCAGGTCAAGCAGTATCTTCAAAACATTGAAGCATCATCAAACTGGCATCAATGCTTAGTTCTTGAATGACTATCTAACTTTCTTTTTCAGAATGAGCTTATCCACTAAAACATTTAAGCGGAAACTTGGGCGTGCAATAGCCTTACAGTTACGGTGGAATTTTGGTACTGCGGGATGGGCGGCAAATAGCCCATGATTGTAATCTAGTTGGAGTTGGAGCAGAAACGGATGCGAGTAAGGTTGTTAGGCTGCTTTAGTTTTTTTCTCTTCAAACTGTAATAATCACTATCTCAACAACATCATTTGTGATTGCAGGCCTCTTCTCCAGAAGCTAAGAACTGAAGGCAAGCATGTGTTTGGGGAAGCAAATCGTTGTGTGCGAATATACTAGTTAAGTCTCAGCTTTAATTGGTATAGTTTAGTTATTTTCAATTCGATGCCAAACTGTATTACTAGGCTGCTGGAGGATGATGCTGATGGGTTGAAATATGCTATAACTTTCTGTTTTAATGCTTCGTATCAGTACCAGTCAAATAGAAGAACTTTTCGAGTCGAGTCGCCTCCGGTGTCAAATGCCTGGAGTTGAGTTCTTGGGCTCTGGACGTGTGTGGTTGTGAAGGGCCCGACGTTCATTGATGTGGGTAGCAGCAAGGCAATTTAAACGAGAAGGTAAACAAAGAGAAAATTTTGGATTTCACGTGGCGGTACCTGTCGGCGATCTTAACCATCCAAGGTCTAAAGAGACCAAGTCTAAAGGCAGACTTGGAAAAATAGATAGCCCTTTGGAAGAAACCGTGCAGTTGGTGTTTGTGGTCATTGTATGAACCAATCATCTTGTGAAACTCGTCGAAGATTGAACAGAGTATCCTAGGTAGCAGTTGAGTTGAATCATGGGACAAGTTCAACCAATTAGCATCGAATTACATGAAATGTAACAAGTAACGTAACATGTGGTTGTTAGTTATGGGATGTAGCTATTGTTAAGGTTCCAAACATTCTTAGTATTATCAACACTTTTGGGGCTAATTCACAAGAAATTTTTTACCGACTTTAATTGATCCCCTGCACGTAGACGTGTGGTTGTTACTCCAAAAATTACTTGCTGAGGTGAGCATAAGCTAAGTTGGTCTAGATATTTGAATTATCAATTCCAGCATTTTTGCTTCTACATCCACCCCCATGTATATAAAAACCTGCTCACAATTATATGTGGACCCATAACCACTACATATAGTAGAATTTTTGTTGTCAAATAAAATGGGATCAACCTGCCTTTTTAATAGGTGGTCTAGTTTTATTTAAATGATTTTCACATTCCCTTTCTTGTTTTTATTCACATAAATTTACAATCTTGTCCATGAATGTGTAAAATAATGTATTGAAAGAAGGGCAAGGTAGTAAATTTATGCGGATAAAAACAAGAAAGAAAGTGTAGATTGTTAAAAAGTGTTAAAATCACTCTCCTATTTTAAACTCTAATACTATTGTTAAGAAAAGAAAATAGAAGGGAGTGATGCAAGTACTTTTTTTTTCCCGTAGAAGGGTGGGCTGGTTTGAACTGGTTTTAAAATTAAATTGACTTGGGATAGATCATACTCAATGTAAGGTTAAAATGGGATCCAAAATAAAAAATAAAAAATTCAAGGAATTGTTCAGCTAGCATGTAACAAACAGTCCGCAGCCACAAACACATTCAGACAAACAAATACTGATTGATATACACACTCCCACACACTGTACGCCTACCACATGGGTCCTGACACCTGAGTGTGTATTTGTTTGTTGCGTGACGCGAATGTGTTTGTAGTTTTAGCAAAATTGAGAGCATTTTAAATGTTTTTAATGAGAATAGAGGGTAATTTTACATATTAGCTCACCTAAATAATTACTGACTAAAGAAAAATATAATGGACTTTTTAAATATATACATACAATATTCAAAGTTCTGATGTGGGAGTCAACTCCCAGCTAACGCAGGCACAAAAGTCTAGTCACTGAGACAGAGGGCCCCTGGTCACGTGGCCACGTCAAAGAGCTGCAAAATTTGGATACGTGACTGATGTGGGCCTCCTCCTATTGATTGTCTGGACAGGACAATACTCCATTTTCTTTCTTTTTATCAGAAGGCGGACAAGATTGGGTGTACTCCGGAGAGGGTGTTTTCACTTTATAGGCCTAGAATTAAATGATGAGATTGAAGCAGCCGTATTCACGATAATGAGATTAATTTATGTAGTAAAATTTTTTGGTTTTATTTTTATTTAACATTTTTTTTATTTATAAGTTTTACGTTAAATTTTTATGTGATATGGGTTCGACTTAACGAGAGGAATCAGAAAATAAAAAAATTATGACTTTAACACAAATATTTTGAAAAATATTCAATGAAAAACTCAAAAAAAATAATCAATTTTTGGATTTTTTTTGGGATATTTCTCAAAATACTTATATAAAAGTGATAATTTTTACTTTTTTGATTCCTCTAATCAAAACGAACCATATTACTTAAAAGTATGACATAAAACTAACAAACGCGAAAAAATTTGAATAAAAACAAAACTAAAAAATTACTGTATGATGCATCGATTAATTACCAGCGTGAATGGCGTCAACTCTAACTGTAATTGTACTCTTCGCTCACAGGTCACACCACCGCGAATGGCCAAATCAACTTGATTTGACTAATCGTACGATCCATACCCAGAAAAGTCCCCAAAAAAGGACACAATTTCAAAAATGTGCGTTCAAGATCCAGCCCAAGAAAGAATTAGGTGGCGTAAAAGTCCTCGGAAAAGGACTTGAAATTGATAACACTACAAAAACGTGCGTTCAAGATCCAGCCCAAGAAAGAATTAAATTTACCCAAGCGCAGTTGACCAACTGGTACAGTGGACTACAAGAATCCACCCAAGATTTAGAGAGAGAGAGAGCAACGTGTACAGTTGTCCACGTTTGGGGAAATTTTTTCAAAGCTCAACCACTCTCATACTGATTAAATTCCGAATTTGGTTGCAGCAATTTTCTTGGGAGAGAGAGAGAGAGAGAGAGAGGAAGTGGGTGTTTTCAAGAAATCTGATGGGTGAGATTGGGCTACGAGGGAAGCTTTTGAGGTCAGCGGTGGTTGCTGTCCTAGGTCTATCTTCTGTGTTGTTAGTTTCCAACCAATGGAGTACTCTGAAGCTGGTTTTTTCAAGTAGAAATGGTGGAGATGTCGAACCGAATCCCATTACAAAACTACTCAATTTGGTATGGCGAGAAGCTCGATTGAGTTACGAACATGTTTGGCCGGTGAGTAAAATTTCATTCATTTTAATCTTATCGTATGCCAAAGTATTCTAGAAATACCCCTTGGTGGATCAATTTAAGTTTGCATGATGCTATTGTGATTTGTGACTTGCTGAAATTGTCCCTACTGTCACCCGGGGTTGGTCGGTAACGGTAGAGAAAGTAGAATGATACGTAGCTAGAATTGGGTGTGGCGGCCATGAATTTAGTAAAATAATATTTGACGCCAGAGAATTTGAAGCGGTCGTGCTGACCGTAGTGGCCTTGAAGTGGCTAAAAAATCGGATAGGAACCCATATGTATTAAGGAATCGGCCACAGCTTTCAAATGTTTGGTAGCCTGAGAAATCTGGCTGTAATGCATCTGAACGCAGGAAACAAAAATGTAGAGGCCGATGTGATATGTAGCTGCGTGGCTGCTTAAAAGCTTGTTCGAGTTTGACTTGTTACATAGAACAGATCAACCTTAAATCTGTGCAAAAATTTTAAGCTCGTTAAGTTTTCAAACTAAAGTTCAACTATATACTGCCTTTTTGCCTTAACAATCTAATACAAATACCGAACTTCTGTGTGCAGCCTGTGATCAGCTCAGGTAAAACTCAAAAAAAATTTTAAAAAAAGCTTGAAAACATTTTTGAAGTTTGCTAGGTTTCAAACTACTCCTCCTTTTCACTTGGCTCGTTGCTCGTTTATAAGCCTCATCTCGTGTAACAGTATTGCATCATTATACCCGTTTTCACTTAATTAATTTGTGTTCAAAAGTATGGCCACTAATTTGAGGATGGTGGATTGATTCAAAATTTGATGTTATTGGATTGGCAGGAAATGGAGTTTGGGTGGAAAATCATTGTGGGGACTGTAGTTGGGTTCCTTGGAGCAGCATTTGGGAGTGTTGGTGGCGTCGGAGGGGGAGGCATTTTTGTTCCCATGCTCACTCTGATCATTGGGTTTGATGCTAAATCATCAACTGCAATGTCGAAATGTAAGTGTTGCAGCAAACTGCGAGTTTGTTTCTAGGAAAATGCTAAAAACAGTCCAGTATACAAGGACCATTGTTTGCTATGCCATGCATTCATTAATCCATCACTATCACTCAGGGCGACATCAGTTGGTTAAGAATGAGCTCACTCCATTGGGAAAATATGGTGTAGTTTGGGTACTTTCTTAACCTGCCATTCTAAAGAATGATTTTTTTTCCATCCTCAATCACAAAACTCTTGCCGCTTTCTGAATCCTTATTACACCTTACATTTTTCTAGGCAAAATTGCAAATTCTTAATTTATCTCGGCAGACTCCCAAATGGGTATTTTGCTTGATCTTTTCCTTTTTGGTTTTGGACTTTTGGCGGGTAAGTGTAGTCCAAATACTTACGCTCTAATATGGTGAACTTGTACTTTTGTCGAGACAATATCCCCCTCGGTCTGTCCTTGATGCAAATTCTTAATTTATCTCGGGCCCTGGGCAGATTCCCAAACGGGTATTTTGCTTAATTTTTTTCTTTTTTGTTTTGGTGGATAAGCTGCAGTCCAAATTCATATGCAGTAATATGGTGAACTTGTATTTTTGCTAAGACAATAACTAAAAATTTATTTTTCTTTTGATTTTGATGGATTTAAGGTCTTGAATGACCTTATGGTCATAAAATCTTATAGTCACCACTGCAGTATCACTACACACTAAAATTGCAATATTTTCAAGTGAAAAACAGCAATGATAATACAAGTACCATCCGTTTCACTCCCTCTTACATCGCTTCGTGGGTCCTACATATATTTGCATGGGACTCATGAAGTGGGTGGAAATTAAAAACTGGTGAAACAGACGGTGCCTCTAAACTTCCTTTTTCCGAGCTTCTACTTTGTGGCGTTCCTAAATTGATAGGGAATGCAGGAATGCTGCTATTACTCTTCTAAAATCATAAAGAAAGAAGCGGAAATTCGTTATTTTGCTTGCTTTGTAGGTATGATCACAGGTGCATCGGCTGCGGCTGTTTGCTACAATATCAAGCTAAGGCATCCTACGCTTGAACTACCAATCATTGATTATGACCTGGCACTTCTTTTCCAACCAATGTTGGTGCTGGGAATTAGCATCGGAGTAATGTTGAATGTGGTTTTCGCTGACTGGATGGTTACAGTCCTACTCATTATTCTGTTTCTAGGTAAGAATCTTGTCCATTGCAACTTTGTTTCGTTGGAAAATTTTGCTTGATTGATCAGATGATCTGCAGGCACATCAACTAAGGCATTCTTCAAGGGTGTTGAAACATGGAAGAAGGAAACTATAGTAAAAAAGGTTGAATTCTATTGCAATTCAGTTAGTATATTAATCTCACTTATTTCCGATGGTCAAAACAACAAAACCAACCATTTGGCTTATATATAGTTTCAGCAATGCCATTGCCACATCAATCTTTATGAGTTTTCTTAAGGAATTTCTGTTTGTGAATAGTTATCAATCTTTTTTATTTCCAGGAGGCTGCTAGACGATTGGCATCTATTGGTGAGGTTAGATGATTTCCTATTCAATCCTTGTAAAGCTTAGTTTATGTATACTTTTTATTGGATTCATTTCATGTTTCGCACTCTAGTCAGGTGTTGATATTGAGGAAGTGGAATACAAACCTTTACCCGAAGGCCCAACCAATGCCACTCAAATGGAATCCAGGGAATCGAAAGCATCCACGGTAAAATATATTAACAGGCTTTATATCTATGACTAGCTGTTTCCAGGGCTGACCTCTGTAATTTTCCAGGTTTCCATTATTGAGAATGTTCACTGGAAGGAACTTGGTATTCTTGTAGCTGTCTGGGTCATTATTCTTGCGCTACAAATTGCCAAGGTTTCAATTTGTTGTACCATTATCTTTCTTTGAAGGTTTTGAGGCTATGTTTGGATCATGGATTTGTGCAGGAAATATACAGGTGAAGGGAAAGAGATGTACATAATGAAGTGAGAAGCTTCTTTGTTTGATTGTTTACAGAAATAGTTTTCTGGAACACTTATTACAAGACTTGTTTGGCTGACTGATTTCAATGCTTATAATTGAGATTATTTTGGAAGAGCACGCACTTTTAGGAAAACACCGTAAAGATACTTCCATATATTCAATAACCATCTCGGTCCAATGATAACCACAATACGAGATCGAAGAGTGTCTATGTTTTGGAAACAACTTTATGAGAAAAGTGTGCTGGAAAACCGACTCAGTACCAACAAAGACATGGTTCTTATGTTTTGGTTTCACCACCATATTTTTCTCCACAAATCCGCGATCCAAACATGTCTTAATTTAGGAATGTCTGCAATGATTAGAGAGTAATCATGAGTCCATGGCATATGCATGTTTGCCGCAGGGTGAGACAACCACCTGTTCTGCAGCATATTGGGTACTAAACCTGCTTCAGGTACTTTCTGTGACTCAAATAAGCATTTAGAAAACCTCCAACTGTGATCGTTGTTCATCAAGTTGAAACGGTTTCTTTCCTTCTCTCTCTCTCTCTCTCTCTCTCTCTCTCTCTTTTGGGTTTTCCTGCAGATTCCTGTGGCTTTTGGAGCATCTACATACGAAGCAATTGGCTTATACAAAGGACGAAGAGTAATAACATCCAGGGGAGATGTCAGAATGACTTTGCACATTCATCAGTTGGTTCTTTACTGTTTCGTTGGCATTCTAGCAGGTGTGGTTGGTGGGTTGCTAGGTCTTGGCGGAGGATTCATTTTAGGTCCTCTTTTTCTGGAGTTGGGAATTCCTCCTCAGGTGCATCTCAAACTTTAACATGGAGTCATGAAGAGAAATATGTAATTTTTCCGTTTTTTGAACTTAAGATACACTGTAGGTTATGCACGGTTTTGGGCGCCTATGTTACTTGGACTCGGGTGTGAGTATCGGGCGTGGGTGTATATCTAGGGGTTGGACATCTCAAACCTTACAATAGATGATAAGTAGATGTGGATCCAAATTTTGATACATATATGGGGGTCCGTTGCATAATTATGGTTTATCATTATTCATATCTCTAGAAAGAAAATCTAAAATTTTCAACAGTCCTGTCCAATCCATATCCCGCATCCGCACGGGTGTGGTGTCATGTCAACGCGCATACTTCATCCAAAATGGTAGATCTGTGTGACATAAGTGTTTTGCTCTTCAAGTTTCATGCCGCGAAACCAACTCAAGGAACCATATAATGCTATTCTGGCTGCGCTTCCGTCATCTTGGTCATTGTGGCCCTCCAGACTGAATATAGTGCGGCCAATGCTACATTCTATGGTTTATTCTGGGTTGATGGATTACTGCTTCCAGTGTGTGAGTTGAGGAATCTGTAATTCTGTGGTTGCATGATAGATGTAATGGCGACTTTCCTATTTAGAATACAACCCTAAAAAAGGACAGATGTTTGAGCCTCTGAAGCGTTTCTTTAAACCAAGTAGAAGTTTTGTGCCTCAAATTTGCTATCAAACGCCCTTCTTAGTAGCCAATTGCTATGGTTTTCATATTCCTGTTTAGTACTTATCAGTTGAGCACTTTTATGCAGGTGTCAAGTGCCACAGCTACCTTTGCCATGATGTTCTCCTCCTCCATGTCTGTTGTGGAATACTACATTCTAAAGCGTTTTCCAGTTCCATACAGTTCAGTTTTCCGGCCAAATATCTAGTTGTAGTAGATTAAGGTAGTGTTTGGATCATGGATCACAGTAGGGATTTGGAAAGGTAAAGGAAAAACAAATGAACAAGATCAAATATGGGCCCTTGGATACTTCTTCCGTCCCTTCCCTTCCGCTTTTCCTTTCCCTCCATGAACACCTACACAAATCCATGATCAAAATACAGCCTAATGAGTGGTAGCAGGAGTCTTGAGCATAGTTCTCTTTGTATTGCAGGTCTCTACTTTGTTGCTGTAGCTACCGTTGCTGCTTTTGCAGGTCAACATGTGGTGAGAAGAGTAGTCGCGATTCTAGGGAGGGCATCTTTGATCATCTTCATTCTGGCCCTCACAATCTTTGTGAGCGCAATCTCGCTAGGCAAGTCTAGTTCTAGAATACCAACATTCGCTCGCAGTTCTATTGCATATGAAAAGTTATACTGCAGGATCTTTCTATTGGTGTTGTTTTAACCCCAAAGTGACTTTTGATCTTTTTCCTTGGAATTAAAGGCTGTTGATTTTTTTTCTTACAGGTGGAGTTGGCATATCAGACATAATAAAAGATATCGAGGAAAAGGCGTACATGGGTTTTGAGGATATTTGTTCATATTAGGCCTTTGGAATCGAAAGCAACAACTAAGGGTTCCTGATGCAGATGCCATGGCGGATGAGTATCTTAGGCATTTTAAGCCTAGGATGGCAAAACCGTAAATATGCAACTGTGGAGTTAAGCAACGGGCCCATATGGGTTCGATCCGAAACGGCTCAACGGTCAAGACACATTGTCTTGGGCCATGTGCCGTGTGTTTTTTAGCCGTTTAGGGCCCCGAAAGCCCAAATTTGCCGTTTCAAGAAAAGATTTGACTTGCTTATAACTTGGGCAAGGAGAATCCAAATTAAGCTGTTCTTCTGGGAGAAATCTTAGAATTTCATCTATTTTCTAGTTTGCTATTATTCTGAATATTTCCGTTTTTGGTAATTTTTGTCATTAATTGATTCGGTTTCCGGTTTTCTCTACTATTTAATAAGTTGTAAGCCTTCTGAGCAAGACAATTGTTGATTATTATTGAATTAAAAAGAGTCTAGAGAGCATTTCTCTAACTTCTATCGTTTGTAGTTTTCTTGTTGCATGATTATTTCTGTAGACATACGGCGCCCCGCATCTGTAATACCCGAACTTCGAATACTGTGATTATTTATGCAAAAAGTGAGTTTCTGGTGGTTCTTAAAATCCAATTACTTGTAATAAAAGAAAAACAAGCGTCAATCGTGTGGGTAATGTGTGTCAGTGTGTGCACGTGAGGTGGTGATGTAGGGTGTGTGCAATGGATAAGCTTTGCCTCTTGTGAGAAGAGAGAATAGAACAAAATAAAGGGAAGAGTCGGGAAGACAAACCAAAGGTTGTTAGGAAGGGATAAGAGTTTGGCCTTGGACCTCTTCTTGAGTGACTCTTAACAGTGACTATGAAAAGAAAAGGATATCCATGGTAAAAGGGAGAGGGGAAGAAAGGGGAGCAGATTATAGAGAAAGATGAGGAACTTGGAAAATTAAAAGAGATAGAATAAGGTTCTATCACTTCCTTGTTTTTGGAAAGATTATGTTGATGCTTTAGGTTATGTTGGTAAGTGCATGCCATTTGCTATGAGGGCTGGGAATGATGTCAGATAGTAGGAAGGGATGAATGATAATAACTATAATTTAATATGAGGAGTTTTGGGATGTTACAAATTGGTATCCGAACCTAGGTTTTATGATGCAGATGACATAGCGGATGAGTATCTTAGGCATTTTAAGCCAAGGACGACAAAATCGTAAATACGCGACTATGGAGTTAAGCAACGGGCCCATATGGGTTCGATCCGAAAATGGCCCAACGGTCAAGACACATTGCCTTTGGCCATATGCCGTGTGTTTTTTAGCCGTTTAGAACCCCGAAAGCCCAAATTTGCCGTTTAAGGAAAGATTTGACTCGCTTATAACTTGGGCAAGGAGAATCCGAATTAAGCCGTTCTTTTGGGAGAAGTCTTAGAATTTCCTCTATTTTTCAGTTTGCTATTATTCTGAATTTTTCTGTTTTGGGTAATTTTCGTCAGTAATTGATTCGGTTTCCGGTTTGGGGCGAATCAATTAGGGTTAGGGTTTTCTCTACTATTTAATAAGTGGTAAGCCTTCTGGGCAAGACAATTGTTGATTATTATTGAATTAAAAAGAGTTTAGAGAGCGTTTCTCAACTTCTATCGTTTGTGGTTTTCTTGTTGCACGATTATTTCTGTAGCCATACAGCGCCCTGCATCAGTTTCGGTCATCCTTAAATCTTTTTTGCAATTTTCTGAATTACTATTTATTTTTGAAATATGGAATGATATGAACAATGGAGAAAGTCCATGGTAACAAGTGAAATTGTGATTGCAAATAGCAAGTGTTTTTTTTTTTTTTTGAAAGAGTCATTGTATTCCAAAAAACCAGCTCAAGAGACATCCTTGGACAAAACAAAAACTAAAGCGGGCGGAATACAACCCGAAAGATTCCTCTCCCTACAAGAAGAAGAAGAAATGCTCTGTACAATGCGAACAAAGGCGATTGGCGTCTTCTGTGACTCTATTCCTAACATTTTGACAAAAAAAGCTAGTAATGCATACTATATGAGGAAAGCTGAGCATGATTTTCACATCTTGGCTCGAAGAAGACAACCTCATTCAATTCGTACTGGATTTGCAAAATTAACCTATCAGCCACAAAAAGTCAAGAAAATGTGATCACCAACCAGAGAGAGAGAGAGAGAGAGAGAGAGAGAGAGCATGCTTCAAATCCTGAGATGAACAAAAGACACGCCCATCTTATTTTACCGAAATCAGAATTACATTATCATATGCCGTACCCAATCTCAAATAATCTGCAAATACATCACACAAATCAGTTGTAAAAGCATGAATCATTCTTAAATTTCATAGGTTTGGTACTGGAGGAATCAATAACCACGGGGCAAGAAATCTGGACCCGGTGCTTCGTCCTCACCAATTTCCCTACCACATTTCCTTGTGAGTGAATATCGAACTGCAATGTCAATGGAACCTGAACAGCACCGTTATTGGAGGCTGCTAAACTTGATCCAGCCCCATACAGTGGTACCTTAGTTCCTTCTATATTTACCAATGTAATCCGGTTACTCTTTCTCGGCTGATAGTACTTCTTCAACTGCAATCACAATATTCAAAATGAGTATTCCTATTCCGATAGAGGAGAGAGGAAACCATGAAGAAGAAACTGAATCAAAATTGACGAAAAACATCACCTAATACAAAACAAAAAAAAGAAACCAAACACCCGTGATGAACATCAGGCTAATGAGTAAAATTCAATGAGAAAAACAAAAACGAAGAACCACCACATGACTTGGTCATATTTTCCGTGAAAATCAGATGCTTGAATGGCAAAATGAGAAACAGATTGTGAAAGTATTCTGCAAAATGCGATTTTAAGAACAGCAATTAATGATGGTAAAGTCTCAGTAATTTCAACGATGTAAAGCTGCTTCTATGTGCCATGCTCAACCTTAATCGGCTAGTTTGAATAAATCATTTTCTCTCGCTTCATCTCTTTGTCAGCAATTCCCATATCAAAATACAGAACATAAATGCGAAAAATATATATATATATATATATATATATATATATAGAGAGAGAGAGAGAGAGAGAGAGAGAGAGAGAGAGAGAGAGAGAGAGAGAGGATTAACATGAATGCCAGAAAAGGGACGAGACTGATTGATAGGATCATCACCTGGCCAGTGGCAACAGTAATCTCCGAGTAGACGAGACTGATGGGCGTGGAGCTAACATGAATGCCGAAAAATGTAGCAGGGTTGTATACGCTAATCCTCAGTGAGCCATTCACGGTCAACATCTTTGTTGGCACCCCGGTGTTATCTGAACCCTCCCCCAAATAGATGTTATTCACTGCCAAGCTCTGGAATGTATATTGTATCATCCATCAGAAATAAGTACTTAATGAATAATGCAAATAACTCAAATCGTACGTCTGTGTGTGAGTGCTCGAGTTTTGCATGCACGACACACACACACACACAAAAACAAATTATTGTTGGATTTGAGTCTGATTGAGTTGAGGACAAGGTAATAAGCAACAAGGGATAAAAGTCATAAGCAACAAGGGATAAGGTAATAAGCAACAAGGGGTAAAAAGCCATAAGCCTCTTAGGTTGATCAGGAGTATAAAAGAACATACAGGGAAGCAGAAAGGAAATAGTTCCAAGCTTCACAAACCTATTCCCAGAAGGGTGCAATTATGAGCTGTACTGACTACTGATACAACCCAATCACTGTTATTAACAAAGAGCAGAACCCTAGTAGAGCCTTGTGAAAGAGCATGACAATGATCGGAAGTATTCAATTGGTAGCTCATTGGAGGGGAAGACAACCAACAAAAATATTATCTAGTAACACTGAAAAGTGTGTGCTTCGTTTGTTTTGCCTGCCAAAAGGGGGTTCGAATGTAAAACAAAGCACGTACCATGCAAAGGCCTCAAAAATTAAATTTGACATCCCGATTTCCATTTGATCATCTGAACTTCTCAAGGAACGAAAGCATTATACCATTGTACTACCAGATGGAATTGCTCCCTTATGCCATCAATAGAAACTCAATCAGAGAATCCAAATTTCTGATCGTTTAATCTCTGATATGAAACGATAATTTGATTCTACTTGCTCGTCTCACTTTCTATTTTTCCTTGCTCAACTAATGATGACATCTGAGTGAAGAATTGGAAATTGGTGTCTCAACTGACTGAACTCAAACATAACCACAATTATCACATTTGCAGCTGTTTTTCCTTCTTTCCCGAAATCCTCAACTGCCATGGCATACATTTCCACATATCATTGATGCTTAAAAATTTTACCACGAATTTTTTATAGAGCCAAACTAATCAATTATACTATTAAACAGATAGAATTCAGCATGGTATTCCGAAGCACTGAAAAAGAAGAAGATAGAATTCAGGATACCTTCACAGTAACCTCAGCTTTGAAAGGCCTCCCAGCACCCCAGATGATCAAACAAAACACAGTGAACAACACAACAAAACTCAATAGAGCCAATGCAATCTGGAACCGTCGGGTAAACCCCTTATCACTAAACTCATCATAAGTCCCTTCTTCGAAAATCACATTACACTCAGGCCACCCCTTATCGTTCCTTTTCTGCCCTCCTTTCCTCCCGGAAGACGACCTAAATATTCCTGAAAACCGACTAGCCGAAGAGTTCCTAGAGTGCCTCCCAACGGAAGGGTGTGAAGGGGATTCCATAGGGGTATTTGGTTGCATTGAGGACTTGTCCCCATCATGTGAGTCCCTTGAAGGGCTTTGGACATAGTATACTAGCTGCTTTGGAGATCTAGATGGGGATGATGGGTCTAAACTGGTTACATCAGATTCAGACTTTGCGTGCATCATTTTTCAATACTGGAATTTCAAGCAGCAAAAAAATGGAAACTTACCAAGGTATCAAAATTCACAAATTGTCAAAAGATTTGCTGACACCCAAAATGTTTTGAAACAAAACTTGGCGGCCTAGTGGCAAGGCAACTTAGGTTTACCCCGACTCCCCTTGTCAGCAATTCTTAAGGGTGTGGAGCAGTGGAGAGGGGATGTAGGGATTTGTCTAAGGAGCAAGTAAGCCGATCTAGCATGCCCTGCATTACCAAAAAAACATTATTAAGCAGAATAATGAAAGCCCATTTTACAATTTATAAAACAAAACTTGCTCAGAAGTAAGATTTCATTAAAGTTCTTGATTCAAAAAACCAAAAATAATTAAGCCACCTAGCAAGTTTTTTGCAATAACTCGCCCCCAGAATTAGTCGATGTGCACGTAAGCTGGCCTACTGCCTAAGTTATCACAAAAAAAATAACAATAATAATAATCTTGAGCAATTACTTCGAATTTTAAAAAATTACTGCCACCCAGAAAGATTAATGATGCGGAAGCTAATGTGTGAAGAATTGTCAATTCTCAAAGTAGAACCTGATCAGAGCTTCACTACGGCACAAATTCACAAAATCTTTCGAAAGATATAATGAGACCCAGAAAATATTGTGACAACCGATGACAGATTAGCGTATCTGAACGATGAAATTCTTATAATGTTTGTTGTTTCTAAAAAGAAATTGATGAAATTCTATCTAACGAAGAATAAAATTGATACCTGAGTTATCGAGGCGCTCGTAACCTGCCCGGACACTTGAATTTTAAGAGAAAAAAACCGAAGCAATAAAATCGACGACTAACACTCTGTTTTTGATGAATTGGAGACAGGATCGAAGCAGTTTAATTAGATAGAGTTGATAAAGCATGTAAACAAACTACAATATCAAAGAAAACTCAAAACCCATCATCACTTGAATTACCTGAACTAATAAAGCATGCCCAGAAATTTTCAGACCGAGAAAAACAGGTAGAAGAAGATAGATTGAACTGAGACCTGAAGCATAGCCTAGCCCCTCTCTCTCTCTCTCTCTCTCTCTCTCTCTTTTTACTGAAGCGTAATAATAAAGGTTATGATTATGAACGTAAGAATGTGACTTTTATGATTGGTTTCGTGGAGCCAATTTACTCCAGCTATGTAAAGAAGAAAAGGAGGAGAGAGAGAGAGAGAGTGTGTGTGTAACAAACTACTCCTACTACAGTGAAACGTACAGTAGTGTAGGCGCCGGTGAATCCGAACCTTGTTCCGAGCCTAGGAACCGTAGGATGGGGAAATGTCGGTTGCAAAATAGTACCCCATCAGGATTTGGACAGCGGACCTAATTTATATTGTACAACAAAGTCACAAATAAATACTCTTAACTACTCCTCCTCCTTTGTCTTTAAATAAATATTCAGACCGCAAATTTAGACCTCTAAAAAGATACATTTTTTGGTTAATTTTTTTTTTCACAAATCAATAAATTTTTCCAAGTTGTAAAATAGTTCAAAATTTTTAACGAAAAAAAATACATCTTTTTAAAGACTTAGATTTACGAATCGATGCAAGGAAAACGGATCGATGCTGCGGCTGCAATTGGCCATTTTTCCGCCTCTTGCCGGACCTCATTTGAATCATTCATTTGCATTCAATTTTCTCCAGTTGTCATGATCCAAGCAGCTTGAAAAGTTAAGCACAACTTGTGACCATATTAAATGTCAATTATTGTATTCTTAAATCTATTTTGGTTGGTTCACCCGAAGATAAAATTAAAGCCGCTTGAAATTTATGTTTCTTGGAAAAGAGACAGTTTAAAGGTAGACGGCAGAAAGAACCACTAGAAAAAGTGGTTGTGTGCTGGGGGTTCTCAATAATTGAAGATAGAGATGGCGCTGGGCCAATAAATTGGAGGACTTCGGCTAAACCCATTCAGCACTGGGCCAAAAATCATACAAGATGCTACCATGTGAAACATATACCCCTAATGCCATCCATACGTGCTGAGGCTTTAGGTTCCGTCCGGACGTAAGTGTGGTAAGATTTCCTTTACAGATAGGACATGGTGTAATGGGGCATTACTCCCTGAAGGTAGGGCTGCAAAACGAACATAAGTTGCTCTCGAGTAGCCCGTGGCTCGGCTTGTTAAGGCTCAGCTCGATTCATTCGGTAATCGAGCCGAGCTCGAGCTCAAGTTTTAGGCTTATTTAGTAAGTGAGCTGAGCTCGACACTCAACAGCTCTGATCGGTTCGCAAAATCTCGACTCGTTTAAAGAGGCTCGTTAATTAAATTAGTCAGGCTTGACTCGTTTACAAAATAGGCGAACTCGAGTTCTAAACTTGTTTAATAAATGAGCCGAGCTCAAACACTACAAAAGCACCGCTCAACTCCTACTTGGCGGAGGTGATATGGTACTGTACCTAAACTTTGAAGGACTTGGGCTAGCCCAGCCCATTCATTACAGGGCCACAAAAGCACACGAGATGCTGCCAAATTAGAAATAAATTAAAGCTCGGCCTTCTTACCCGAGGTAGCCCTTCCTGAGAATCCAAATATCTTCTTAGATATTTTCTTTCGGACACAGCTATTTGCAGCCCATTATTTTTCAAGCGTAGTCTGTATATAATATGGTACATACCTGTATATAATATGGTAAGCAGGCTACGCTTGATAAATAATGGGCTGCAAATAGCAGTGTCCTTTCTTTCTGAAGGGAAATTGTGGATTTTCTCGTTTGACCGAATTCTATCATGTTGAGTATTTGTATACTCTCTCCGTCCTAATTTGTTCGTTTATTTTAGAGTTTTGTGTAGTATTTTTCATTGCACGTAAATTGTAATTTATAATACCTTAGGTTGTCTTGAAAACTTTATTTAAAAAACTAAATTGACGTCTATTGAATAAGATTTATATTATTTATGGAAAGTATTGTCAAATGAAAACTGTAACCAACTATTCATCTGGGTAGGATAGACGAGAGATCAACAAATGGGGCCCGAAGGGGTACTATTTTTTGTTGTCAAGCATTCTCAATCAATCAACTAAAGAATTCAGGCTCCCTTCCGCTAAGGTTTTTATTTTTAGTACTTATTTTTCGTTTTACGAGACAGATCATTTTCTTACTCATTAGACTAAACAGGAGTATTATATCCTGACTAATAGGTTAGTATACTTAGAGGGTTATAGAATTTAAAAATGAACTTATAGAGTTTGAAAAGTGGTATAGTGAACCTGGAAAAATTCTCCCTTTAACAATAACCCATAAGATACCACAACTTTTGGTGTTCTATGATTCACCTCCGACTAATGAGTAGGTAGTTTGATCCTTATCATTTTTCTCTTCACAGTAAACTGAGGGGGGGAATGGTAAATAACTACTGTACATCTTCATCGGGTGTGTTTCAGAACGCAAAATAAGTACTTACTTTTTAAGGAGGTAATTTCAAGCTTAAAAATAATAGGCTTATTGAAATTTAAAAATATGGAATATAGATCTTATTTGAAAGAATGCAAAAAAAAAAAATTAAAAAATTAAATTTTATTTATATTATTTTTTAATTTAAAAATATAAAATAAATACTTATTTTTGAAAAAAGTGTTCTGAAACTAGCCGTGAGGGAGAATCATTGAGATTAGATTTCCCCATTTACAGGATCCAAAAAAAAAAAAAAAAAAGATTTCCCCATTTACTTTTCTTCCCAGAAAATCATTATTGAATCGGAAAAAGCACGGATTCTTGCCAAGTCAACAAGAAAGAAAGAAAACGGCAGAAAAGTGCAGACTAGCAAAAGCCAATTGCGATAAAACTACTCTCGGAATGCCGTAGAAACCTAAAGATTATTTTGGACCTCACCATCTTTATCCTCACCATCGTTATCCAAATTTGTGTGAGTAAGAGAGAGAGAGATAGAGAGAGAGAGAGATTCAAAGAATAAGGTTAAAGTGTCCTTGAGAAAAAGGCCAAAAAAGGGACAGGACCATAAAAATTGGACTACGTGCCACCGTGACAGTGCTCCAAATGGTTCCTTAAACATTTGGGAATGCTCTAGGCTGGATATAGTAGGAGTAGATTCTCCTTTCATTAAAAATCTCCTCAGCTTCTGCATACTTTTCTCATCACTGGTGAAACCTTCCCCACTGGAAAAACCTGCAAAAGAGAGAGAGAAGGTAAGTAGAAATTTGTGGGTTTTGTAGATAGGTGCTAGTTATTGGAAATAGGGATTTTCCTTATAGTTCTCGAGAGAGAGAGAGAGAGAGAGGATGTTGGAAGGGAAAGCATTAATAGAGGACTCGGACATGCCAAAGAAGATGCAGATTCAAGCCATGTCTGCTGCTTCTCAAGCTTTGGATATCTATGATGTTTTGGACTACAAATCCATTGCTTCCCACATCAAGAAGGTATTTAATCTCCTCTCTCTCTCTCTCAGACTCTCTGTCTCTCTCTGTCTTTCTTTCTCTCTCTGTCTCTGTCTGTGTGTACCCCTCTGTTTCACTTTAACTGTGTCTGTGTGAACAAGCTGGGAAAACGGAAGAACATAGATGTGAAAAAGAAAAAAAAATGGTAAGATTTTTATTTTATTCTCCTGTATTCTGATGGGTAAGTTCGATATTATTACGGTAGAAAAGATTATGCTAACAACCGATTACTGAGTTGTGATTAACGTGCAAAGTATTCTCTTAAACTAAACCTTAAATACAAGGAGTATTTCACAATACATCTAGTACCACGATTTACTCATATTTACTCCATTTCGCACCTAATCGTAAGCTTAGAAACTAACATGAGAGTAAGCTTAGAAACTAACATAAGAGTTTGTCCGGTCGTAACTTTAAGGCCCCGGAATTAGTCAAAGCACGCTTAAGCTGGCTTGAACATCTAGTTATTCCAAAAAAAAAACCCATCTTCCATGTGGGTATTGAAGTTTGATGGGCTTGTTCATAATGGCAGGAGTTCGACAAGAGATATGGGAATGGATGGCAATGTGTGGTTGGATCCAATTTTGGATGTTTCTTCACTCATACTAAAGGGACTTTCATCTACTTCACATTGGAGACTCTCAATTTCCTCATCTTCAAAGGGGCTTCTTCCCCATGAACCATGTGATTGGCCGTAGAGAAGGTCTGTGAAAAGGTAGCCAGAAAAAGAGAGAGATCGAGCCCGGATCGAATCTGTGGTTTTCCTCCTCTTGTTTCTTCTTTTAGCTGTTTTTGAGCAATGGTCGGTAGAAATGGAGAAGGGCCAGTTTTAGATTACTCCTCTCCTTCAGGTAGGAGCCTTGTAATGGTTTTTAGTACTAGTAGTGTGTTGCAATGCCTCATTTGTACATGTTTGTTGGACTATTTTGCCCAGTCTAATGTCCTCTACACATCCCCCTATGCTCTCTTTGGTTCTTCGTATCAGCGACGATATTTATAACCAATTGATTGTGGCTTTGAGGAAATAAAATTAAGCTCAACCCGCCCACGGATTGAGTGGAAGTATGACAACAACTAGAAGATTTATGCCCCCGAGCTCAGCTCCAACTGCTCCAAAAGTGGCCTATTATCAAAACAAAACAAAAAAAATTTGATGGAAGATTGGAGATGCCCTTAAAGGGTTCTCAATTTCGATATTATGCTACTTGAAATAACAGGCTCCATAAATAAAAGAAACCTACAATGGTGGGTGAGAGATTTAAAATTTACACTCAACCAGCAGCTACAAGTTACAACTAAGGGACTCATGGAAATTTGAGTAGAAGTTTTGGTTCATGTAGATTTGATGAAACATATGGGTTCTCCCTCAACTTTGATGAAATGATACAAGCTGGTCTTCTTTTCGCGGTGTCCCTCAACAGAAACAACTACAGAATCAATTTAAAAGTAGAAATTGAACTGAATAAGCCCAATCAGACTACTGGCGGAGCATAGATTCATTGATCGAGATCAACCCGTAAGCTAACCATCAGAAACAGCGCCACCATAGATTTCGCCCGTGATGAAACGAAGATGATTTTGCCGGCGATGAAAACAAGATAAATGATGCACCCACATCCCACGGTGTGGTCAGAACTGATGCTGTAAAAGTATCTTCACTACCGAATTATGCTTGTCTAAACAACATGCTCCATGAAGAAAGGAAACCTAGATGGTGGGTATATGTCGAACACTAACCTCAGTCAAATGACTGGAGTCAACAGTGGCTTCTTACAAAAATGTGCCTCCAAGTTTCCGATCACAAGGTCCACCATAGCCATGCTAGTTTCAACAGAATCACTTCCAACGTGGGGGAGGAGCACCACATTTTCTAACCCAAACAATTCCTCTGGGACCTCAGGCTCGTTCTCAAACACATCAAGCCCGGCCCCTCCCAGCCGGCCTTCAAGCAAAGCAGACACAAGTTCGGGCTCATCGACGTGTGCGCCCCGTCCAATGTTGATGAGAACTCCCTTTGGTCCCAAAGCGTTGATGACTTCACGATTGATGATGTGACGGGTTTCTTTGGTGAGAGAACATGCAACGATGAGGATTTGAGAGTTCGACGCCAAGTCGATGATGTTTGGAAAGTATTTGTAACTGGGATAGGGTTTTTGAGACCGGGAGTGGTAACTGATGGAGCAGCCGAATGCTTCAGCTCTCAGTGCGATTGCCGTACCAATCTTGCCCAATCCAACAATGCCAACCGATTTACCACTGAACTGAAACAGAGACCAGTAAGTAAAGAATACAGAAACATGGCAAGTCAAAAACGATGAAATTGGCTTCCCACTTAACGTGACGAGTTTTTACAGTGTTGCAAAGTCGAATCAAATTGCTAGTTACGTGGACATTATGGCATCATAGCAAAACATCATAAGCACGAAATGCAAGTTTCAATTGGCATTGCTATAGCAAGCAAGGGCTTCTTTTCCACAAGTAGCTTCCTTCTTTGGCTTTCATATTTGGTTTAATCTCTAACAATCAGGTTTATGCTAGTCTTCAGCATGCAAGGATATAACCCAACGACTAAGAAGCTGTGGATAGATACAATTTTATCACCAACGGGCAATTTACTTGAACGGTAGACTCGGATGATTTTGGTCCATCCAACTTAACTTAATTGAGAATTTGAGATATCTATACGATTCTTTACATATGGTTCCTACTGGTGATGTTATTGTTATCGATGAGATTGACCACAGTTGCTTTTGCCATAGGTGATCCTACTATTTTTTCAGCACCGAATGAGGAATTACTCCTGAAAGAAAATCTCTCATCTAAACCGGCGAAAGAAAACGAGTACACAACTAGAGGACTTCTTTTTCACCAAAATCTTGTAGTCCATTTTGCCATGACTCTCAACAATCCATGTGCACCATCCTTTGTTGGTGCGCCGCCCCCCTTCCCTAACCCCTTAGGAGCCGGCTAGCCGATACAGACTGCATACTGATAAACTCAATCGACAAAAGTGGATATGGAAGTATCGACCAACAACTGGCAGCTACGTAATCCTCAGGGATTGGCTCAATGTAGTCAGTTAGTAATCAAGACTTCAGGACTCTCTTTTGGTCTGTGATTCGACTCCCACCAAACACTATCAGTTTATATAGACGTTGCTCCGATTTTAATTGGGTCTCCCGCTCGTGAATGATGGGTCGGTCCATTGGGCCGTATACCAACTTATCAAAAACCCAACTAGCAGCTACATGCAAAGCTTTCAGCTGAATACTAAGAGAATGTAAATACACCAATGCTTGTAATTACTAAAAATTGTTTGCTCCTGACTTCTTAACCGACTAAAAATCCCTGGAAAGCATAGGTCCAATTGATCACTTGTCATGTCCAATTCTTTGCAACTCAACGTGGTAGAAAACTTAGACATCTAATCTGCTTAAACCTGCCATTCAAATGCCCGCACCATAGTTCCTATAAACGCAACAAATTTCACAAGGGGATCCCTAACTCAACTTATAGTTAGCACCTTAGTCACATAATCTCCTTCTAAACCCTGTGTTCTCGCTCTCAATTTTCGCTACGCTCCCGTTCTCAATCATCGCTTTCGCTAATCTTAGTAGTTTGGGACGTGTTTGAAAGACGGTTTCACGCTTGAGTTCGTGCTTCCGCATGTGCACGCGAATTATGTGACTTATTAAGTTAGCACTTGGCACTCATCAAGATTTTACAAGAGAGAGAGAGAGAGAGAGAGAGAGAGAGAGAGAGAGAGAGAGAGAGAGAAGCAAAAACCTTGGAACCCAACTGGAAATCACCATCCCTCCACAACCCACTTCTCACAAATCGATCACCCGCACAAATCTTCCTCAACGTCGCCAAAGCAAGCCCAATTGCGACGTCAGCGACGTCGTCCGTGAGCACATCGGGGGTATTGGTAACCCTAATCCCTCTCTCCTCACACTTGACCAAATCGATCTTATCAAAACCCACGCTGTAACTCGCCACGATTTCCAGACTCGGCAGCGAGTCGATCAACTCGGAGTCGGCTCCACACGCCGCGTTGCAGACCACCGCTCGAACTGAGGGAAGATTCTGTCCCAGAAACTCCGAGGAGGAGGAAGAATCCCATGGTCTGAGGAGTTTGAATCGGTTTTGAAGTTGCTCTTCGAGGTACGATGTCATTGGACAAGTCACTAGCACTCCTATGCCCTCCATTTTGAGACGACTGACAAAGCCCTTTACTTGCTTGGTGATAAATGAAAGAGAAAGGGCCGTGGTTTCGCGGGAACTAGTGTCCGTGGTGCAGACAGTGAATCTCATTTATCTCGACATTTAATTGTTCAGATATATTTCGTATTTGTTATCTCCATTTGGTGAGAATATTTAAACAAATTTTAATCATTAATTATAAAAACGGACTATCGAATGCCGCACTGTCTGGTACACTACAAGGTCTGAACTATGGACCTCCGCATCCGTGGTTTCACTTACTAATAAGAAAAAGACAAAAAAATGAGTACATTTTCTCACCATTTTATTTCAATAGACAAAATAAATGACTAAAATCATTCACCTGTTCTTCTCTTCCCAGATCTCATCAAAAGTGGTGAGAAATAAAAAAGAGCAATGCTAGGTATACAGAGAATGTACTCCAAAATTACTCCGACAATATAAATCAACAGTACAAATGCAAGGCACACAGAAAATATACGCTGAAATTACCCATAAAAAGTAAATCAACGACACAAATTCACTTAAAAGTCAACGGTACAGATTTTTTTTTTTTGGTAATTTCGGAGTACACTTTATGTGTACTTAGAATTATTGAAATAAAAATGATTGTATAAGGGATTCCTAACTCTCACCGAATCTCACCCCTCACTTTTGGAGTCGCATCCCTCCAATTTTCTTACATCCAATCTACTGTCTAGCTTGCATTTTGAGGGCCTATTTCAGGCCTAATCGGAATCGTTCATCATGGAAAACTTGTCGAGACGAGCCACCATACCAAAACCCATGTCCATCGGATTTGTATTGATACCTATTTGAAACACATTTATTTGTTAAAAATGGTGTTGGGGGGTTTCTATCCAATGTGCCCAGCACCATTTCTATCAAATAAATGTGTTTTGAACAGGTATCAATACAAATCTAATGGATGTGATTTTTGGTATGATGGCACGTCTCGACAACTTCTACATAATGAACGGTTCCGATTATTGACGTGGGCCCGAAATGGACCCACAAATCGCAAACTGAACAGTAGACTGGAGGGAAGACGCTGGAGGAGAGGCGAACCCCTCACTTTTCTGGTCATCCAAACATAGGAAAGAATACCCTTTCTCTTGGTTTTTTTTTTCTTTGTCTCTTGAAAACCCTCATTCTTATTGGTTGACATGATGTGGACCCCACCACAAAGTGATGTCATGCTTACCAAAAAGTGTATTGCATGGTAAGCATGACATCGCTTTATGGAGGGGTCCATACCATTTCAATCAATGAGGGAGAAGGTAATGTTCATCCTCTTTTAAGAAGAGTGAACAAAATTGCACTCCAATCCTAAGGACGCAGTGAACGAATTTTCCCACCATCTTTCTCTTGGTTTCTCCTCAACCAAACTGATGGACTAAAAAACGTGACTCGAAACTGCTTGTACACTGGACTTGGCGGGCTCATTAAAAAAGCATCGGCCCAGAGAAAACCAGGCCCAGTTGCGTGATGGTTTGTGGTTTCTTTCCAATATTTTTCCCCGTTTCAGTGGCTTGACTTGACTCAAGTTTTTTTGTTTAGTGGGGTTAAAAAAAATATTAGTAGATTCATATGCTGGATAATTTTTTAATTTGCTAATGGAAATAAACAATTAAGTTGTGAGGTTAACTATAAGGGTCTATGCAGTTTGATAAATGTAATTTTGCTTTACAATGCGCCCCGAACACGTATAGTAGTATTTTTGAAAATGATACATCGAAACTTTATTCGTTATACTGTGAACTCTTAAAAAAAGGAAGATAACAGTTGGGATTTCTATGCATTTGAAGCAGAGGTCTGGACATTCAGAGCTTTTTGTGCGGTCAAAAAAAAAAATTAAATTTAATTGCAAATTATCGACTGCCCTTGTAGTCAAATAGCATCTCTAATGCAAACGGCAAATTAAAGTTGAGGTCTCAAAATGTGACATTCAATAATTCGCCTTTTCTCGAGTCGAAAAATAGTTTTGCCAATTTTCATACCTAATTCGACACGAGAAGAGACGAATACATCTATTTTCAGATCAGCGTTTTTGTCGTGACAAAAAAAAAAAAAAAAATTCATTTGTGTGTTCTTTTCAGTTCAATTTTTTATGAAATGATTCAAGTAATGGAACGTCGTGATGGATTCAGCCAAAAAATGACTTTGCCACCATTACTATAAAACTAGATAAAATATTATTGTAGCAAGTCAGAAAACAACTTTTGCTTTGAAAAAAAATATCCCAAACCATTGAACAAGAAACAAGCACTTAGTATTTTTTGAATTAAAGGTGATGTATTGTGAGAGAATGACCTGTCTCATAAAGTGAAAAATAATTACTTGAAAAATAAGATTCTTTAGCAGAACGGGGCCTGAGATAGTTTAAGAGAGTTAGAGACCATTTTGCCGAAAATAGAAGCGAATTGCTCAAGCTCGATCAGGCCTTGGAGATGACCAAACTATGCAAACCAAAGAGCTATCCACAAGCAAGAAACTTAAATCTTGAATCGAAACTGAAACAAGCATTTCCCAGACAACAGAGGTTTTCGCTAACTCCGGGCATGCTTACAAAATGTGTAAGAACAAGACGCATTGAAACAGAACAGAAAGATTTGAGTAAAACCATGTGGGGTTATAATTCCAGGAGGATTAGATTTTGCCGCGGGGTCCGAGCTTGGGAGGAAGCTGGGGACCCTTTACGATCGGAAGGAGATCAGGCGAGGCGGTGGCGCTAACGAAAGCCAGGGTGGAACCAAATCCCAGTATCAAGAACTTGAGCAAAAACCCTCTCTTTGTGAACGGCCTTGCGAATCTCTCGAAGAATTTGCTCTGCACAATCGCACGCGTGTATGTTTAAGATTAGAAACATCATTCAGCTTCACGTTTGAAAACGTTAATGTTTCACACAATGTTATACCATGTTTTGTGATGTTTGTTATCAAACGACTACGCAATTGTATAATACGGCCACCAATTGTTGCATTCAAACACTACGTAACACAGTACTATTATTCGTCCACTTTTGTAGCATTCAAACACTGAAAATGTAATCGGTTGCGCGCACTGGATATTACATTCGTTCCCATATCTAATCGGACTGATCAAATCATAACTCAATGGATAATAACTTGAAGAGCTAAAATCTTGAATTTGGGGTTAGAAATGGGATTTGAATTTGTAAATTTACTACTATGGTACACTAACCAGTGATGTAAGCATTATTACCTGGAGATGGTTGTATGGTGAGGGTGCATCTGAACCATACAAATCCCACTGGCCAGTGGTGTTGCCCAAATCCTCCAAATCAAAGTACACACTCTTGTCGCCGTACTTGGCCACCACTGCACCAGCTCTACATGATCACACCCCACAAAAATGGTAACTTCTGCTGAAATCTACAGAGAATCTTGACTGAAGGAAAATTATTAATTGCTCCTCCATCACCGCATGGTGCTCTAGGGTTCATTTAACAATTAATAACATATTGATGTGAGAGCCACACATTTTAACTTTTTGGCTCAAAACGATTTTATTGTGTCTTCAACCACATGCATTATCATGCCTCGAAATTCTCATATTCAAGGAATCTTGAGTAATCTTGCCGCTGGAAACAATCCAAAATAGGTGTAAATCAGTATTTCAGACACAAGACCATGCCTCGAGATCTCATACTTGGAGAATGTCACGTAGTCTTGCGGATGCAAACGGACTAGTATAGGGATAGATGGTATATATTTGGTCACATGATCCTGTTTCGAAATTCTCGTATTTGGAGATTCAAAAAATAGCTAGCGGTAATATTGTTATTCTGACTTAGTATCATTTTGGCAAAAATTTAGATCAATCAATAGGATCAAAACCCATCTCGATCATCTAGTAATTTTGGCATCAAACATAACAGTGTTACTTTTTGGAAACAACAAAATAGTAGAAAATTGATAATAGTAAGGCTCTGTTTGGAACTCAGGGAAAAGAAAGGAAAATTAAAGAATTTTCTCTTTTATTGTTTGGTTAGAAGAGAAAGAGAGAAGAAAATAAAGGTTTCAAGTGTAATGAATAGTAAATTTTTTCTCTCATTTTACGTTTCCTTTCTTTTTTTTTTTCCATAGGTTTTTGGAACTCAGGGAAAAGAAAGGAAAAGAAAGGAAAATAAAAGAATTTTCCCTCCTATTGTTTGATTAGAAGAGAAAGAGGAAAGAAAATAAAGATTTCAAGTGCATTGAATAGTGAATTTTCCCTCTTATTTTCCTCTCATTTTCTTTTTCTTTCCTTTCTTTTACTTTCCATAGGTTCCAAACAGAGCCTAAAACTGTTTTGGTGATGCTAGAATTTTAGTCTTGTACTCTTCACATGATAATAAGACTTTTATGCACTGAATTTTTGACATTAACAAATACAGTGTTGATCACACCCAACAAATAACATCTGAGTAGACTTAAATTTTGTAGAAATTTGTCAAACTATGACTTTTTTGACAGCCAACATAAACGGAGCCAACATGTAAACAATGGGTGGACTTCTTGTTAGCACTTTGTTTTATTTTGGTTACCTGTATTTGGTGGGTCTCATGCTTCGGCGAGATGGCTTTAGATGGCGCTGCGTCCCGAAAAATGAGCTTCCAGTGACGCCCTTGAAGGCGGAGGGTTGCACCGCGGCGAAGTTTGCTAGAGATGCCATGGCTAATTTCCCTCCAAAAACCAACTATAACTGCTTTGTTCCTTGGTTGCCTTTTTGCTTAGATATGTTTGGGACCTTGAAAAAAATCTTCTCATGAATCTTGGGTGCCACGTGGCGAACTGGGTATGCTTGCAATGGTTATGAAACTATCCCTCTTAGGAAGTGCCACGTGGAGACGAGCTGGATAGCCCTATCCCTTTTTTCAAGATGGATGGTGAGTTTTGATTTAGCCTACGTAGCAGTGGCTTGGTCGGACTTTTTCTTTTTTCTTGTTTTTATTTATACTATTTGTTGCTTTTTTATTTAAATTTTTTGAATCATTTTTTTTTATCTCTACGACAAGAATGTAAAATGTAAAATTATGACCACAAACTTAAAAAAGTTTACTAAAGGCAAAAATAATTCAGGACAGCCAAATGATTTTGGATTATGTTGGCTAGGAAGTGGGTATATTTACTCGACTCATCTACCTAATAAAATACAAGAGTGTGGGGACCACACAAATACAAGTTGAAAGAAGAGCTGCGATTCATTTAATTCAAGGATTGACGTGTGCTCTCCAACTCTCTTAAGAAAACACTCACACTCTTACAAACATATTACAAAAATGCCATCGATTTTTTTTATCCACTGCTTGACTTTTGATATTGGCATTACAAAAAAAATAAAAATATATTACAAAAATGCCTGTGCCTACAGCACTACGCACCCTACGGGCTACGGCACTATCGGGGTGCGTATTACCGTAGGCACGGGCAAACACTAGTATCGTCCATAAGTTACAATATCCTACAATCATAAACAATGCCAAATAGATACAACTCTTCACATGGCATGTAAACAAACTTCAAGCCTCACAAATGATATTTCCAAATATTGTGAAGGTACAAGAAAAGGGGGAACAAAAATAAAGCAATGCCCCTTTCCTTTGTAATATAAAGAGGTTTACCCAATACCTGAAAACGAAACAAATCAAAGAAGATTCAGACCTAGAACAGTATTTGTCACTCAAGAAGTAAACCAAAAAACCAAAAAATGTGATAACTAAAACCATAATTCTATGAACTTTACAATTAGTAATTGGTCTCTATCTGTCTAAAAAAGAGGCGAATAACGATCACCCATCTTCGCATTGCAAGCTTGTCTTTATGTTTCTTATTGTGCATGATATTAGAGTGTTGACAGACTCCACAGACTCCATGGACAGTTTGGCTGTGGGAGAGGCGTTGGTCAGGATTTGAAATGCAATGGTGAGCAAGGACCCTCCTTCTGTGCTCTTCTCCTCCGGTCGCGAAGTGATTACCAGAGGCCTCGACTCGAGTCCGTCCGGAAGAATCGAGAAACCGGAAGGAAGTACGGCAACGTTGCTAGCGTCACAGCCAGTCATCACAGACTGCATGCCAGTGATGTCCACGGGAGCAAAGACCACCATTGATTCGTAGGCGTTGGTGCTGCTATCTTGAAGTATCCACATACTATTCTCTTTTGCTTTCATTGTCTGAAATTAAGAGCCAATTTTGGGATGAATATTCACCTCTAGATTATTCTCACTTTGGCCAGACAAAGAAGAAGAAATAGAAATCCAAGTTGTACTTGGATCACGGATTTGGGTAATGAAAAGACAATAGGAAAGTTGAATGATCTAACCATTGTGAGCCGTTATGTCCTTCAACTTTCTTTTTCATTTTCTTTACCCGAATCCTTGCCAACCAAAATGTGTTCATAAAGGCAGATAACTCACTTGGATTGTGACTGCATTGCCTCTATCCTGTCCTTTCGCCAAGTTCGCATTGGATTGAACTGGACCTCCACTTGACATGATGTCCCACTAGAATACAGAATAAAAAACTTTAAGCCGTTAAGTAAAGAAACCAACAATATATAACAAGTTACCTAACGCGCCCCACTCTCGTGCTATCCTATTTCGCGTGTGATGAAGGCAAACCACTAAATAGGGTTACCAAATCATACAAAACACAGCGCACAAGAGATCTAACAAGGGAATAAGCACAAATAAGACGACAAGAGCCCAGGAGTCCAGGACTGAAACTATTTTAGAGCTCTGCTATACAGTTAGCCAATTGAAATTACATCGTGTCTATTGAAGAGAATGAAAGCAGTCAAACCTCATGTCGACGGGCTTCATCTCTGAGGAAGTCAAACAGAACATGGTGAGACACGGGCAACCATACAGATGAAACTGCACACATGATTACCCCAAGTGGTTCTCCCGGGTCATTCAAATTCTTCCTGGAAGCCACCCTTATGTCATCCCCCGTTTTACTAGAGACCTTGGTCCACGTATGGTAACTTGAGGCTCCTAGTGCACGGCAAAAGCTCCATGTCATTCTTTGTGCCAATTTCAGAATGCTTTTCCTGCCCGCCAATGTGGCAACACCTATGGTTCAGCAGTAGAAATGAATGATTTGTGCTATTAAATGGGCAAATTTTGAACATAGACGACATGGGTAGGGTTTTTGTTGGCTTACCGCTTGAGTCTTTTGTTGGAACATTTGTAGCCATGAAGAACACAAGCCGCTCACATTGCTGCTGTAATGTTGCAATCCAATGCCTTGCTCCAAAGGCTATACCGCTATTAACTATAGAACGGTACATGGTGGGAATTATACTTTTCTGACATTCCAAGTGCTCTACCCATATTACCTGAGATACATTAAGGTTGTTCACTTGGACTTCAAGAAAAATGTATAGTAACGTGTTATAATAAGCTGAATGCCTCAATGAGGCAATACATAGTGACTCATTTATGTATGCCATCATGTAGGAGAAAAATCCAAAAACTAAGGCCGTGTGCATGTTATAAACTTTGGATTGAACCATATCGGGCACTCTAAAAAATCCCATTTCATAGTGAATTTGTTTTTACCTTACAGTGGCCATTTGATTTGTCCTCAATGATGCAACCGGATGGACGTTTTCTACATTTTACCAGAGACACATCAATGTTGTCTTCAACTTTGTCGACAGATACATCGACAATAGCCCATTGGTCAGCACTCAATTGCTTGCAATGCCGGATAAAGTACACTTCTCTGGTTGGCACCATTGGTGTGAGCATTTGCAGCTCTGCAAACATCTACAACAAATTCTAAGGTAAGAAGTTAATCCAGAACTCAGAACTCACATTCCCTTTCTCTTTCAGGCACATGCACAAATACACACAAAACAGAAGGATATTGACACCTAAACCCGTTACTCACCAATTGAACAGCACCACTCCTGTTGGGACCTTCTCCATTCGAGATGACATCGACAGTAGCTGCTTTCGAAATCATGCATGGAAACATCTCCTTCCATTGATTCTAAAATCACGATAGAAGAATGTCCATCAGAAAAAAAGCAAAAAAATTGTGCTTCTTTCAGATGTTTTGGATTAATATCTTTTTTTGGCTTAAATGGAGATGTTTTTGCGAAATGTTCTTGTTTTTTTTTTTTTTTTCCCGTTCATACAATGATACAAGTACAGGACAATGCTCCTTTCTCTTACCACATCCATAAAACTCTGAACTAGCCGCGGGAGATCCACAAAAACAACTCCAGTCTCTCTTGAGGCCTCAATAGACCTTTTTGGACGCCCATTGCTAGAGCTATCCACAGAAAACTCTTTCATGTACTCATCATAGTTGAGTATCTCGCGACCAGTTTCCACACTACGAACCCAAAGCGGGTCCCCAGCTGTAGCCATCTTTTTAAGCTCTTCCATCCCTTGGTTGACAATCTCCATGATTCTTGTCTTTTCTAGCCCAAAAATGCCAGTGTAGAAATCCAAAGAGCTTCTGTTTTCTTGGTCATTTCCGGCTGAGCACGAAGAGTTTGTCGGTGATGCTCCGGGAGGGTGTTTCCCCACAGCTGCTCGGAGTTTTTCGATCTATACAGCCAGTAGTCAACATATTAGGGGGCGAAAAAAGGACAAAAAGTAGTACCAAGAGGCATGAGAACAAGTTAACATACTGTTAATTTGATTACGTTCTCATTTTCAATATTCTGGTTTTTTTTTTTAAATCTGAAAGGTGCTGGAACAACCCCACATTTGACAACCTTTCATTCCAAAAATAATGGCAACACTTTTTCAAATATTTTCGACTTCTACAGAAACAATTCAAACACGTTTCCATCCTCATTCTCCCTCCCCACCACCTCCCACCAATCCCTCTCCAGGCCGTCCTCCCACCTGCAACCCCTTCAATCGGTGACCCTCTCAGTTGTTCTCAAAAACGTTTGCAAGTATTACAAGTTTTTTCCTCAACAAAATTAAATGGAATGTATTCCTTGTTTTTCATTGCAGAAAACAAACAGCAGCAAACTGCCAATGTTACCAAAAGCTAGCTAATGAGTTTTTCGAACCTCAGCCTTGAGACGGGCATTCTCAATTTTCAGCTGTTGCTCCTCTGTTCCTACAGAGGCATCCTTGCTAGAGGTAGCAAAACCACAATTAGGACAAGCAGATTTCTTGATTGTTTCCCTCAAGCTCTTGTTTTCATCGCGGAGTTTGTCCATTTCAGTTTTCAGCAATGAATTTTCATGGCGCTCCTGTATCGCCTGCCGTAGCCGTCCACATGAAAATTCACATATAAGAAAACATCTCACATATAAAAAAACTGGAAAAAAGAAACATCAAAAGGGTGATTTTACATCTCAAAAGCCGATTTCCCAACTCCCATAAGTTGACAATGGCATTGAAACTATATCAGTATTCAAACTTTTTTTGGGCAAGTATATCAATATTCAAACTTTTCATCATATTCCCTGTTTAGTTGCTATTTTTCTAACGGTTTTGTATACTACCACTTTTCAAAAACATCTTTTATAAATGCAAAAACAATTTCTTTATTGTTTGAAACTATTACTAAAATTACTTTAAAAAATTGGATTCTTTTCAACAAGTTCTTATAAGTTTCAAAGACCGTCAACCAAGCAAGTTTCCTAGTGCTTAGCGAAACTGACTTTTAAACAACTACGAAACATGATATAGAGTTTGTTTCCAGAAACAGGAAAAACAAAAACGAAGAAAACGAGCTGGTGGCAATACATGGGTCACATGATTAGAAAACTAGAACACGACATTGTTATTATACCTTGATTTGGGTTCGACGATTTTGAAACCAGAACTTGACTTGTCTAGGAGCAAGGCCTAACTGCTTGCTCAGTTGCTGCCTTTGCTTCTCATCAGGATGCGGTGATTCTTTAAAAAGCCTGGCATAATTATTTTCATTAAAAAAAAAATTAATGGAATCTAATTAGCCATTTCTGTACAAAAAAATATGGCAGCCATTTCAGAATGAGACAAGAAGCGAAAAAGACAAACAAGCAGGTGAAGAACACCTAGTTTATGCATCATAGAATATTCTCGTGTAGTATATTATTGGTTTATTTTCAGCTTCCTTGTTTTTTAATTCTGTTTTATGAGGAAAAAGTAGTTAACATGCACTTTTCTTTTTTTTTTTTTTCATCAAGCTTCCTTTATGGAGCTTTGTCATAAATGAGAATCTTTTGCGTTTGTGAGTGCTTTACACACATGATAAAGGGTTGCCCTTTTGGGCTCCCAGTCCTAGATGGATTCAGTGATTCACACACGAACACCTTACGGTAGGCGCAATCATAAAACATTATGCAGTTTAATGGTGGATGTTATAACTTTTTGTGGTTTTCAAAAATGGTATGCGGTAAATGTTACGCAATTTTGAAGTTTCGGTTATGCAATTTGTGATTTCTATTATGCCTTTTTGCAGTTGGTTTTATGTAATCTAGGGAAGAAGTCAACGGGAATACGGTATCCCAAGACAAAGTAGGGCACCGTGCGTTTGCTCTTTTTTTTTCGTCGATTATTATTATTATTTTTTTATACTTTCTCGATTGATCAAACTGAAAAGTAAAAGAAGTTCATTTTGAAACAGTCTTGTTAACAAATGCATTTACCACAAAATTCTTGAATATTTTTCTCACATAGGCTAAGTTCCGCTAAGGGTTTTTTGGATTTTTTCTTGTTTTGTCCTTATTGAATTTTTTTTCCCCTTTTTGGACTTTATCTTGAATATTTCAGAAAATATTGTGTAAAAGTCGTTATTTTTTACTTTTTCGGCTTGCCTAGACGAGACGAATCAATAAACCACAAAAGTTAATCGCAAAACTAACAAACGCGTAAAAGAAATTTAAATAAAAACAAAATAAAAAAAACCCCAAAAATCTTATCGGAACTTAACCATAATGTTGTGTAACAACAAAAAGTCGAATCTTTTTTTCATAAAAGACAAAAAACTAGTACTAAGAAAGCAATGCATGTACTAAAATTGATTACTGAGTTCAATCCTCAACAAACTCCGAGTTGGTAATTAATTTGTCATTGATTACTGCACATCCAACAGTCCTAAACCCCATAACTCGGAATCAGAAACGGAATTTATGGACATCACAACAATCTTCACCTACTGCATTAACACTTTTGTACGATTGAACCCTTAATGACTCACTTGCAAATTGAAACGAGTCAACTCAGGATTAAGGAAATCCTGACTTCAAAAACAAAAAATTTCTTGGAGCACTAGTGTCGAATATACCATGTAACGTGTTCGCTTTGGGTCTCTAGACTCAATTTTCGCACGGTCCTCAATAATTTTTTTTTAATTATTACTCAATTTTGTTTTTCTCTCTCTCCAATTTATTTTTTTGATCAGACCTCTCTTCACTAATTATTCCAAAAATCTCCCTCAAAATCCAAACAAAACAAAACCAAGTCCTAGAGTTTCATGTATTTATGGTTTATATGATTATTTTTGATAAGTGGGTATTCGGATACGGCTTAACGACCCACCTAATTTGAGAACCAATCTCATCATCCACTACGGCTGTACGAAAAAATGGACTGAGAAAAGAACACATGAATCTTTTTGTAATGAGAAAATCACATGCCCACATGCTAGAAATCAGATTTCTAGATAGCCCAAATATTAAAATAATATGTCGAATAACATTTTTTTTTAAAAAAAATGAAGATTTGATTTTGAGTCACTTTTTTGTAAGTACCATTTCTCATCACAAAAGAAAAGAAAAAGACAAATTGAAGAGTAAAGAGAAACTCACGCTTCCATTTCTCGGATTTGCTCGGCGGTATGCCTGTGATACTTTTTCCTCTTCTTTTTCTTGTTCTTATCGCCGCCGTCCCCGTCTCCGCCGTCCCCCTCCTCTTCCTCCCCTTCGCCGCCGTCGAAATCCAACTCCTCCGACCTCGATCTTGCATGCCCCGAGTTCTCACTGCTAATCTCCACCGTCTCCTCTCTCCTCCCTCCACCGCCTCCGCTCCCCTCGTCTCCCTCCTCCACCTCCATGTTCGCCGCCGCCGCTGCCGCAGCCGCCCCATCTCGGAATATCCCCGCCTTTTTACAACAAATGAAAAAAAAAAAAAAACAGCCATTAGAGTCACATGCATACACTACAAGGATACGAGTCCGGTCCTCTGTACCGAAATCTGGTGTATCCATGCTCCATTGTGTCTTCAAACACGTAATCCTATCTCGAGATTACGAGAATCTCGAGTAACTTTGTAGCTGAAAACCATTTCACTGTGTTTTCAGTCGCATAATCCTGCCTCGAGATTCTTCGTGTGTTTGAAGAATCTCAGGTAATCTTGTGACTGAAAACAAACCAAAATACTGGTTATTCAGTATTTCAGCACGTTTTTAGCCACAAGATGCATGATTGAGAGATTCTCGGAATACCGTATTTTCAAGAATCCCACATGGCTGAAAACACAAACCGAAATAGTGATACATTAAAAATTTCGGTGGGTTTTCAGCCACAAGATCATGTCTCGAGATCTCGTATCGGGAGATTCTGATTTACGTAAAGTGACTGGCAAAACCAAATGAAAAAGAGATTTGGGGTACGCAGAGAATGAGAAAAAAAAAAACGAATGGAGATTGAGGAGAGGACGATAGACGATTTACGTACGAGACTGAGGGAGAGAGCAGGGGATGCGAAGAAGTCCTTGGTGCGAGAATTCGGAGGACGAGGAGGAGGATTGTTGTTGGTGTTGTTGTTGTTCGACATGTCGACGACGCCCATGGCAGTTCTAGCCATCTGCTTTCGAAATGGGTTTTTTTTTATGGGGGATGGTGTGGTTCTGAGAGAGAGTGGGGTCCAGTTGATTTAAGGATATAAAACAAAGAAAGCAACTCAGAAGAGAGAGAGAGAGAGAGAGAAAGAGAGAGGAATTTGGGTCTGTATATATCTCAGAACTCAGAAGAGAGAGAGAGAGAGAGTGGGGCTGGTAGGGGTTGACCGTTAGATAATCTGAAGAGAGAGAGAGTACAGGGTTTTTTGTTTATGTTGACTCAACTAACTTTATAAAGCAGTTGTGGCAATCAAAAGGGCTTTGAAGCTCTATGCCTCCAACTGATTTTTCTGGTTTCCAGTCTTTTATGGCTTCGGCTTCATTGGCTTGGCTTGTAGTACGTACTAGTTATAAGTCGGCAAGCGAAGTGGCTGTTTTTAATTTCCTTTTTTTATAAGTTAATGTTCATGTTAGCTTTTTAAGCATATTCCCACTAATTTTGAGGCTTTAAAATTAACGACGGAACATATCTCCAGTGGCGCCAAAGCTTGGAATGTCTGATTTTTGTAGAATTTAAAATTTTAACCATTTAAAGGGCAAGCCATTTGATTACTCTCCCGAATTTACTTTTGCCAAATCCATTCTAGCTGGATAGGAATGGGCTGTCTGTGGGCAACCTTTCTTCGATATGCATTAATTTCACCCTGATGTGTTTTTTTATTCTTCTTTTTTTGGCTGAGTATGATGTGATTGGGTATGGTAAATTTGGCAGCTTAGGAATTATGTATTCACTCACGTGGGACGGCTGTTCCTCTGGAAACTCCTTTTATAAATGGCCGTCCGAGGAGTTTACCTCGACTAATTTTTACTAGGTAACTAATTAACAAGCGTCGTAACGTGCTATGCACAGAGGCAAGAAAAAGACATTCTGTTATGCTTAATGTTATAATTAATTTATAGGTACGTGTAAAGTCTTGTTATATTAATTTTACATCTCCTTCTTGATTTATAATTTGGTTCGGTTTGATTGTTATCCGAACTCAATTGTTGGTGTGTATGTTTACATATATACATTACACATATTTACTAGTAGTGCCACATGTGAGGGTGTGTGTATATAAACCTTATAGTCTTAACATTGGTTCTTGTTGATGCCAAATTTTAGACGGTTGATCCTAGAGGCCCCTTGCCAAGCACTCCAAGACATCTCTTGCAAAAATAAGTCCGAGGACCGGGAGTGTTCCCGGTCACGAACCCTTCGACAATCAAGTTAGTCGGGGAATGATAAAGATAAAGTATTGTAAAAAAAGGGAAAATAGAGTGTTCACCTCGTGATTGTCATGCCAGCCCTATTTATAGGTGCCGCAAGGTCTTGTGAAGGTGCAACGGGTTCTGCCAAGTAGGTATTGATCATGTTAATATAATAGAGTAGTGGGCATTGATAACAGGGTAGTGGGTGTGGATCATGGAGTAGTGGAAGTTGCGGCATAACTTGTGGGATGACCTGATTGTTTCGTGGGTTTTCTTACCGAGCAAGCCTCTTAACCAATATAAGCCTTGTCGGGCACCTGACCACGTATCATATTTGTAGTGCTTGTTAAAAGGTCATTATAAATACCAAAACGTGTGGAGTTTTAGGCATTTAACACCACTTTCTATAAATTCAAAACATGTAATGAGGACTTGGATGAGAACGAAGAGGAGTCTTTAGTTCTCTAAATAACATGTTGTTCATCCTAATAAATTGAGGTACGCGTAACCCAATCCCAATACTCTGGCATATCAAAAACCGAATCGAGTTTTGGATTTTTGAAAAAGAGATTCTGTGTGAACTATCTTTCCTCCTCTTCTTCTTCTTCTTCTTCCTTCTTAGTAGTATATATCAGGCGATCAGCTTTTCCTGTTAATTTTTGTTCACATTGCCAATTTGTGATTGGGAATGAAGAACGTGAGGACTGCGCCGAGCCATATAACAAGTCAAGAAGTTTGGCTTGAGCTTGACCCTCCTTCCAAAAGAAGAGGTCTTCAAGTCAAAACGCACTTTCAAAACGGACGCTCAAACACACACACACATGTGAATGTGTCAACAGTGTGTGAGAAGAGAGAGGGAGAGGGAGAGGGAGAGAGAGAGGGAGGAGAGAGGAGAGAGAGAGAGGACTCCAATGATCCAACTGTGCAACAGTCCTTCCATGAATTCAATATACTAGAATACATACTCCATTTTAATTAAAAATATGTGTCGTGTGTGTCTTTATATCATTTAAAGAGTTGAAAGTAGTGAATGCAATTAATGGATTTGCCTCCAAGTTTCTCCGATTATATAATACTAAAACTATTCTCTCTTCTCATAATCGTAATCATAATCATAATCATGATGGCTGCCTGATTACTTCAACTCAATTTTAATTAATAATAAAAACTAGTACTAAAAATTTAGGATACACTTCTATTTTATTTATTTTTTTGAAATAGATTGCGCTGTCAAAGATTAGAATTATTATTATTTTTTTTTGAAATTTTGCTCGCCCTTTTTTTGGACTGCGCTGTCAAAATTATTCGTGGGTCTACGTTGGTGATTAAAATTATTTTATTTTCTTAAATTTATTGAGAACGTGAATTGTGTTAAACATTGAGGTTAATTGGGTACAATAAATACAACTACGACAAAACATTTATCTTGAGATGCACAGAGTCAGATCTAATTCCATAATTTATTTCGGTCAAGATAAATATGTTTTGAAATTTCAATTGGCATGAGTTTTGATATGGTTAATATTCTCAACAAATTTTAAAAAATAGAACAATGGTCAAGCTACCATCAGCAAAAAGAACATTAAGACAGTTTGTAAGAAATGGGTAATTTAAGAGAAATGATTTTCACACTCTCTTTTTCGATCAAGACATTTTATTTTTTGTCTTTTCATGAAGCTTTTGCGTGCATTTTTTCATTAAAAGACAAAGAAAAAAGAGTGTATTTATCAAATAGGGGATTCTGAACTCGATGCATGGCAACGACAATAATCGAATTCAACGACAACGAAGACGAAAAAAATAGTCCACGATCTCCACATCCTTGTGGGTTTTCCGATTGGTTGATGTGTGGTTTTCATATGATGGTTTCAATTGGATGCGTGGGTTTGAGAACATAACATTTTGGAGAGAGAGAATGAGAATGGGTTATGTGATTTTTTTTTTTTCTTGGGGTCAACCAGGGGGTTTTGCGATTTGGGATTTTTGGAATTTCGTTGAGTAGAATGCTTAGGCTGTTAGATGGTAAAATTATTTGATGGCTAAATGAAATAAAAATTTGCACTTTTTCTAAGCAATTTACCTAAGAAAATCTTATTGAAGCTGTTGGAGATGCTCAGACCTACGAACCTCCATCTTTGGTGGGATAGAAAGGTCATTTTCATAGTATCAGGCTAGCCACCAGATTCCTCGGCAGCATCCCCACATATTTTCACACAAATTGCTCAAAAACCAATTGAAAGTAGAAGGTAATACTAAAATATTTGGACTCAATCAATGCCTAGAAAAGGAATGGTGGTAGCTATAGGCTTTAGGTCTGTCAACTAAAGAAAGCTAGAAGAGTCATAACGCTCATTAATTTCACAGGACAAACTTCGGTTGACTGCAGTACATGCTAAGTTCAGCCCAAAGATTTTTGAGATTTTTTTTATTCAATTTTTTATTTCGAGTTTATTAATTTTGTGTTTAAATTTTATAAATTATTCATTCGTGTCAAAAAGATGTATCGATAAAGTTAAAAATTAATACTTTTGGAAAGAGAATGGAGAAGTAAAAATTCATCTGATCGTTAACTTTAGTGACTCAAAATTAGTCGGAATGCGTAAAAATAAATATTACTAGCATCTCAAAACGTAAAGATTGACAAAGACTGTTGTGATAAACTTCCAGCCATATGATCATATTACAAGGTCAAAACCCTTTCTCTTGTTTGAAAGACAAAACCCTTGTCACAACTCACATGCAACTAATCATCTTCAAGATTATTATACACTTCTTTCCCTATATATCACTCTTGCCTTAGATTGCTTTAAAATCATTGTTTTTTATTTTCGGTTTGGACGGCCAGGGTTTCCGGACTGGCGAAATATTAATGCTTTGTTTGGATGAGTTTTTAAGAATTTTTGAGTTTAATTTTTGAGGTGATGAGTGGAGAAAAAAATTAGGGTAATAAATGGAGATAGAGGTAATGATCGAGAGAAGAGAGATAGAGAAATAAATGATAATAATGATTGGAGATGTGGGTAATGAGTGGAAAGAGAAACGAGAGTAATGATTGGAGTAGAGATAATGAATGTTTTTTGAGTTGAATTTTTTTTTTTCAAATTAGCATCCAAACAAGGCATAAATTGCTTTAAAATCTTTGTTTTTTTTTTTTGGTTTCGACGGCCATGGTTTCCTGACCAGCTCACGTGCATCTCGACTAATCCTCTCTCAATCCAGTCAAATACATATCGACGCGAGACTGGGGTATTTATAAGAAATTTCATTCTTGTCGTCCGGTCCCAAGAATTGAGCTCTGGTCAATTGTGTCCTTGTGCTGATTGCTTGAAAATCTGGCTAATTGCTTGGTGGATCTAATTATTTTCTTACTCCAATTTGGATGGCTAACGAGACTCAAATAACCAATATGGCATATCCGTCCTATATTTTCCTTTTATGAGCTACACTTCTGCAATGGTTCTTTTGGTAGTTAAGAATGGTAGATAAAATGAAGCAATCGCATGTACCAAACAGGACCCAATAAAGAATACTAGCATTGAATCCTCCGATATTCCTTTTGGAGCTCCCTCTCCACTTTAATGTTCTTGCGTCCTGTTCGCCTCTTTTTCATCCATTAAGGAAAGCAATACAAGAAGAAACCGATAGTACTTGCAAAATTGGAAAAAGTTTTACCAAAAAAACAAAAGGAGAGGACAAACCCATCAAAATAACACATTAATTGTTGGTACTGCGATCAGCCAAAAATTTAGAGATCTTCTCTCCCAGATGACATTTTGACTTACCTAACACCGTGATTGTTGTATCTGTCTCTTACTGCGCGCACAGGGATAGAGCCAGTAGGGGCGGTGGCCCCTGCAAGAAGAAAAAGAAACACTACTATTATATGTAAAAAAAAAAAAATTCCTATGAAAGTATATAGACTCGCCCTTGTGTAGAATTTTGTAAAAAAATTACTACAGTATTAACCTCTGAAATATGAGGATACCAAAATTAATTACTAAAGGCTAATGGCTAAAATATAACGAAAAATAGAACTATAGAGTTAATATTGTGAATATTCAAGTAATAAACTTCCACATTTCGTTAGATGGGTTTAGTGTTTTACAGTACGTTTTATTTCTATTGCCCTAAAATCTCAATGGCACACTAAATCCCCTCTCTCTCTCTCTTGGCACAAACATCCCCAATTGTTAAGACTTCAAAGGCAATTTCGAGAAAATAGCGACGGAGGAGAAGAGATTTTGGAAACCCTAAGTAATTTTGGTGAAATTTAAGTCGTAGGTATGTCTTTCACCAATTATTATTCTAGACTTATACTAATTCTTTATTTTTTGACTGATAAAATCAAGTAACATGGAAGCCCATATACCGAATTCGTACAGTTGTGATGAATAAAAAAAAAAACCGATGTACTGAATTCGTCCAGTTGTGATGAATAAAAAAAAGAAGATGAACAATAAAGAAAAACAAGACACATACATCAAAATCCTCCATTAGTTAAACTGATTTATGTATTTACGTTATTTTGAATTTTAATGTATTTACGTGATTATGCATGTGTATTTATATTTTTTTCTCGCATGCACGATCGCCCCTGCATGATGAAATTCCTGACTTCGTCCCTGTGCGCGCAGGAAGTGGGTTCAACGTGATCCTCCTTTCGAAGAGCTCTTCCTTAACAAAGAAATAAAAAGGGATGAGGCTTTTTCTCCAACCCAAGTTGCAAGAACGTTATATCGATCCTAACGTGCCACATTCAAAATATCAAGGGAAGTTAGTATTTTAGCTAACTTTAGCTACGAAGAGTTAAAAGACAATTTAAAACACTCATTGCATGTTTTATTTGCCATATTTAAATTCATATAAGCCTCCCTATTCGTGCAACTAGGATGAGAGGATAGCCTCATCCAAAGCGCATCTTTCTTTGCTCGCTTCTTTTTTAAGTTTAGTAGTAATGGTTTCTTGTCAATCAAGTCCTGTGTCTTGGAGCTGAAAGGCTAAGATTCAAAATCTAGGGACAAAGTTAAGCAAAAAAGCATTGATATTCTGAAAACTTAAGAAGGGAGGAAACTTAGAACAACAAGGTGATCATAAAAGGCAAAAAGCACAACAAAAAGGAGAAGGAAAGGGGTCAAAAGAAGTATAATAACTGTCAACCAACTTTGTTAAATTGGTGTTTAGGAAAGATGTCTGCACTTTTAACCTACATTTGGGGATCGACCATGAATCCACCTGAGCAAGGAAATGGAAAAAGAATGAACATGTGTGTGATGAATACAGCTCAAGAGACGCCACTGGGGCTTAGTCCCAGCGGCACAGGAGGGGGGCTTAAGTGGCCAGGTGAGAGGTCTTAGGTTCGAGTAGATGGAGAGCTACTGTCGGCCTGGTTGTTGATCTAACTACTAACCACTAACGCTACTTATGGCAAACTGCAAAAGAAAAAACAAATACAGCTCAAGAACTAAATGAACAGTAAATTACAAAGAGCACATATAAGAAGCACAGACTCCTGTTAAAAGGTTGTATACCTTCTAAATATCTTTCTGCTTAGTTAAGTTTATATATGCACCATCACTCTGTACAAAATTGGAAAGGACAGTAGCAACAGCTTTTATGATTTGAATTATCTTTTAGAAAATCTTGGTGATGGTGCAGGCTATTAAAGACTTTTTTCAGTACAGATATGGCATAGAAAATAAATATAGAAGACACTGCCTCACTACATTGTATCACTTCAAACATATTCTACAACAACATTCAAATTAATTTGTTATAAGACAACCCTTCAAATTCTAACTATAGAGCCCCTGTACAAGCCAACCTTTGGGCTTCTAAGCCAACTAGTAATTTGCTAAGAAGCACTTAGACAGACATGAATATGAGCACAAATATTGATACCGATGTGGGACACGATAATTCTAAAATCTTATGGACACAGACACCGCGAAAGACACAACAACATATGTATGTGTCTGTGTTAATGTGTTTTTCGGATATACTATTAAGTAGTGTTATCCCTATGAACATCGTTTTCACAAACAACCAAAACTGTCATTAGACTCGTTACAATTTGCAATTTTTATCTTGACTACATTGGTACTTTTTGATTTCCAATATTTGCCTTCCTATTAGTAAAAAAGTATAATTTAAAGCCCAAACCAAGTATTACAAACTACTATATATTGACCCGTGCCATGTCCCAATCCATGCTAACTTAAGACACACATTTCTGCGGCGTGTCCCCGATGTGTCCCCCACTTACATGTTGGTAAATTTAACTAGAGTTGCCACCTGATGTGTCCTCAACGTGTCATGTTTGTCCTGTGTCAAACATGGATACGGTGACCAATTAGGCGTGACGGTGCTTCATAGGTAATTGGCACAGGCTAAATTATCAACACAATAATGTTCGTCTAGAAATTTCCAGTCAGCAAGCTAATGCAAAAATCCTAACACGACACGCGAGCCTTGGTAACCGCCATGGGAATTTCGAGTCAAAAGAGGATGCCAATAACATGGAAAGCTGAAAAGAACATGTTTTATACAGAAGGTCTTCTGAAAAAAAACTGAAGCTCTATGGCTATCTATACCTTAGAGACAGTTAGTTGTTGAAGAGTAGATGAAAATGGTGGTTTTGTAAGGCAGGTGAAAAGATATGCCACCAAACAATGCATACAATATTGAAGTGATCCTCATAATGGAACGGAAATGTGGAATAAATGCTCATGAAATTACATGGTGGAGGTTTTTTCTAAAGAGACTTGATGAGTGTCCGTACAATTTTATATGTCACTCATTCATGAATGCCATTGCTTTCCACTATGAGGTCATTCAATTTTCAAGGAGGGAATTTTGATTTCTCTCCCTTCATTTGTCCCTTCTTAGTTATTGAACTAATTAAGAAATTTAAAACCTTACCTGCTCTCTCTCTCTCTCTCTCTCTCTCTCTCTCTCTCTTACACACACACATGTGCACAAAGTTGTGCTTATGAATTAAGGATTAAGCTTCACTGATGCATCTGTCAATCAAATGAGCAACAACAAATCAACTAGATACACCTCAAAACAGGATATATATTATCTTCGGTAGATATAAAAAACAGAATCAAATTTGATTAGAATCAGCATCATATTAGTTTCTCTATGAATTAATCTTGCAAGAATGAATATATGCATGCTTCAAAGATCACAGCAGATCAGCAAAATCATCGAATTCCATCAATGAAGGGCAAAATTTTTGTAGATCAATAGTGATGGAGATGCAGTTTAGCATTGGCAAAGTGTCATGCCAACGTGAAAAATGCAGGTTATTAAAGTCAATATACCAATAAGTACAAAAATCGTATCTAACAGATCCTCATTTCGTATGTAGCTAGCAACATACTCAAAAGGGTTTTCAAATAATCTTTAGTTAAAAGTGATATTTGAAAGTTTAACATTTTGTCCGGATCAAAAAAAAAAAGTGTTAACATTTTGTCATTCCAGACAAAGTAGAGAGAATTTGATGGACCACATTGATGACCAAAACAATAATATTGAATGGAAAGAAATGAAGCAATAAATCTACCATTCAACAACTAACTCTCATTCCACCATGTCCAATAAGTACTTTTCAGTTCTATCTTGAAATTTAATTATGTAAAAATAAGGTGATTGGGACTTCATAACTATGGCTTTGTAACCATGACATGGAATTTTGCTGACAGTTATGGCAAAGAATTAGCTTTTCAACTTATGCAGAGAATGAGAACCACTTCTAGTGAAGTTGGTTGCTCATCTCCCTCCCTCCAGTGGTGACCAGGGTTCGAGTCCCACGGGGGCTAGGGCTTTGGGGGCCAGGGCTATGGATAGCCTCTGGACTCCCCTGTGCTAACTCCAATCCCCCCCTAACCCTCGCTGATGTATACAATGTTGAAAAAAAAAAAAAAACTTATGCACAGAATGACAGAACCATATTAACATCAGCATAATGTTTAAGCAACAGTGACTCAATGAGCAGGAACAATGTCTTAAAGTAGATGAAACCCTGGAGCTAAGGGAATTACGCAAAGAAAGAATGAAAGTAAATAGTGCTTAAGAAAAATGCAGAAAGGCCATCGTTATCTGCATAAAAATTCAAGATGACCTAGGCTGTTGGCCCGGTGGTCATGTTGGAGCACTTTATGCTCTGAGGTCTGGGGCTCGAGCAGATGAAAAACATCAACCCCCTGGAAGTAATCTAATAACTCATTAACCCTCTATTATCGCATTTCGTGCAACAAAGCCGTTGGCCCGGTGGTCATGTTGGAGCACTTTATGCTCTGAGGTCTTGGGCTCGAGCTGATGAAAAACATCAACCCCATGGAAGTAATCTAATAACTCATTGACCCGCTATTATCGTATTTTGTGCAACAAAGGAAAGAAATGGATGCAAATGCAAGATCCTTGACATGCATGGCATGTTGGCTACTCAGATTCTTAAACTTTGATGGGGGCTCAACTGATCGTGTACACTTGAACATGGTAAAATGTCAAATTTGTTCTGGAACAACGAGTCTCCCATAATTAATCCCAAGTTGCAAAGATTATCAGATTCAATATCCACCAAGTTATGGTAGGCTGGTAGCTAATTCCCAGTCAAGACGACACCTGTAGGCAGTAACCATGGGTTTACTTGCTGGGATCTATAACCAAGTGTCTTTAAAAGCTTTAAGCATGCATGTTAATATTAGGTGCACAGAATATTTTCTCCCCAATCAATTTTAGGGGAGCATTGAAGAATTAGGTGCACAGAATATTGAGGTGTATTAGTTTTCACCCACATGTTAAGAAGATTTTAGATTATTGACTTAGATTTGGCAAGTAGTTGGATAGCATATTGAGCAGGGAAAAATCTGCACTTGAAATGGTTGTGGCGCGAGACAGCGGCCAAGAAAACCACCAGGATGTCAGTTGTGTATAAAATTGCACTCCTTGGCCTTTATGGTTATGGTTTATGGCGAAGGCTATCTTGAGGGAAAAGAATCCCAATTCTGGAAGTGGACTTGACGAGCAAGTCTTCCTAACTGGGTCTGCCCTACCATCAAGGAGCTTCCCAAAAGTACGGACTTGGGAGATGTCCACAAAAGTTCTGGAAGTAGTTGGACATGGCAGGCTAGTCTTTCTTAACTAGGCGTGTCCTAAAATCTAGGAGATTCCTAAGATTTGGATTTGTGAAATATTCCGTAACCGTATATAGATTATTCATTCATATATCTTTGCGCCACTGCCACTGGCCTAGGTCCTGTACTAGGTCATTTGAAGATAAAAATGGACTTCAAAGCACTAGTTGAAAGCTTCCTTTATCACATAAAATTTACAAAATCTTAGCACTCTTGGGAAACTCTAAGTAGGTCGCGAACTGTGAAGAAGGAGATCCCTGCAACCAGGATTAGTGTATGGCCTCATCCATAAAAGAGTATCTTGCTTGCTTTGTTTCCTATTTACTAATGGTTTCTTATCAAACAAGGCCTTGGGTCAAGGCGCGCACGGACATCCGGTAATCAAAATGAAAAAACATACCTTGTATCTAGGAGCTGATCGAAAGGCTAAGATTCGAATGCTGGGGTTTAAAAAACGGATTGATTACATTCAAAACTTCTATGAGAGGAAAAGTTGGAAAAAAAAAGGTGGTCACAAAAGGCAAAAATCACAAAAAAAAATTAAAAAAAAAAAAAGGACGAGGAAAGGGGTCAAAAGAAGTAACTATCAACTACCTTTGTTAAGTTGGTGTTTAGGGACGATACGTGCACTTGGAATCTATATCTGCGAAATTAGCAGAAAATTATGAAAGGAGAGAAATGGAGCATACGAAGACAACTAAAGAACCAAATTTAACAGCAAACTACAGACAGCAATAAAGAACTACAGATTCCTTTTAAAGGTTGAATTTTTGCTTATTCCAACTTAAGTATTTTAATTTTTATTTCTTTCACTCTTTATCCCATGCCAAGTAACAACTTCCCTCACAACATAACATGTAAGTGGAGATCGAAAAGGGAGAAGGGACAGCGATGCACACCTACCCACCCCACCCAGCCATATTAGTTCAAAATATTTTCCGACGAAATTCAGATTAATTTGTGTAAGCTAAACCGTCCAAATCTAACGAGAATCTTGTCATATTGCCCATCAAAGGAGAAGTCAATTTTCTGAAAACTATCTCATCGAGCAAAGTCCAACATAGTAAGTTGTTTACGCTAACACCAACACAATGATGTTCCACCAGAAATTTCCAGCGAGCAAGTTAATGCGCTAAATTATAACACGACACGCGACCCTCGGTAACCTCGATGGAAAATCATGTCAAAGAAAGATGCCACAACTGTGATTTAGCACAACCAACATGATAGATACAAGAACATGCTTTTTAGGAGGGCTTCCGAAAGAACTAAAGCTCCTCTATCCATATTTGAGAGATAGTTAGTTGTTGAAGAGTAGATGAAATGGTGGTTTTGGAAGGCAGATGAAAAGATATTGCCACCTTAGAATGCATGCGACATTAAAGTGATCCTCATTGCACATAGGGAACAAATGCTAATGAAATTATCTGGAGGAGCTTCTTTCTTTCTTTCTTTTTCTAAAGAAACTTGATGACATTTCTTATGTCACCCAATCATGAATACCAATGCTTTACGGTATGAGGTCATTCAAGTTTCGAGGAGGGTATATGATCATCAACCTTTATTTGTCCCTTTTTAGCTATTGGACCGCCACCCATTTTTAAGTTACCTTCATTTGTCCCTTTTTAGTCATTGGACCAACCCCCATTCTTCATTTGTCTCTTTTTGTTTTGGTATTAATTTTGTCTTTTTTGAATTCTTGTTGGATTCACGTCAACTTTTTGGGTTGGTATTTGTCTTGATGAGAGGAGTCTAAAAAGTAAAAAATTATTGCCAAAAGCCAAAAAATGTGCCATGAAGATGGAAAAAATACCAAACTGGTGTCTTGTTTTGTTTGTAGGCAGGGTTTCCCGATGGGGTTAAACAGGCTTATTTTCCTTCACAAAATATAAAGGGAAATGAGCCCTTTTAGCCGGTTTAGCCCCGTACGGAAACGCGGCCCTAATGTCGTTTTGTATGAATATTTTTTTCAACTACGATTCACAATTTTTTATTTTTTCGATTCCTCACGTCGATATGACTGATTAAATTATGACAAAAAGCAAAATAAAAATTATAAAATTTAAATAGTACGAAGAAAATACGAGAGAGCAAAAATTTAGGAAGAACAAGCCCCAAATCTCTCTCTCTCTCTCTCTCTCACACACACACACATGCGCGTGAGCGCGCGCAAAAATGTGGCCATAGTAAAGCTTCATTGATGCATCAGTAAATCAAATGAGTAACAGCAAACCAGCCAGATAAGAATCAGTACCAAAAATGTCATCTAATTTGGTAAATTTTGTAATGAGAATCAACGTAGATTAGAATCAGCTTCTTATAACTCTCTGCATGAAGGAAACTCGCAAATGAATGTCAATAACTGCTTTACAGGTCATAGCAAAGTATAAGCATCAAATTGCATCAATGAAATGCCAGTTTTAATTCAGTACAGTTTAGCATCGGCTAAATGTCAGGCCAAAAGTGAAAACTGCAAATCACTAAAACCAATCCCTCAAGTACGAAAACCCATGTCTTACTGGTCGGGAAAATTTAAGTTAAAAATTACACACACAACTAAAATAGTAATAGACTATAAGTAAATAGTGATTTTTAAGGTAACATTCGCCATTGCCCCAAAAAAGTAGTGAGAATTTTTATGGACCACATTGATGACCAAAACAATGATACTGAATGGGGCAAAAATAAACGCAACAACTAAAGTTTGGCTTCCAAACAAAGCAGTGAGGTTTTGATGGTCCACGTTGATGCCCGCAACAATTATATGGAAAGAGAGAGAGAAAGGAAGACAAAAAATCTACCATTCCACAACTAACTCTCATTCTACACCAAATAAGTCATTGCCATACCCTACTTAAAGTTGCTATTTTGGATGCGTAAGGTAAATGGGTTTCCCAAGTATGGTTCCGTAATCAGCACACGGATTTTCACATTTTGCAGTATTTATGATAAAGGGTAAAGAGTTAGCTATTCTACTTTTGTACAAAACTACATCAGTAGTGAACTAATGTTGTAAGCAACAATGAGCCAATGAGAAGGAGCAATATCTCAAAGTAAATGCAAGACACCCTGGAGATACGGGGAAGAGGCAAACAAAGACTAAAAGCAATTACTACTTGAGGAAAATACATCTAGGCACCAAAATGGACATGGTTATCAGACAGTAATGGATAATATCCAATAATTGTCACCTATTCATATAACGATTCTAGCACAGCCATACACCCTAACCACGGAAACTCGCCTAGCCCATTCCATGAATCCATGGGGACTTGGGAACTATTATATCTTGGTGATTACATATCCCTTCTTCTTCGCCAAAAGTGAAGGCACGTGATTGTAGGAGAAGTTAAAAGAATCAACATGACAAGTAGCTAATAACAAATCTCCCAAACCAAGCCACAGGTTAAGCAAAACATGTATTCCAATGTGAGTTAGCTATGCATATGCAGATCTCCTGCCTTGCATGGCGTATTGGCTACTCTATATATTGTACTTTAGTGGGGCTCAAATAATACAGAAAAGTCCTACATTGTTGGTTACGAAAGTATTGTGAACTGTATAAGCCTGGGGGCAACCTCACCTTAATAGTTAACTTTGGGGGTTTATTTCTACCCCCCAAAAAATAGAGTAACATGGTAAGCTTTGTTTGTGGGAGGTTTTGGGTTCATGTCTCTCCAATTATATTTGTTACCCTTCTCTCCTTTGAGGGGTTGCACATGGGAGAGGTGTTGGATTCAGATGCAGGAATTTTAAGATGACATGAAAGAGGAATTCTTAAACACACAAATACAATACGTACATTTAGGTACCTATAGATGTCAGGTGTACATATACAATTAATTTTCCAAACTTTTTAGAAATAATTATTGGTTCAGCAGTTAACATCGTGGTCATCAGAAGATGCTTATCTTAATAAGGTCCAAAGTTGAACTCCTATTGCTTTCTATTCGTGCACAAAGTGAGCAACCATCTTTTCTTGATTCCTGGGATCCAAAGGATAGCCAAAAAAAAAAAAAATTCAAGATGCAGAATAATGTGATACCAGGTTGATAATAAGCTGCTGCCTCATAATTCGTAGGGGGATTTTCCTCGTTAACCAAACCTGATTAAAGGGAAGAAAAACTATAACTTGAAGGTTGATACCTTCTGTTACTTCGTAGAAAAACTATAACTTGATGTAGAATGAGAGTTCAACCAGAAGTTATAGGAGTTCAACCAAACTATAACTTGATGTAACAGAAGTTATAGGAGTTCAACCAAAATATAACCAGGTTGATACCTTCTGTTACTTCGTTACCAGCTTTTTGACATATTTTGTCACTTCGTAGGGTAAAGCAATTTGCAATTCCAACTCAAGGCTTAGACCAGAAAGTTACCCTCGTCATGGGTAATGGTCCATTGTCTTCTCAAAGAGAAAGTAGTACCCCTAGCAAGAATGGCCACTCCCCATCTCCTAACACTAGAAGAGGGGGAAGGAGCCACTACTCCCAGTCAAAACGAGGGATAGGTAGGCATTTCACCCCACCTGCACAGTGCACTATAATTTTTGCCTTGGTACGTAAATTTGACAAAATACAAAAGGAAACTCTCTATCCTGATTCATCACAGGAAGGGGAAACTGAGAACAAATCACCTCATCAAAGAGACCTACTTCGCTCACCAACCAAACACAAGTGGAACACAAAAAATTTTATTTCACGTAGGCGCTACCAAACTTCCATCATTTTTTTTTTTGAATGGAAATACCAAACTTCCATCATACCCTTGAATATATCATCTAATATGTTTATTTGCATAACCCATTGTTCCCACTCCTCACAAATTTGTGTTGCGAGCTAAGTATCTTTCACACCCTTTTAACCTGACATTTTTTCGTTACCATCTTTGGTAGTATCACATATAAGTAACTATATCTTGTCATCATTGCAAAAAGAAGCTTATTTATGTAAGGCTGCAAAAATAGCCCTTCCTCTCTGTCTAAACTTTCGAGCTAGCCTATTACCATTTTGAGCCCAAGAGGTGAAAAAATTGTCAACTCCATGTTTCTTTAAAAAATTGGAACTAAATGACTTCGCCAAATCTACAGCCAAACAATTTATGATATGAAGCATCAACTATAACCTAAAAGAGATGCATTGATAGAAAGTAGATGCAAGTAGTCGTACAGGTTGAATGAATAAAGTCATACAGAATTGCTAGCCGGAAAAACGACATCATGCTAACAGCCAATCCATTACAGTTTAAAAAAAAAAAAAACTTACATTGAGTAGATGGTTTACCTCTCTGTCGTGCTTACTGCGTTAGCCTTTAAGGGCAAGACAGGTTGCTCTCAGGGCTCTAAAGTTGTATGGCCTATTCCACGGGGAAAGGTAGCACAAGACTGCATTTTATCTCTTCCGCGCCTCCTCTTCCCTGCACTTAAAGAATCCAGCTTAGACAAGAAGGGCATGCATTGAAACATCAAGGAAGTTAAAAATGGAAAGTAAAATCTCTCCCAAATAACTCTTAATTTGTAGCTAGCAAGGAAGTTTACGGAACCAGTTGTTTTTGATACTTGGACACTTCTGGAGAAACAACAGCTATTTTCAAGACAATGTTGTAAATTGAAAAATCTACACGCTACCATGACAAGAAACAATAAAAAGTTGCAATATGATAGACCCAGAAAGAAGTTACACGTGACAAACTCCAAATGGCTGCACTTAAGAAAAGATTTTAGATATAGAATCAGAAATCACTTAATGTAATATTAGGACCTCTTAATTACCTAATAACCTAAGCTTTTGGGATTGATATAAACTTCATACATTCATCTTAACGGGTGTCAAGCAAGTCAACAGATTGTGGCAAGGAAGGATGTCCCCAACCCAGTTCGTGCATCATTAATCTTCTGAGGCACCTAATTTCTGAACAAAAATTCAAAAAAAAAGAAGCTAAAAAATGTTCTTGAAAATGGAAGGTTATATGTTTTTTGCGCAAAAGGCATAGAAAGGAACAGAGACACTAATCCCAAGGGTTTGGCCAATTGGGAATGAGAAGAGCAGTTTAGGTGCTTGTCGAGGTCGCATGTTCGAATTCCACTGATCCAAGACACGTACACATACGAACACATGTACAGAGAATTAGCGAAGAAAATGGGAGTAAGATAGGAAACTGGCTGACCTGCTTTGTTCGTTATACAGCAGGTCTCGAAAAATCGGCATTGACGATTCTTGAAGATAATAAACGGAAAAGCGCCGTTGATGATTGTGATCGGTGCCACACGAACTGAACAAACAATCTAGGGTTAGAGAGAGAGAGGAGGAAAGCAAAGTTCGTTAAGAGTCGTTACGCCAGATCCTTTCCGGACGAGAAATTTTTCAGAGGTCTCGAAAAATCGGCATTGACGATTCTTGAAGATAATAAACGGAAAAGCGCCGTTGATGATTGTGATCGGTGCCACACGAACTGAACAAACAATCTAGGGTTAGAGAGAGAGAGGACGGAACACGTGGTACCCGCCCGGCACTGAAAAGTTTCTCTTTCCGGACACCCACATCATAATTCTAAAGGCTCGTTTCATAATTGTGACAAAAGGAGCAAGATTCGGAAGGGCATCTCCACTATTGACCATTTTAAGAGTCAAATTTAAAATTTAGGCAAAATACACACAAAAAAAAATCCTCTCCAATCTTTTATCCAAACCCTTTTTCATTTTGGGTTTTATCCATTTTTTCCCCAAATTTGAAACAATCTAAGCCTCTTCCCATTTTTTCCCTCAATATTCTAACGGCTCTTTTATCTTTTTAACGGCTTCTTCCATATCCTAGTGAGAGCATGACGTCTAAGACGACATGGCTTTTCCAAGCTTGGATACATGTAACACACACACATGCTCTCTCCCATTGGATATCTAAATGCTGAAGTCTCGACAATCTCTCTCTATTCTCTCGAAAAGAATCCTAAAGTTGGTTGCGGAATAAGAACCGCGTCGTTGAGAAGAGATGTGTGCTACCCTTTTGGCCGAAATCGTTGGGGGAAACAAAAATGGAGGGAAATAGTCTTGAAAGTATAAAAAAATATATATATTTGGGTAATGGATCATTTTGCCCTTGGAGTGAGCCTAACTCAAAATGGCGTTTTACCCAAATTTTGACTCAAATTTGAATAAAAGTTTGGGTCAAGGTTGGAGATACCCTAAGAGGATGGAATTAGGGTTGGGATTAGTAATGGAATCTCTATTATAAAACATCTATTATAAAACAGAAGGGCGTGGACCCCACACAAACACAAGTTGTTAAAAATGATTCATTTGATCCAAGGGCTGATATGTGCTCTCCAACTCTCTTAAGAAAACACCCACATTTTTACAAATATATTACAAAAATGCCAGCAATTGAGCCACTATCAAGATTTAAAGGGATACTCTAAGAGGATGGAATTAGGGTTGGGATTAGTAATGGAATATTTAAATATATATCTTCTTTATCTATGTCATGTAAGAATTTATCCCGCATTTTTTTTATACTTATGTTTTCATCTTCTTATGTGTGAATTACATTTCTTACCTTTTTTCATGTGATATACATATATCATGTTATATTGCTTTCCTAATTTAGTAGGATTGGATTGAATTGTTTTTCCAATTTAGTGGGATTGGATTGAATTATTTATCTAATTCAGTGAGATTTGGTAAATTTAAAAATGATTGATACTTTTTTTTATTTTATTATCATGAAATGTATTTGAGGAATTAATTTTATTAGGAATATAATATAATAAGTTGACCACATCTTTGCATGTTTTCTTCCTTTTTCAAGTTGGCCAATTAGACAACAAAAAGTCATATTTTCCATTCATCTTAGGGTAAACTATAGTTAACCCCCTCTAACTAAGTCTCGCGTGCACTTTGCCCCCTCTAACTTTTTTTTTGGCACTCAACCCTCTCTAACTAACTGAAATTCAAACGGTCATAACTTCAAACGATTATAACTTCTTTGTCCGAAATTGAAAATATGCAAATCGATTTCGAGGTCTTGAAGTCAGCTTTCTAATGACACCAAAATCACATTACGATTCAAAGCACACAGAAAGTTATGATCAAAAGAGTAAGGGCTGGTAGACAAAAAGATCGTTTTGATCATAACTTTCTGTGTGCTTTAAATTGTGATATGATTTTGTTGTCATTAGAAAGCTGATTTCAAGACCTCGAAATCGATATATAATTTGCATATTTTCGATTTCAGACGAAGAAATTATGACCGTTTGAAGTTATGACCGTTTGAATTTTAGTTAGTTGGAGGGGTTGAGTGCCAAAAAAAATTAGAGGGGGCAAAGTGCACGCGAGACTTAGTTAGAGGGGATTAACTATAGTTTACCCTTCATCTTATTATACAGAACATGGCAAAGAATTGGTAATTTTCATGTTTGTTTGGCGCGAGATTAAATGATATAATTATTAATATTATGTTCGTTTTGCACAACTAGGATACGATTAAAACATTTAATTTCCAAAATTGCCCTTGTTCATAATTTTTTTTTTCCATAATTTTTGTTCATAAATGGTTTCCACCCGCTACGAAGCCAACTGATTGTCCGTTATTGTCGTCTCTTTTCATTCTAGAATTATTATCACAGACAAGTGGGTTCACAGTTCGACTCTTGAACAAATCAAGGCACCGAGGATCCCCTGTCCAAAATCCAGACAGGGGCCTGTTCCACCATTCGGAGTCGTTGATCTCGCAAATCAACGGTTGAGATCTGTCAGACGTTGATTTGCGAGATCAACGGCCCCGAGGGGTGAGACAGGCGCCTGTCCGGATTTCACTAGGACAGGGGATCTGGTCTCAAATCAAGGCCGTTTGTATAAAACCCTAAACACAACCCAACAAGGGATTCTCACCTTAGCAAGCTGTTACTTCTCACGCTTCTCTCGCTCCGGAAATTCCAACGCCCAAAATCGAGCACGAAGGCAGAAAGCATACCAGTAAGCGTTTGGAAATTTGGTACTCTGTACCGTTCTCTCTCTAATGCTCAAGAACAAAGTCTGCATTCTTAAGTTTTTTTTTTTTTTTTTCCCCCTATCAGTCGATTGGTGTTTTCAAATCGGGATACGGTGTTTTCAAATCGGGATACGAATAGTGTTCGTTTATTTTATTTTATTTTATTTTATTTTATGTATCGGGATACATTAACGAAAACAAATATAATATAAAATAATATTTATACTTAATTATAACCTAAAAATCTGTTGGATATATGAAAATAAGTGTTTAATGTATGAAAAATAGGTTTTAGGATGAAAATTTTCAAATCTCCCATATAGGGTCTGTCATAGTAAGGCTTTCTGGTGCCCGAGTCATGTAATATATGATAGAAATATATTCTTTCTTCTATTCGAGCTTCGAATTTCGGTTTTCAGTAAATGGTTTGGATACCGTTATAATGAGATGACTGCGTTTGTATTCCAATTCTTAAAATATGGTACGATTTCTTCTCAATAGGAAAATTTTGATATGTTTCGAATCGGGATATGCTATTATATCGTAAGATACGTATCGTATGGTAGGATTTCTATAAAAAAAGATACAGGATGTTATCGTATGATTTCTATAAAAAAGGACCAAAAATGATACGAATCATAGGATACGTATCCCGTATTGTAGGATTTTAACAACCAGACTCAATCCATCCAATGAACTTGAACCAACCTTTTCATTTATTTCTGAGGATTTTCATCCTCAAGCACGAATTGCTGTCTGCACCCGGATCAAAACTAAGTCGAAGTTTGATGCGTTTATTGGACAAGTGAAACGTAAAAGAGGGTTTTTTTTTTGGGTTCATTCGTTAATTCCTAATCTAATCTATCTTAAGTGATTGAGGGAGGGAGATGAGTGCTTACGGGAATCGAACTCTGTCCATGTGCCAACTGCACTCCACTCCACTCCACTTGTGTAAACGAGTTTTAATCGATTCGATTTTTGAGTAGCTGAATTTTTTTTTATACATAATGGGCCGGAAAAATCTCCGATACACACCACTTTTTTGGGTCCACCATACGCCCTTTACAAATTTTTGTGGCTCCTTTTATAAATTTTTGTGGACTGATATTGAGATTTGTGGTAGTTTACTTTTAAGAATTCTTGTGTCTCCTTTTACGGATTTTTGTGGTTGTACAATGAGATTTTGTAGTCAAATTCATATCTAACTTTTTACGAATTTTTGTGGTATTGTTTATGAATTTTGTGGTAAAAAAAAAAGACAGCTTAAAGTCATGTACTACTACTTTTTTGTAGCGTTGTTTACAATTTTTTTAATGGGCTAAAACCAAACCCAAGTACATGCTCACCTTGGACGTGTATAGAATATTCCTACTTACCTAGTTAAAGACCTAAGAAAACATCCAACCTACCTAAAGACCTGACAGCTTCCTTAATTCTGCCTGGTGGGTATTGACTAATTTAATTCCTAACAGTACATAATACGGGCATTTGTATCTCGTCCTAATTGGTGTTGTGTTTGTTGTTGGTCTTTTTTCTCAATAAATAAAAGATGGGGGTTGAAAGTGGTGAAGGTGCTGCTGCCGTAAAGGAGGAATACCAACAATCCCTACGCATATCCTCGGATGCGGGAAACACCTCCAAACGCTTCGACGACGATGGCCGCTCCAAAAGAACCAGTAATGTCACCCCTCCCTCCCTCCCTCCCTCCCCTATCTTGATTAGGATGGGCCCTTCATCTCAACAATTAATATTGACAATCAATAGTCCAAATTGCACAAGTATCATTTCAACAAATCTGGACCATCAAAAGAGGAATGCTAGGTACAAAGAAAATGAACGGTTGAAATTAGGTGTCTCTGCAATCCAAAAGCCGTAGACAAGAAACTTATTTTTACTTTAGTTGCAACTGGAAGGTGGGCACACATTACCTGTGTGCACATCAATACTAGAATAGACTATTAAATTCTACTTCAAGTAATATTTTTTTTTTTTTTGCACTATGCATATGACAATTACTGTATTTCGCACTAAATAAGTAAGAACGGATGAACTTATGTATTAATAACATAAAAGTTTCATAATTGTTTGATTAAGTTACATTGCGAAAAAAAAAGGATGTAAACTCTATTATTACAATTATAGCTGAAAGTGCAATTTTCATAAAATTCAGAGGGGAACTTAGACCCTTCGTTTGCTACTGGTAATGTGGTTTTTCTCTCTTTCTGTGAGTTAGGGGGTGTTTGGACTACAAGTGCCCACATAATAACAGCAGTGATAGGATCTGGGGTTCTTTCCTTACCCTGGGCCATTGCTCAGCTGGGATGGATAGCTGGTCCAACAGTGATGCTCCTCTTCTCCTTTGTGACTTTATACACTGCTTCCCTCCTCGCCGACTGTTACCGCACCGGTGACCCAGTCACCGGCAAGAGAAACTATACTTACATGGAAGCTGTGGAATCTAATCTTGGTATGAAAATTTCAAATCCTTAATTTGCCCATCCATTTCAGACAAAATCCAAGTTTGGTGTATTTTAATCAGTTGAAAAGCATTACTTTTTTTTAAACAGGTGGGCTTAAGGTCAAGATGTGTGGTCTAATTCAGTATTTAAATCTATTTGGAGCTGCAATTGGATACACCATTGCAGCATCTATTAGCATGATGTAAGTAAACAATCATTTTTCCTTTTCTTGGTTATTGTTTTGCGATTTCGGATTAAATGGTTTACGTACTGTTGATACACAGGGCAATCAAACGGACTAATTGTTTCCATGAGAGTGGTGGGAAAAATCCATGCCATATATCAAGCAACCCATACATGATTTTGTTTGGCATCACTGAAATAATATTTTCCCAGATACCAAATATTGACCAGATATGGTGGCTCTCCATTATTGCTGCGGTCATGTCTTTTACCTACTCATCGATTGGTCTCGCCCTTGTAATTGCCAAAGTTGCAGGTTGTTATTGCTCTAAAACTTTAAGGATGAAGAAGTCCCATCATTTTTTTACTTACAAAATTGACCTTGTATGAAAACTGACTCATTCATTTTCACGGGTTTTTCAGCTAATGGGACTACTAGTGGTAGTCTTACTGGTGTAAGAATTGGAACTGTGACTCAAGCCCAAAAGATATGGGGGAGCTTCCAAGCTCTTGGTGACATAGCTTTTGCCTACGCTTACTCTTTGATTCTTATCGAAATCCAGGTACATTCTGACCCATTCAGTTCACCAAGGCTGTGTTTGGATCTTAGATTTTATACACGGATTTACCAAGTGGAAGAAAATAACGTCACAACTAAAAGGATGATGTTGTGGTCTTCACGTAATTGTCTTATTTCCTTTGCCTCTACGATCCTCTATGATCCAAACTGATCAATTTTCTTTGAGGGTCTTCGCTAGCCTGAAAGACGAATTTTGAGTTAAAACTGATTGATTTTCTTTGTATATCAGGACACAATCAAATCCCCACCATCAGAAGCAAAAACAATGAAGAAGGCAACCTTATTAAGTGTTGGTGTGACCACAGCTTTCTACATGCTTTGTGGATGCATGGGATATGCAGCATTTGGGGACCAATCACCTGGAAACCTCCTCGCTGGTTTTGGGACTTTTAACCCATTTTGGCTGCTTGATATTGCCAATGCTGCAATTGTGATCCACCTTGTTGGGGCATACCAAGTTTACACCCAGCCACTTTTTGCATTTGTTGAGAAATGGGCAGCAGGGAAATGGCCCAGCAATGAATTCATCATCAAGGAAATCAAAATCCCAATCCCAGGTTTTCGCTCGTATAACCTAAACCTCTTCCGTTTGGTATGGAGGACGGTTTTTGTTATAGTCAGCACTGTAATATCTATGCTTCTCCCTTTCTTCAACGATGTGGTGGGATTTCTTGGGGCGATTGGGTTTTGGCCGATAACAGTGTATATTCCAGTCGAGATGTATATTGCACAGAAGAAGATAGCAAAGTGGAGTAGGAGATGGATATGCCTCCAATTGCTTAGCATTGCTTGTCTTATAGTTTCTATTGCAGCTGCTGCTGGTTCTATTGCCGGTATTGTTTTTGATCTCAAGATTTACAAGCCATTCCAAACAAGTTTCTAGACCTGTAGTGTTTTTTTTTTTGCCTTGAAATTGATTGAGAGAAGGAAGTAGTTAACAAGTTTCTACATTGTTTTTTTCGGTTAAGGGTTTTAGATTTTGAATTCTAATAATTATCATATTTTTCTCTTCACTCATTACTCCTATTTTCAATCATTACTCTCATTTTTCTCTCTATCTCTCTCCAATCATTGCCGCTTTTTTTTTCAATTATTACTCTATATTTCTCTCTACACTCACTACCTACAAATTCAAATCCAAAATTCTAAAACAAATAGAGTGGGTAGTTCGAGATCAATGTTTTCTACACCGAGATGCATGTAAGCTAGACCGGGCACTTAAATTATAAAAAAGAAAGTAGTTCCAGATGAACGTTTCATTACAAACCTCAAGTAGTTGGTTTTGTGGTGTTCTTTTCTTATTTACTTGTAAACAAATTAGGGCAAAGTCCACTTTGACCCCCTGTGGTTTGAGCCATGTGCGATACACCCCTAATGGTTCAAAAATTTGAACATAACACTTTGTGATTTGTGAAATGTGCATATACGTCCCCTACCGTCATGTTTTCCATCCATATTAAGATGCATAGCAATAAAAGACTTTTTTGTCCTCGTCTTTCACCTCTCTCTCTCTCTCCTCTGCTCCGATTCTTCCTTTCTCTCTTCCCCCCTACCACTGACAAAAGCTGTAGTAGACTCCATTTTTTGAAAATTTTGAAATATTGCACAATTTAATGAAGGGCGGTTGTCAGTGAAGGGTTGTGCATCATAGGCAGGAGGGAGTTTGGTGCATTTGTGGTTGATGGAGGATGTGGCAGAGTGGGAGGGAGAAGGGATTGGAGGAGGCGGCGGTGACGGTGATAACACCAATTTGAAGGATTAAAGGAAGGGATAAAGAAAAAGACAAAAGGGTATTTTCTCTTATATATTTTTTCTAAAATTCAAAATTATGTTAATATAGATGGAAAATATGACAGTAGAGGGTGTGTCTGCACATTTCACAAATCACAGGATGTTATGTGTACATTTTTTAAACCATAAGGGATGTATCTACACATGACCCAAACTACATGGGGGCTAAAATGGACTTTGCCCAATAAATTACTTGTGCCAATTCTTTTTTTTTTTCCCAAGAGATACTTGGGACAATTCAAAAAACCTAGTTCTTGAAGGGCAGTTATCAAGAAAGAACCAATTTGAGAAAAGGAAAGTGTTCGGCCTCTGACAAGCTGGCTCCCAAGGCAATTAGAAATAGTGGTGAATGGTGCATGCGGCTGTTGGGAAAAATGCGATACAAGGGGCAAATTCCAGAGTACAAATTCCATTCCGATAGATAGACAAATAACATATTACAAGTTGCATGTACAGAATATGAAAAATACAGAAATATGAACACCAAACCGAGCCTTGAATCAGTCTCCTTAAAACAGATTCGCCGCCTCACCATTGGGTGTTGGAGGTTGACCGACGTCTGTCTCTCAGGATAGAACGGTTAGACCACGGCTATCGGAACACCACCGGAAAGCCGCCTTGGCGAATTGAAAACTACGTCTGCCTTTCTCTCTCACACAAGAACTATATCAGAGTGGATTTGTGACTTTTGTGAATTCGTGTGTCTCTTCTGAAAATGGAATGCTGTTTATATAGCCACAAATGACCATGTATAATAGCTAGACAATGAATTCTGCGTTGATTACTCAGCCATGAATTGGAGATAATGCACAAAACTGCCCAGAAATGAATTGGAGGTGTGAATTCTGCCATAGCCTCTCTTCATGGGGCATTTACCAGCAATAAACGGCTGGGACTTGTAACGCCTCGTCCAAATACAATGAACTTATGGGAGGTTTTTCGGTTGCCTCGGGAGACCCTCCGAAAGCCCCAATTTTCATTCACAAATCTGGAGAATTTCCAACAGCAGCATGGAACAGAGCCTCTAGTGTGGGGATAGCAGCCTGGTGTGGGTGCTCAGTCTCAAGTGATGGTCCATATCATGGAAAAACAGGCAACTCTTGTCTATTTGCCTTATCCTCGAGGAAAATCGAAGCGGTGGCATGCTTTAAAGCTGTTCGTTGCGGTATAGTCTACTCCAGAGTCCAGACCTCCGGTATAAACTGAACGAGTCGAGTAGAAACTTGAATTGCAAATACGTTTTTGTTAATTCGCACCATATAACCGTGACACAGTGAAATGCTAAAGAATTGTTGATGTAGACTATACACCGTTGTCTAAACTTGTATTTAGTTTTGAAAAGAAACGATATTAATTCCGGTCTCAGAATTATTAATTCCGATCCCAGAATTCCAAACTTGCATGAATGATGTGAAAGAGATTGATGCAGAATGATTTCCTATATATCTTGCAACGAATATTGATCTTGATTCCCCAACAAAGATTGATAATGACAGGGTTGTCATAAATCATAAAACGAAAGGAAAAAAGGATGGGGAAAAATATTACTCTGTGTTTGCATAAAATTTTACGAATAGTAGATTTTAAGATTTTAGTGTGTAAAAAATAATTTCTATATTTGCACCAAAATTCTTATTAGCATATTTTCCAAATTCTAGGGATTCAAGAAGATGACAAAAGGGCTTCAAAATCTACGAAAAAGTTAATTTATGATGCTTTTGAAACCAGGGATTTTGATAAAAGAAAAAGGCTCAAAAATTTGAGAAAAACTAAATTTGTAACGCTTTGAGACAAGGTATTTCTGAGTAGAAAGATCAGGTATTGAGAATTTGGATGAGAAATTGGTCAAACCAACAATTAAGAAAAAAAATAAAGAACACAAGACATAGAGCTTACGTGGTTCTTCAACTATGTAATTAAATACATTTACGGCTCACGCCAATTTTCATCATGTCACGAATGAAGAATGGAGTACATGTACATCAGTTGCGTATAAAAGTATTATAAAATAAGGTTTACACGTTAATTATGGCAATACCCGTGTCTACATTTGAAACAAACCTTAAATATTTAGCGAAGGGCAATTACACTGAATCAGGCTTCACAAACTCAATAATATTTTGATTACAAGTTAGGTATTTGGAAAGTCGATCTGTTAATTCTTTCAAACAAGGATTTTTCCTTTTTCCTGCTTGTTTAACAATAATTTAATTAATTATATTTTCACGGTTATCCAAAAAAAACGCCCAAACAAAACCGGAAACGTTGACCCGTCGAGAGGTTCCTGGATCTTGACGAACCCGCCAGGCACCAGATACTTTACCCTCCCCTAGGGAAAAATTATTTGGTGATTTTGGGTACCACAACGTGATGTTTCAAAATTACTATTATTCACCGCACATTTTTGTGGAACCCAGAAATAGATGTATGAACTCACTCAAATGTGTGGCGAGGAAGGAAAGATTATTCAATGGTAGATGGATGTCCCAATTTTCCTCTTCACGGGAATATGTGGCGAAGAAGGAAAAATTATTCAATAATAGGTGTATGTCTCAATCTCCGTCCTCCGTCCTCCCACGCATCAATGTAGAGTAAATGCATGTTGAGGAGAAGGTGAGGGCACCCATGCACCATTCCTCAGGCGCGAATGACGGAATAATTACTTGTGAAGGGTGTTGTGGGAGGACTGAGGTCCAGTTTTTTAGTCCTCCAATTCTGGGAAAAAAAATTGTAACGCTGTCTCACATGATATAGACCTGTGGGATATATCTATGATTGGAAATTTTCTTCCAAGTTTTGGGCTTTTGTGGACTCCTCACAGGCTCACAACAACAATCGAAATCTTTTATTTTGTAGAGCTCGTCAAGTACGTCATCCGCCCAAAAAATGTTTGATCAAATATCGATAGGTACATAAACGAAAGAGAAGGGTGTTGGGGTAACCACTGAATAATTTCTCCGGGTACAGGTGTTCGGCTCCTAGCTCTGGAGGCCTTTTTTGCTTCTTCCACAAACAAGAGTTATTAATGAATGTGGACAGAGAGAGTGACAATCAGTCTCCTTCCCCCGCGGCGCACGTTAACACCGGCCCCTCCACTTCCTCTCTCTCCCTTTCCTAGGAAAGCTCCATTTCCGTTTCCTTCAGTCGGACTCATCAATCACTTTCCGCCCCCGGCGCATGTTAGCCTCTTGTCTTGTCTCCACCGACTCTCTAATCCTCTGCTTATATCCCCTGCCATATCGTAGATGAATTCCGATTGCATTTCAGCATCAGAAGTCTCGCATTTGGTATGACTCTCTCTCTCTCTCTCTCTCTCTCTCTCTCTCTCTGCATTGGATCCGAAACTCTCTCACTTTTGCTGTTTTCCAACGTTCTGGTCTTGGCTCCATTTGTGTAAAACGAATCTACGTATAGATACACGTACATTTACTGACGTATTATATGTGCAATCGCTGATATGTGTAGTTGTTGTACATTAAGCAGTTCCCTCTACAGAGTTTTAAACTCACTCTGTATCTGATCAGAACGAACCATAGCTCAAAAATATGTAAAATGCTCATATACATGTCACATGTGCGTGCTGAGTGCATATATATATATATATCCATGTGTGTACTAGACGCCTGAGCTGCTGGGCGATGCGTGTGCAAATCGTGTTATGCAAAAGATGGAAAGAAGAAAATGTTGAGTTGAGATTAATCTGCAATGAAATCTGGGAGAAAAGACGGGAGAAGAAATTTAGATTGGCCGTTCCTTTTTTCTTCCTTCTTGACAGTTTTTTGGGCAGTTATAGGGGTAGTTTTGGGGAAATAAGTGTAAGCCAGCCTAAAAACTGAACTTCGCACCACAAAAGGTGTTCCCTTTATAATTGTAAGAGATGTATACACACTTTGAATTAGGCAGGCGGGACAGCAATATGTTCGTCAGTTGTGTTAATGCCTTTATGGCGATGAACAACTGATTTTGAGTTATTACCTTATTGTGTAGATGAGAATTACGTCGTTAAGTTATTTGAATAGAGTAAGAATGTAAGATATCTATAATTTGCCAGGAATTGAACTGTAATTGTTTCCAGAAGTGTTTTCTCCTCTTTATAAATGTGTAATTGTATAAATAAGATCGAACAGAAAATTGTTTTTCAGCAGTAGGGTTTATGGTGATGAGCTGCTGAATTTAACTAATTACTTGATGTGCTGAGAGAAATATACTGCTCCTTAGATGAAATATACTGTTCCTTATTTGTATGCAAAAATCTAACTTTGTTGTGTGAATCATAAATTTGATTGTTTTAGTTACTTGCTTATTGGTTCACATAGAGAAATCAGGAATACTGAAACTCTTGGATAACTGGTTACTTTGGTGTGGCAGGGTTAGTTGCAGAATATTTGTCATATTTCGGAATGCGAGGGCAAGATGTTTATTCAACATACAAGCGTTTGTCGTCGAGAGACCATATTACTGCGCACGACAGAGAAGACAGTTTAGGTATTTGTAATCTTGGTCTTTTGAGTTCGTCATGATTCATGTAGTGAAGGGCTTCAATCAGGGATAGAGGAAAGGCATAGGGTGGGGGTGCCCAGGTTTTGAAGACTTGCGCTAGGTACTGCACATAAATAGTAACTTCCCCAAATTTTCTCACAGAATTTACGCAATTGGCGCCCCTGTAATTTATAGAACTTATCTTAAAACCTTAATTCAAGAGATTTTCATTTTGTTTTATCGTGGTTCATAGGTGTCGTGCAAAATGTAATTAAGAGTTGTATAGCTATTGGAGATTTAAATGTCTAAAAATTACAATGGGCCTCAAATAAAAGCATATAAATTAAAATTACGAATGTACCATTATATTTCTTGATCGTATGAACATGCCAACATTATTTTCTTACCGAAGTTACGGGATCATTTTGCCGAGTTCCTTCGACATGAGCTTAACCCTGTAATTTTATTAAACCTGAACACAGGATAGGAATGTGACATTAGTTTTCGAGGGTAATTTACAAATGAAGTTTTCACAACTTTTTTAGCTTATGTTCTTTTTTTATATCACCAACTAACAGATAACTGAGATAGTCCTTTTTGAGCTTCCTTTATGAGATCTGCTTAAGAACTTTTATTTCTGCATACACGTTAAATAGGCAACACTGCACAATGATTTTACACTTCAATAAAACAAAGTAGTGGCAGTTTGTGAAGGAGCAAAGTTATATGACAAGGAACCAAAATTAGAATTCCACAAGCCAGAAGAAATATAGGAACACATTCATCAACGTCAATGTTTCCAGCTTCTTATTCATCTTTTATTGATGTGGCATGAGTTCTCTGTCACCCCTTGAAAAATGTGAATATGCATGACATCTGAGGACTTAAGCTGATTCCTCGTATGGGCTACAGGCAGGTTGCAGAATGGGATTGGGAAAGAATCGACAAACCCGTCATGGAAGCATTCTCTACCTCACGTACTTGTTGCAGCTCTTTCATCGTTCTTATTTGGTTACCATCTTGGGTGTGTCCGAAAACTCTAAAACTCACCACTTTTCTTTGTTTCCTCTTTATTTTAGACTCTTGATAGGAGAAAATTTGAATTACAACAAAACTTCTTGTTTGTTTTTGGTTTATATAGGGTGGTTAATGAAACACTAGAAAGCATATCCATGGACTTGGGCTTCAGTGGGAGTACTATTGCTGAAGGTACTTGTAAATGTTGCAAATCTCTTTCTAGTATATGTTTCTGGTGGTCGTGATAGAATTTCCATTGAATGAGGTCTTCTGTCAAATGAAGGTTTGGTTGTGAGTACATGTCTAGGCGGTGCCTTTGTTGGATCTCTGTTCAGTGGTTGGATTGCTGATGGGGTTGGCCGTCGAAGGGCATTCCAATTGTGTGTTTTACCTATGATAATTGGGGCCTCAATGAGGTAATTACATACTTACACTGTAATACACCTTTCTCTATGTCGATGTTAGGAGCTTCATTTTGTCTCACAGTAAAAAATCAAAGTTTCATTTTCAATTACATCTTCTTCAAATAATTAGTATCATTGTTGTTGTTTTGTTGCTGTTCAATACACTCGACTTCTATTCCGCAGGTCTTTTGTTTACGTTATGCACATAGATTGTATTGGAATGAATGCATTTGGCCTGTGAATTGCTATTCTATCATAGTCCTGCAACCAATAAAAGTAATGGAAACCTTAAGATGTATCTTAAATGATTGACAGTGGCAACCTTGTGAATCACGGATCACAAAAAAAACCTTGTTATTAACTCCTCACCCTGGGCCCAAGTTAAGTCGGTTAGAAATTTCCTTGCTGTTCTGCACCTTCCATGTGAAAGATGGACAGTGGACGTATGCTTGGTGCGTGTAGGATCCATCGAGAGCTTATTTTGGTTGGGAACTATATTATCATACATAGCCATTTTCTTTTCTGTCGTGAAGGCAAACCCTAGTTGGGTCCATTTCATAACACCTTCAGCTTCTGGGGCAATTGGTAACTTAACAATTGAAACCCTATAGGTTTTATTGGTAGGTCAAAGTTCAGCATATAAAGTAGAGATATGATGGTTGTAAATGTTGTATATATACACACGCTGCACACTGTGCTATATGCTCGAGAAATAAGGGATGATACATCTGATCAATTAACTCAGAACTACCAACTCCTGCAAAAGAAAGGATTTCTGAATTCATGTCAGTAGTCCTGCTTCTTTGCTCTTAAATTCATGCAACTCACTGAAAGGATACTCAACCATTAACATCCAGTGCCACCGCAAACACAATCGGGTTCATGCTGCTTGGGAGGTTTTTAGTTGGAACTGGAATGGGTCTTGGGCCTCCTGTCGCAGCTCTCTATGTAGCAGAGGTAAGTGCATGGTGGCTAACTTGTTCCAATAATGGTTGTAAATTTGGTGTTGCTTACTCTCATTTTTGAGGTGCTCTTGTTTATCTGTTTATTGTTTGTCGTCGTGACCAGGTCTCACCAGCCTTTGTAAGGGGTACTTATGGGAGCCTCATTCAAATTGCAACATGTCTTGGACTTATGGGGGCGCTATTCATAGGTATCCCAGCCAAGGATATTGTGGGCTGGTAAGAAGCACGGCATAAAACAATAGTGGAACTAAGATAACTTGTTAAGGTCTGCTCAAAGCATGTCGTTCTGTTGGTTATATGGGTGGAGTACATTAGTAACTTGTATCCATACGTCTATTGATGATGTGCACAGGTGGAGAGTTTGTTTTTGGGTATCTGTCATTCCTGCTGCATTACTTGCTGTTTTAATGGAATTCTGTGCAGAGAGTCCTCATTGGCTTTTTAAGGTATGTTTCTTTCATTTGAAACAGGTGTGTGCTTGAATTCGCTTGCTATAATCTGAATTGACAGTTAACGAAATGACAATCAACCTTTCAAATAGAAAAAATCGAATTGACGTAGGCATCCAGTACAAATTCAAGTTTGTTTGTCTTTCCTGTGGGGAAACATAATGGGTTTCTCCTGTTTATACCAGTACCTACCATCTGAATTTTTTTTTTTGCTGTGATTGTCATGTTAATAGAATGATAGCCGACAGGTGCAAATTTTATCGTCAGTATCTGGGCAAATTTTATGGTCAGTATCTGGGCTTTTTGAGCCACTTATGAGTAGTCTGTTTGGCATGTTATCATTCCTAAGTTAGGTTCTTGTGATGATCAGGTTCGGATGTAAGCTGTCAATAGCAATAAGCCAAGACATAATATTATTCTAGCCTCAGCCTGTTTTTTAGCACTAATTTTACTCCATGTACTTGCCCACTGATCAGCCTCAAAATGCTGATCAGTGAGCGTGATTCCACTTTGGTGCATTTTTCCTCTCACGTAACTCAAGAAGAATTAATTGTTGCTTTCGTCATTAAGTCTTGTTTCATTGAGGATTGTTGCTTGGCTTAGCTCAGAGAGGAAGAAGTACTGAAGCTGAGATTGCATTTGAGAAGCTTCTAGGAGGATCTCATTTTAAATCTGCAATGGCAGAGTTTTCAAAATTAGATAGAGGGGATGAAGCAGAGCCTGTAAGGTTTTCGGAGCTACTCTATGGTCGCCATTTCAGAGGTACATATGCTTGTCAATTCCATGTTATCATTTGTTCAGCGCTCTATTTCTGGTAGTTCTTGGTTTTTCAGCGTCCTATTTCTTTCGCGAAATAAATCTTAATCACTTATTTTGCAGTGGTCTTCATTGGGTCTATGCTGTTTGCTTTTCAACAACTATCTGGAATAAACGCTGTATTCTATTTCTCTTCAATTGTCTTTAAAAGTGTAGGAGTACCTTCTGACTTCGCAAACAAATGCGTAGGAATTGTAAATTTATCAGGTGGTGTTTACTCTCAAGCAGTTCATGCATTTGGAAATTCTTGGTAACTATATCTTATCAGTTTAAGAACTTCTGCAGGGTCGGTTATTGCCATGATTCTGATGGATAAACTAGGAAGGAAAATCCTTCTTTTTGGGAGCTTCTTGGGTATGGTAAGTAGAGTACCTTTTACTATGTCTTCGGAGATTCTTGGGTATGGGCATGTTAAATAGATGTTCTTTAGCTGCATAGCTGTGGCACCATTGATCACTTTTTTTTTAGCTCCATGCACTCTGCACTTCTCTGAGAATAGTACTCTTTGACAATTTATGACTATTGATTTTCTTACTTAATTTTTTAGGCATTGTCGATGGGTTTTCAAGTGACTGCAGCCAGCTCTATTGTCTCTGGCTCTGTGGCTATGTACCTATCTGTTGGTGGTATACTGCTGTGAGTAGCGAACCACTCTGCTACTTGATAATCATCATAATGTTTTAGCAGCTAAAAATTCTAAATGGCTCATAGTTCGTGGTTACTGACTCCAAAATGCAACTTCATCTCTTGAGTTTCTGGGGCCCAATGAGAGTCCGTCCTAGTCTTGGTTTTTATTTTGTTATTACTATTATTATCATTTTTCCTTTTCCACTTGAGAGGGGTGATGGAATGAATGGAAAGGTAATGGCAGCCCAATTTTTTTCCCCCCTTGCTACATTGGTTAGGAAAATGAGAACAAAATGAATATGTGCATGTCTAATCCAAGAACTAAACATACCATAATCCGTCTTGGAGAAAGTACTGTATTCTTGGGTCTCCAAGGTTGGTTTGGAATATTAACTGAAGAGAGGAAAAATGTACAATAGGAACCTTTCTATGTTGTTGTCATGTATTCTTGCTCTCATGAAAATTGTTTGTGCAGGTTTGTCTTTACATTTTCTCTTGGTGCTGGGCCTGTCCCAGGTCTCCTCCTATCAGAAATATTTCCAGGCCGGATCAGGGCAAAAGCCATGGCAGTCTGCATGGCTGTGCATTGGGTAAATCCTTGAATTTTTCTGCAATGTTTTGTCTAAGTTTATTTTTGCTCCCTATCGTTTCCCTTCCTGTCCAACTATGAAATGGTAAACTACTTGCAACTTCTAAAATGCTTGATGAATAGTATGTTCTTGGTATTTTCTCCCAACAATACCTTTTCACACTGCAAATTGTAAGTTTAAACAAGGCTGTAAAGCTTGTCTGTTGGCTGGTACAATGGGTTGTTGAAGCATGAAATTTGGAAATCAGACATTTAAGCACTTTCATGTTTTAAATAAATTGGATGTAGGTTTTTGGTCAAAAGAACAAGTAGGGTTATGTCCCTTGGGTAAAGATGCTGTGCTATTCTATACTGGTTGGCTGGTTGTTATTGTTAGCTGGTATTATTATCAATCTTACATGTGGATGAAGTTTGTTTTGCTTCCCTGCCCTTGCTTAGTTTATTTTTGTTCTCTCTCTCTCTCTCTCTCTCTCTCACATCACAATTTGCCTCCTCTTCACCAGGTGATAAACTTTTTCGTTGGTTTATTATTTTTGCGTTTGCTGGAGCAACTTGGGCCGCAAATTCTGTACACGGCCTTTGCTACGTTTTGCTTGATGGCTGTGGCTTTCGTAAGGAAGAATGTGTTGGAAACTAAAGGCAAATCACTACAGGAAATTGAGATTGCGCTGCTTCCAGCAGCCTAGAGGTATTATATCTAGTGTTTGCTGATATTAGCTATTACCAATTTGTAGACAAAATCTTTTGGGTTACTGAGAGTCTGAGCTAACTTCCAGCTTCCTCAAATAGAACTTTGTTTCACATGCTATGTGGTGAAATAGAACTAATTCAAGCCAATCTTTTCAAATACATGAAGATATGCTGCTGTGATGATGCCAAATATGATATAATCATCCTTCAAAGAAAACAAACAAGTTAACCGAATTTGATGCTTTTACTGGAAAATCAGCAGAACCACAGGTTTCAATTTGGCCCCAGCCCCTAAAACAGCGATATTTAACTTACTCTTTTTCCCTGTTGTAGCCTCAAGTTTCAGTCCAATTTATTAAAAAAAAAAGTTTCAACACCAGTTATTGAAAAAAAAAAGAAAAGGTTTTCATCTGTGATTTGTTAGCTTGTGCCTTGTTGCATGCTTCACATTTGCTAGCTTGGTGAGCTTCTGAGAAATGCTGGGCCTTGCAATTATGTGTGCCTTAATGCAATTCTTACTTATATTACTGGGGTGTGGAGATACGTATCACGTATCATAAGATACATTAATTAACAAGAGCTTAAGATGTTCTAATTTAGGAAAGTATCGCGTATCGCATCATGGATCCTATGGTTTCTGTGGGTATTGCAAGAACATTTACTTAATCATAAGATACCTTTGGAAATACGTATCGGTTTACCTCTGAACTTTTGAATCGTAAAGATGCATATCTTATTGTTTGCATATTCTAAGATTTATTTGAACTTAAAATATGTTCAAAGATACCGATAGTTATAACAGTTTCTGGTTTTTATTTGTCTTCATCTTAGTTGGTGCATCTTGCTGATCTGCCATGCTACACTATAATTAGCTCCGGTCGTAAACTGGTTTTGGTATTGATCATTAGGTGAAGCGAGCTCTGGAGTATGTGGAAACATTAGTCAGGGGTGTTAATTTTGGAAGCCGTCTGTGCAGTATGTGACCCCCTTTTTTTCAGTTTTCTCGACTACTTCCTGAGCACTTTGACGAGTGCTGCTGAGCTCTATATATATCTTCGGAGGATCGCTGCACTGTTGCAGTAATCCAAAGCAAGTTTGTCTAGTGAAAACTATTAGATGTGGATAAATAAGCTCTTACCCGCTATTTTCCACCTTTCTGTGTTTCATGTATTCACTATCAGCTGTAATCTATGGAATAAAAGTTCAATTATTCTGCGAGGGTTTTTGTGTTGTATGATTATCGTGTAGTCAGAGGAACGTCATTTTTTCGATTCTTGAAGGTAAACCAAGAACAGGTAGGGAAAGGTTGTGAAATACGACACATGTAGATGTAATTGACTAAATTAGAGCATCTCCAACGCTCAGCCATAACCATTTTCCGGCACCGGGGAGCCATTTCTCCTGCCAAAAACGTCCCAGCCATTTCTCTGGCCTGAATAAATGGCCTTGGCCATTTTTGCCACATCAGCCTTTCCTCCATTTTCAACTAGTACCAAATACCCACCAAAACAAATAACGTAGAAACAAGCCAGGCAGTGAGTCACGCCATTACAAACACTCCTGACAAAGTAAGATTCACACACACGGAAGTGACGCGCTAATTTACCATCGGAAAACACCCACAAAGGTGAAGAAAAATCCCCACGAAGGGGAGGAAACACTCCACAAGGGAGATCACAAAGAACTAGTGCTAAAGAAAAGAATCAGAAGAAAACTAGAGAAATAAAATCTTCGGCCACCGTCAATGTTGCCGGAACTCGCCGCCTAGGATTGAGCAACTTATTATTCTCCGGAGAAGACCGAGCCACCCTTGCTTCATCTCGTCCTCAGATCTGGCCCAACCCGGAGCGGAGGCTGTGGACTTCTCCAAACATTGAAATACCGAGATTTTGTACCCGAATTCGCAATTATAGTAATAAAATTTCAGATTAACGAGGAAACCTAAAAAATTGCATCTTTTTAACCTCCCTAGAAATCGAAGGGAAAAAAGGGTGGTGATCTCTATACCCCATCTTCCTCAGACTTTTCTTCTCCATTCGTAACTCCATTTCTTAGTTTATGCAACTCTTCCTCCTTAAGATCTTTATCATCTTTTCCCTCATCTTGAAGCTTAGAGAACCCTTGATCTGCACAAGGTCCATATGCCCAACAACACAGAACAAAATAGAGCAGATTAACGGAACTCAATACCGCGAGAAGCCAATAGTAGCTCTCGTAATGACCCGTGTTAATATTACTCGAAATCCAACTCTCTTTTCCCCCACTCATGGTGACATTATTTACGGTACTTAGTATCAAACTGGCCAGCAAACTCCCTACAGCCATTCCTAATCCAGATAGAGCCACTGCGATGCTTGACATTCTCTTTGGCAACTCCGAGTAGAAAAACTCATTTGATGCAATCACGTTCAAAGCTTCTGCAACACCAATCAATACATGTTGTGGTACGAGCCACATAGCTGACATATTAACAACTCCTGCGGGGTTATCGTAGTACCCACTCTCTCTCGCTTTTCTCCTTCTAAAATGCTCCACAATTGCTGCAACTACCATGCCCAGGAAGGAGCAAAATAACCCAACACCCATTCTTACTTTCACGCCAACCGAAAAGGGTTTTCCTCTGATTTTCGAAACTAAGGGAATGATAATCCTATCATAAAGAATGAGCCAAACTATCGCACCGATGATTGCGAACATAGTGAAGGAACCAGCAGGTAATTGGAACCCTGGAGTGATGTGTCTGTTCATGGATCTAGCTTGGAGTAACTGGAAGGTGCCCTGACTTAAGTTTACTGAGATCATGATCGATGAAGACCACAAGGGCATGACTCTGATGAGTACTTTTAGCTCCTCAACTTGTTCCACTGTACAGAGACTCCATGTATTAGAACCCACTCCTTCTGGAGTTATGTCATCAGGGTTCCTAATGATGCAAGCTTTGTTTAAGAACCTGAACAGGAGTGAAATAACAGCATTTTCATCACTCCAGAAATGGAGAAGCTGTAAAATGTTTCCACCACAGAAAAATTTGATTTCAGCTTAAGAAAAACTAGCGTGGTTGCAGTTTTCAATCCCGTCTTTGGTTCTGTCTTCATTTTTTTGGAACGCTGGTTGATGATTTTCTGGCCATTCTTTTGGAAATTTGTAGGAAAAGAACCCATTTTTGGAAAACATATCTTACAAGGCTCGGCTAATAGCAAAAAACCAAATAAGCTGAAACCTGGACCCAAAACACTTCGACGTACAGCTTCTTAAGCATAAGCTAAATAAGCTGGCAACAAGTGAAAAACATTCAAAATTCAATCTAAATAAGCTGCAAAGAAGTGGGAAATTAACGGACAATAGTACGGTTAGTACCTAAGTTTGTTGGATGGCTCGGATAGAGTCCAGTCACTCGTGTGATGATACCTCAAATTTGATTCCTCAAACGGGAATGCTATGTTTCTGTTCTTTATACAAACCACAATCACTCGTGCAAAGGTAGTTAACAAGCTCATGTCAGCTTTCTGCTTGATATAAAGCGGAGAGGCAACGAAGAACGAAAGAGCAGACAAGAACATGAGGATCACCGGAACCAAGAATCCCACTTTCCATCCAGCATTATCTTGAATGTAGACGATAACCGAGAACGCAATCAAGAGTGATACAACAATTGAAGTGTAGTACCAACTGAAGTATTTCTCCAAGACTCTTTTGTTGTTGGGATTGTTTATTTGGTCCAGTTGATCTGCTCCAAAAGCCAAGGAGCACGATCGAATCCCACCGGCTCCAATGGACATTAGCATGAAGGAGGAGAGAAGGATTGCATACTGGGATCCTGTAGGGTGTTTGCAGCTCTCCCCATCAAGTTGGTTGCAGTAGGGTGGCCTTGCTTGTGGAATCATAGCCGTTATCCATAGGAGGACCAAACCCTGTAACAGCAAAAGTAAAACTTAGATTAAAAATTGGGTTTTGGAACAAGTGTGTTTCATACTGAAACAGATTATGAATGAACAATAAAAAAGTCTTCACACCCACCATGGAAAATGTATTTCAATTTGAGTAACCAATGTAAAGGAATGTTTTAGAGTATGGCTGTTATGATCCCTTTTTTTTTTTTTGATAATCAGCTCTGTGGGCCAGCTTACACGCACCTCCACCAATCCCACAGTCTACTAATGGGGCCCCATTTAAAACCAGAGCTAAGCTCTGTGTGGACTGACTCCAAATGAGTTGATAGCACCGGAGATGTTTGGAACCTGAGACCTTAGGAGAGAACAAACCCTTAAGTTTCAGGTTTTGACCACCAAACCAAACGCGGATAAAAAAAAAAAAAAAAAAACCACCAAACCAAACCCCTTGGGGTTAAGGCTGTTAAGATCCTAATCCCACATAGGCTAAGCATGGACTTGGCTTTATGCACATAAATTTCAAAGCATATTGATGTCAGGTATCACTGGATTTGGGATGTATTGGACAACAAATTATTAGAGCTTTGAGAAAATCCATACTGACCAGAATGGTGCAGATATGATGACAAAGAGCATCATGAAGCTTGCAGAGACACAGCGGGTATGGTGGATCCCTCCACATGAGGCGGAGGACGCCTGCTGCACCGAACAAAGGCACCCTCCCCTTGCAAAGTCGGGTTTTAAGGGTGGGTTGTACCCATCAATATGGTATATTTGGAATCTTGGTTCGAGCCATGGAGGGGCGACCTATAAATAGCCTTGAATCTTGATTAAAAAACTCAAAAAAAGCTCGGCTCGTTTAGTACTCACACCGAGCTCAAGTTCTCAAATACTCTCTCTATTTTATAATGTTTGTCCGGTCAACAAAACAAGAATAAAATAAATAATGCATTAATTTCTTACAAGAAAAAATCCAACTTTTTTCATGAATTAAAAGATTTTTTTGCAAAAATTGTATCAATTTTACGTCCTCGTTTTGGGTACCGGGCAGATATTATGGGACGAAGGGCTCGAGCTCGACACTTCAGCTCCATTCTGAGTTTGAGCTGAGCTCCAGCTCATTGAATTTTAAATAAGCTGAGCTTGAACACCGTAGAGCTTGGCTTGTCTCGTTTGCACCCCTAATTGTGGACGTCAGCTCTGAAGCGTGTGGTATGTTGCAATCCTAATGTCCCCGATGAAATTCTGGAGAAAGAAAGACAAAAGTTCAGAGAGAGAGAGAGAGAGAGAGAGAGAGAGAGAGAGAGAGAGAGAGAGAGAGCTTGCCAGGAGACTGAAGACGGAGCCAAGGCCAATGGTGAGGAATCGACCCAGATATGAATCAGAGATGAAAGCCCCAACAAGTGGGGAGAAATTGGTAGCCGCAGACCAGAAAAAGAGTATGTTTGTCCCTTGGGTTATCCCTATATGGTAATCTCCCATCAAATACAATATCATGTTTGGCAACAATCCATAGCTAGCCACTTTCTCCAATGCTTCATTTGCTGTTCATTTTACCCACAAACACAAAAACAAGAATATTAGAGATTAGAAAAAACCCAAAAAGCCCATCGAGGTCATCTCATTTGACGTACGTTTTCATTTGTCGATTTGAGCCGTTCATTTTTTATCCCTTGGTGTGTTTATCATTCTTCAAAAAAAAAAAGAACCAAGTTGCTTGGATATTGATAAAAGCTTGGTTGAATCATATTTGTCTAAAGTGAAGTAGACTGTCAAAGTATGATCATCCACTTCTCTGTTAACAAATATGATTTGCTTAGATTGATTCTGATATTTCGATTGAGCGACAGATGGTCTACACATCAATGTCTGGTGTACGTCGACACAAAGAACTTCTGGTGGGTCTTATTAGTGAGGGATCATGTAAGAGGAATTGAAGCGTGTGGATAGAAATATTGTGTACCTAGGATGAATGGCATGGTTATGAGGCCACCCTTTTGCCTTCTCCTTGGAGGCGGCCCCTGCTCCATGTTGTTCTCATGTGTTGAGACCTCCATTCTCCTTCTAAAAATGCAAATTTCCTCCCAGTAATATCTAATATCTTGAGCTTTAAATAACATTCACATAGACCAATCTTTGTTGATGCAGGGAGGCGTGTTGAAAAAGGAGATCGGGCGACAAGATCGCGACAACTCTTCCTTAAACCTGTTTAATCTGAGAATACCCATGAAATGCAACGACAATTGGTTGATTCACACAAAATACCCAAAAGCTCATCATAATTCCATTAATCATAAAAAACTGAATAGCCCTAAGGCTTACAACTCAATTTATAGTAGAAGAAACCCTACACACTACGGTAGAAAATAAATAAAAAGGAAACTCTAAAATAATAATCGAGCTGTTCTTCTTGACCAAGTCATTCTTAAAAGGAAACTAAATAAACTAGTACACATATTTCTAAATTGCAAGACTAATAAGGAAAACTTAATATTCTATTTTTTAAAATAATATAATCTTTTCGCATCATTTGTTGAACCAATCACTCAGCAAATTGGATGATTTGTAAAGGTAAGTTTGATGATTTGATCCCTCACTTCTGACTTTGCCAGCTAGTTCGATTTTCAACAAAATTATTAAACAAAATATGTTCTGAAAAATTCTGCAATAAACAGTACCGATAGAATAATGAAAAACTCCGCCTTGAGAATATGGATGGCACTATAATATTTTGGTACTGAAGTTTGTAACGTACTGTATCTTTTCAACCTATCCAAACGAGTTGAAAATATAGAACGGTTGATATCGATGACGTAAAATGATATCAAACGAAAATGAAAACTTCACGTGTAACTTCTAAGCTCTTGCAAATTGTAAAGTGCATCTATGCTAGTCTGAACAGAAATTTTCAAGTCAAGGATCCTGGATTTTCTTACGGTTAGGACCTCATTGTTTCCGATTGAATTTCGATGATCTGAACTGTTCAATGTGTTTAAAACGTGTTTTTAAGAGTACCCGCGGAAAATCGGCAAAAAATATGACCGGAAAGGGCTTGATCTGAACAGTTTTTTTTTCTTCATAAAATGCGTTTTTATGAAAATTTACTCGGATCAATCCTTTTTCGGTAATATTTTTTGCCAATTTCTTGCAGGTACCCTTAAAATAATTGCATGATTCGGGCTTGACCCTAATAACCACAAACTCACACCCCCACACACACACACACACACACACACACACACTCTTCGTCAATCGAATGTAATTACAGGCAATTAAAAAAAAAAAAAAAGGCCATTTGGTTAGCTTGTAAGTGTCAGTAAGAATTTTGTTTCTCATTCAGGCTGTATTCCGCATGAAGTAGAAGTCTTGACTAAAGATGTAATGGGTTAATGGAGTTATATGAAAGCGACCTTGATCTTGTCAAAAAAGAGAGAAATCAAAGTAGAGTGCAAACTTTACCAAAGTAGACCAAATGAAATATTCTTACAATGCTCCATTGATACAACATGTTTTTTCCATTCATTTCTCTACAGGATAAATCGTGGTCTTACAAACTTTACCGATGGTATGGACGAATCCCTTGCTTCATCCAAATGTGTAAAAGATCCTAGCCGCACTTAAAAGTCGAATACTCTGCCATTGAGTTAGCAACCCGAATCGAATAAAAAGGTTTGTAGACACAATAAAAAAAAAGAAATATATTAATTTATATATATGATAAAATAAAAAGAGTAAACTAGCAAAACTAGAAAAAAATTTAATTAATGAAAATGAAGAGATCGGATGAAAATACATGAAATTTACAAATAAAAGAAAAATATAGAGAAATATCAAATTTCATTGACCATACCAAAAAAGATTTCTTGTCTCAAAATGAATCAAACGAACCGACTATTTACTTCAAGTAAACTAAAAAACCAAAACTATGGGACCGAGATAACTAGAACTAGATAGACTTAACTACGATGAATCATATTTTGTCGATAGACTGCTGTCAATATAATAGGAGTTTTCGAAAAGAATACAATGAAAAAAGAAAGAAAGAAAGTTTATTGAAATAATATTCTAGTTTTTTAATAATAAAAAAACATGGTTTGGCAAGTAAGATTTCGTTGAGAAGAGCGGTATGCATAGTTGCATACGGAATGGGGCTATGCAAATTTTCGAGGCCTCAAGCGAGGTTACGAAACGGAGCCCCTGTACTTTTTCGTTTAAAAAGAATTCAAATCAATGAAAGTTAAATTAAATTGATATTCTGTAAGGAAATATATATTTTAAAGTACTGTGCAACATTTATATCATTAATTACGCTGTCAAAAATATCTTAGTACACCATTTAGGCCCTACTCTGACATAAAAACTTGTAATCGGCTTTGTTTAAAAAATAGCAGGGCATAAACAAATTAAGTGGTATAATAACGGCAAATACTCAAGACAAAGTACAAAGATATCTACGTCTTAAATCTCCCACAAGTCCACCTATTAATTTTGTAAGGTCTCAAGTCCATTTTATGATACCCTAGAGTAGGGTACCCTAAGGTTTAAGCATTTTCATAAGATTTTAGGGTTCACTTTTTTATTATAAGATAGGGTACTCTAGGGTTTAGGTAACTTTATAGGGTTTTAGGGTGTACTTTCCTATTATAGGATTTTAGTAATTTAGGCACTTTCATATGGTACCTTAGGATTTAAATTGTGTGGACTTGTGGCTTTACAAAACTATTAGGTGGACTTATGTGCTTATGAAATGTTGATAGTGGACCTATTACTAAATCTCATTTAATTAAATAACGTTTGTAAAAAAGAATAAAACCGAATAGTATAATGTGGAATAATTTTTATCTCGATCTTTTGGTTCATATTAAAACTAGATAGTGTACTTGGTGAGTTGGTTGTCTCATTTCCTCCCTTAGTGGAGACCGGAGTTTGAGTCCATCGAGGGGCGGGTTTGGGGTTCTGGACTATGGTCAGCCAAGTTGACCAACATACTAAAAACCTTGCTAACCCCCGCTAAAGTATACAATATTGGGGAAAAAAAACCTCGTTGGTTTTGTCTCTCAAGGAGCCTTTTGGGTGCATAGCTTTCATTTTCATTCGCAAACCACATTCTGCAATCTGCAGATGATCAAAGAACTCTTGGTGGTTCAAGAAAAATTAGGTAGACACCTGAAAAACAAGTACCCTCTCTAGATGAAGGACCAGACTTCTCAGCAGGCCAATACTCCTTGCACTAGACTGCATGAGATTTAGGCCATCGATTTCAAAAATCAATGGTTTTTATAAATATCTCTTTGCGGTAAGATATGTATGAGCACTAGCCATTGGACTGCAAAGAAGCCAACTCCATTTAAATTTTTTTTTTAACGTTTTTAAGTCCTAGTTAGCCCTTGAGCAATGTTGGATTGTCTCGCGGCTGACTCCCGCCTTATTTACGGTGTGTTTCACTACTTAAAATAAGTATTTATTTTTCAAATGGTGGTGGTGACGGTAGTAAAGAGGTCGTAGTGATCAAGTGATAGTGTTTGAGGTGCAGACACCGCAAATTTGACTTTCAAAATATTACAAGTCATGTCTTAAGCAATTTGGGCGAATCTCGATGACGAAACAGTTTCCGTATGCTTTGATGAAGTGTGAAAAGTCCGATGATATTAGTAGTGGTCTTCTTTCTACCCTTTTACATCAAATAAAGTTTATTATATTTATTTTTTATTTCCTCAACCTTTTATTGCTTTGAAAACCCTCTTTATCGATGTATCATAGGCCTTTATCCGATTTAAAATGAGAGAGACGTGAGTATTTTGCCAAAATTATTTGTTTTCTGACCAACAAAGGGTAAAATGGTCATATCATTTGACGTACAAAAATATTAGGTTCCAAACTACTTGGGCTAGAAAGTAGATTCAACAAGCTTTCTAACGGTTCAAACCGCGTCAAAATCGGAGTTTGGGAGTGTCTGTGGCAAGACTGCAAAATTTGGCCCTTTTTTGAACTTCAAAGGATGCGGCTGGGGCGCAATGATGTGTGCCTGGGCGCATATAGGCGCGCCTGAGGCGCAAAAAAACGACACAGAACGTCAAACTTCGCGGTCTTGTCTCGAACACTCCAGAACTCCGATTTGTGCGTGGTTTGGACCGTTAGAAAACTTGTTGAATCTACTTTCTAACCCAAGTAGTTTGGATTCACATTTATTTGTACATCAAAAGATATCCATTTTACCCTTAGTTGGTCAAAAGACAAATAATTACGACACAACACTCACATATCTCATTTAAAATTGGATAAAGACATATGATACATCGATAAAGGACGAGACTTAGCCCTTGAGCAATGTTGGATTGTCCCGCAGCTAACTCCCGCCTCATTTAGGGTGTGTTCCACTAAACAAAATAAATATTAATTTTTTCAAAAGGTGGTGGTGACGTTAGTAAAGAGGTCGTAGTGATCAAGTGATAGTGTTTGTAGTGTAGACACCCCAAATTTGACTTTCTAAAAATTAGAAGTCATGTCTTAGGAACTTTGGGCGAATCTCGATGATGAAACAGTTTCTGTATGCTTTGATGAAGTCTGAAAAGTTCGACGAAATTAGTAGTGGCCTGCTTTCTACCCATTTACATAAAATAAGGTTAATTATTTTTATTTTTTATTTCCACCATCTTTTATTGCTTTGAAAACCCTCTTTATCGATGTATCATAGGCCTTTATCCGATTTAAAATGAGAGAGATGCGAGTGTTTTGCCGAAATTATTTGTTTTTTGACCAACAAAGGGTAAAATGATCATATAATTTGACGTACAAAAATATTAGGTTCCAAACTATTTGGGTTAGAAAGTAGATTCAACAAGCTTTCAAATGGTTCAAACAACGTCAAAATCGAAGTATGGGAGTGTCTGTGGCAAGACCGCACAGTTTGGCCATTTTGTGAACTTCAAAGGATGCGCCTGGCATCATATAGGTGCGCCTGAGGCGCATAAAAACTACACAAAATGTCAAACTTCGCGGGCTCGTCTCGAACACTCCCGAATTCGGATTTGTGCGTGGTTTGGACCGTTAGAAAGCTTGTTGCACCTACTTTCTAACCCAAGTAGTTCGGATTCTAATTTATTTGTACAAAAATGATATGACCATTTTACCCTTACTTTGTCAAAAAAATAATAATTTCGGCAAATCACTCACATCTCTGTCATTTAAAATCGGGTAAAGACCTATGATACATCGATAAAGGACCAGACTTAGCCATTGTGCAATGATGGATTGTCCCGCGGCGGACTACTGCCTTATTTAAGGTGTGTTCCACTAATTAAAATAAGTATTTATTTTTCAAATGGTGGTGATGACTTTAGTAAAGAGGTCGTAGTGATCAAATGATAGTGTTTGTGGTGCAGTCACCCCCAATTTGACTTTCTAAAAATTACAAGTCATGTCTAAGGCACTTTGGGCGAATCTCGATGATGAAACAATTTCCGTATGCTTTGATGAAGTGTGAAAAGTCCGATGATATTAGTAGTGGCCTGCTTTCTACCCTTTACATAAAATAAAGTTTATTAGTTTTATTTTTTATTTCCCCCCACCTTTTATTGCTTTGAAAACCCTTTTTATCGATGTATCATAGGCCTTTATCCAATTAAAAATGAGAGAGACGCGAGTGTTTTGCCGAAATTATTTGTATTTTGACCAGCAAAGGGTAAAATGGTCATATCATTTGACGTACAAAAATATTGGGTTCCAAACTACTTGGGTTAGAAAGTCGATTCAACAAGCTTTCTAAGGGTTCAAACCACGTCAAAATCAGAGTTTGGGAGTGTCTGTGGCAAGACCACAAAGTTTGGCGGTTATGTGAACTTCAAAGGATGCGCCTGGGGCACAATGATGTGCGCTTGAGGCGCAAAAAAACGACACAGAATGTCAAACTTCGCGGTCTTGTCTCGAACACTCCAGAACTCCGATTTGTGCATGGTTTAGACTGTTAGAAAGCTTGTTGAATCTACTTTCTAACCCACGTAGTTGGGATTCTCATTTATTTGTACATCAAAAGATATCCATTTTACCCTTAGTTGGTCAAAAGACAAATAATTACGGCAAAACATTCACATATCTCATTTAAAATTGGATAAAGACATATGATACATCGATAAAGGACGAGACTTAGCCCTTGAGCAACGTTGGATTGACCCGCAGCTAACTCCTGCCTCATTTAGGGTGTGTTCCACTAAACAAAATAAATATTAATTTTTTCAAAAGGTTGTGGTGACGTTAGTAAAGAGGTCGTAGTGATCAAGTGATAGTGTTTGTAGTGTAGACACCCCAAATTTGACTTTCTAAAAATTACAAGTCATGTCTTAGGCACTTTGGGTGAATCTTGATGATGAAACAGTTTCTGTATGCGATGATGAAGTGTGAAAAGTCCGATGGTATTAGTAATGGCTTGCTTTCTACCTATTCACATAAAATAAGGTTAATTATTTTTATTTTTTATTTCCACCATCTTTTATTGCTTTGAAAACCCTCTTTATCGATGTATTATAGGGCTTTATCCGATTTAAAATGAGAGAGGCGAGTGTTTTGCCGAAATTATTTGTTTTTTGACCAACAAAGGGTAAAATGATCATATAATTTGACGTACAAAAATATTAGGTTCCAAACTACTTGGATTAGAAAGTAGATTCAACAAGCTTTCAAATGGTTCAAACAACATCAAAATCGAAGTATGGGAGTGTCTGTGGCAAGACCGCAAAGTTTGGCCGTTTTGTGAACTTCAAAGGATGCGCCTGGCCGCATATAGGTGCGCCTGAGGCGCATAAAAACTACACAAAACATCAAAACTTGCGGGCTCGTCTCGAACACTCTCGAACTCGGATTTGTGCGTGGTTTGGACCGTTAGAAAGCTTGTTGAACCTACTTTTTAACCCAAGTAGTTTGGATTCTAATTTATTTGTACATAAATGATTTGACGATTTTACCCTTATTTTGTCAAAAAAATAATAATTTCGGCAAAACACTCACATCTCTGTCATTTAAAATCGGGTAAAGACCTATGATACATCGATAAAGGACAAAACTTAGCCCTTGTGGAATGTTGGATTGTCCCGCGGTGGACTCCCGCCTTATTTTGGGTGTGTTCCACTAATTAAAATAAGTATTTATTTTTCAAATGGTGGTGATGACGTTAGTAAAGAGGTCGTAGTGATCAAGTGATAGTGTTTGTGGTGCAGACACCCCCAATTTGACTTTCTAAAAATTACAAGTCATGTCTAAGGCACTTTGGGCGAATCTCGATGATGAAACAGTTTCCGTATGCTTTGATGAAGTGTGAAAAGTCTGATGAAATTAGTAGTGGCCTGCTTTCTACCCCTTTACATAAAATAAAGTTTATTATTTTTATTTTTTATTTCCCCCAGCTTTTATTGCTTTGAAAACCGTCTTTATCGATGTATCATAGGCCTTTATCCGATTTAAAATGAGAGAGATGTGAGTGTTTTGCCGAAATTATTTGTTTTTCGACCAACAAAGGGTAAAATGGTCATATCATTTGACGTACAAAAATATTGGGTTCCAAACTACTCGGGCTAGAAATTAGATTCAACAAGCTTTCTAATGGTTCAAACCACGTCAAAATCAGAGTTTGGGAGTGTCTGTGGCAAGACCACAAAGTTTGGCCATTTTTTGAAATTCAAAGGATGCGCCTTGGGCACAATGATGTGCGCCTGGGCGCATATAGGTGCGCCTGAGGCGCATAAAAACTACCCAAAACTTCAAACTTCGTGGGCTCGTCTCGAACACTCCCGAACTCGGATATATCCGTGGTTTGGACCGTTAGAAAGCTTGTTGAACCTACTTTCTAACCCCAGTAGTTCGGATTCTAATTTATTTGTACATCAAAAGATATCCATTTTACCCTTAGTTAGTAAAAAGACAAATAATTTTGACAAAACACTCACATCTCTGTCATTTAAAATCGGATAAAGACCTATGATACATCGATAAAGGACCAGACTTAGCCCGTGTGAAGATACATCGATAAATGACCAGACTTAACCAAATAAGCTGAAACCTGGAACCAAAACACTTTGACGTACAGCTTCTTAAGCATAAGCTAAATAAGCTGGCAACAAGTGAAAAACATCCAAAATTCAAGCTAAATAAGCTTCAAAGAAGTGGGAAATAAATGGACAATAGTATGGTTAGTACCTAAGTTTGTTGGATGGCTCGGATAGAGTCGAGTCACTCGTGTGATGATACCTCAAATTTGATTCCTCAAACGGGAATGCTATGTTTCCGTTCTTTATACAAACCACAATCACTCGTGCAAAGTTAGTTAACAAGCTCATGTCAGCTTTCTGCTTGATATAAAGCGGAGAGGCAACGAAGAACGAAAGAGCAGACAAGATCATGAGGATCACCGGAACCAAGAATCCCACTTTCCATCCAGCATTATCTTGAATGTAGACGATAACCGAGAACGCAATCAAGAGTGATACAACAGTTGAAGTGTAGTACCAACTGAAGTATTTCTCCAAGACTCTTTTGTTGTTGGGATTGTTTATTTGGTCCAGTTGATCTGCGCCAAAGGCCAAGGAGCACGATCGAATCCCACCGGCTCCAATGTACATTAGCATGAAGGAGGAGAGAATGATTGCATACTGGGATCCTGTAGGGTGTTTGCAGCTCTCCCCATCAAGTTGGTTGCAGTAGGGTGGCCTTGCTTGTGGAATCATAGCCGTTATCCATAGGAGGACCAAACCCTGTAACAGCAAAAGTAAAACTTAGATTAAAAATTGGGTTTTGGAACAAGTGTGTTTCGTACTGAAACAGATTATGAATGAACAATTAAAAATTCTTCGCACCCACCATGGAATGTATATTTCATTTGAGTAACCAATGTAAAGGAATGTTTTAGAGTATGGCTGTTATGATCCCTTTTTTCTTTTTTCTTTGATAATCAGCTGTATGCGCCAGCTTAATTATGCGCGCCTCCACCAATCCCACAGTCCACTAACGGGCCCCATTTAAAACCAGAGTAAAGCTCTGTATAGACTGACCCTAAATGAGTTGATAGCACCGGAGATGTTTGGAACCTGAGACCTTAAGACGGAGCAAACCCTTAAGTCTCAGGCTTTGACCACCAAACCAAACCCCTTGGGGTTAAGGCTGTTAAGATCCTAATCCCACATGGGCTAAGCATGGACTTGGCTTTATGTACATAAATTTCAAAGCATATTGATGTCAGGTATTACTGGATTCGGGATGTATTGGACAACAAATTATTAGAGCTTTGAGAAAATCCATACTGACCAAAATGGTGCCCGATATGATGACAAAGACACTACCCAAGAAGCATCATGAAGCTTGCAGAGACACAGCGGGTATGCTGGATCCCTCCACATGAGGCAGAGGACACCCGCTGCACCGAACAAAGGCACCCTCCCCTTGCAAGGTCGGTTTTTAAGGGTGGGTTGTACCCATCAATATGTTATATTTGAAATCAAAGATAGCTACCACCTTGGTTCGAGGCTCGAGCCACGGAGGGGCGACTTGAATCTTGATTAAAATACTCAAAAAAAGCTCAGCTCGTTTCGTACTTACACCGAGCTCAAGTTCTCAAATACTCACTCCGTTTCATAATGTCTGTACGGTCCGCAAAACGAAAACTAAAAAATACTACGTATTGTATTTCTTTCAAGAAAAAAATTGAACATTTTTCATAAATTAAAAGAAATCTTTTGCAAAAATTGTATCAATTTTACGTCCTCAAGCTCGACACTTCGGCTCCATTCTGAGTTTGAGCCGAGCTCTAGCTCATTGAATTTTAAACAAGCCAAGCTTGAACACCCGAGAGCTTGGCTCGTCTCGTTTGTTTGCACCCCTAATTGTGGACGTTAGCTCTGGAGCATGGTGGTATGTTGTGATCCTAATGTCCCCGATGAAAGTCCGGAGAAAAGAGATGTCTAGATGAAAAAGGGAAAGAAAGATAAAAGTTCAGAGAGAGAGAGAGAGCGAGCTTGCCAGGAGACTGAAGATGGAGCCAAGGCCAATGGTGAGGAATCGACCCAGATATGAATCAGAGATGAAAGCCGCAACTAGTGGGGACTGGGGAGAAATTGGTAATCTCCCATCAAATACAATATCATGTTTGGCAACAATCAATAGCTAGCAACTTTCTCCAATGCTGTTCATTTTACCCACAAGCACAAAAAAACCCAACAAAGCCCATCTAGGTCATCTCATTCGACGTACGTTTTCATTTTTTGATTTGAGCCGTTCATTTTTTATGCCTTGGTGTGTTCATCATTCCTAAAAAAAAAAGAAAGAATCAAGTTGCTCGGATATTGATAAAAGCTTGGTTGAATCATATTTGTCTAAAGAGAAATAGACGGTCAAAGTATGATCATCCACTTCTCTGGTAACAAATATGATTTGCTTAGATTGATTCTGATATTTCGATTGAGCTAAATTTTGCAACAGATGGTGTACACATCAATGTCTGGAGTTTGTCTACACAATGAACCGATGGTGTTTGTGGTTCAAGAAAAATTCGACAACTGAAAAACAACTCGCCAGCCCAACACCAAATGATCAAACATGTACCCTCTCTAGATGATGGACCAGACTTATCTGCAATCCAGCACTCCTTGCACTGGACTGCATGAGATTGAGGCGGCCACTTCGCAGTCCAACGGCTAGTGCACATACATATCTTACCGCAAAGAGATATGAATAAAAACCATTGATTGTTGAAAATGCTTTGATGAAGTGTGAAAAGTCCGATGATATTAGTAGCAGCCCGATTTCTACCTCTTTACATACAATAAAGTTTATTGTTTTTATATTTGATTTCCACCATCATTTATTGCTTTGAAAACCTTTTTTATCGATGTATCATAGGTCTTTTTCCGATTTCAAATGAGAGAGATGTGAGTGCTTTGCCGAAATTATTTATTTTTTGACCAACTGAGGGTAAAATGGACATATCATTTAATTTTAAAAAATCTTAGGTTCCAAACTACTTGGGTTAGAAAGTAGATTCAATAAGCTTTCTAATGGTTTAAACCACGTCAAAATCGGAGTTCGGGAGTGTCTGTGGCAAGACCGCAAAGTTTGGGCGTTTTGTGAACTTGAGAGGATGCGCCTGGGGCACAATGATGTGCGCCTAGGCGCATAAAAACTACACAAAACTTCAAACTTCGCGGGCTCGTCTCGAACACTCCCGAACTCGGATTTGTGCGCGGTTTGGACCGTTAGAAAGCTTGTTGAACCTACTTTCGAACTCAAGTAGTTTGGATTCTAGTTAAATTGTACAACAAAAGATATGACCATTTTACCCTTAGTTGGTCAAAAAACCAAAAATTTCGGGCAAAACACTCACATTTCTCTCATTCTAAATCGGATAAAGACCTATGATACATCGATAAAGGACCAGACTTCTCTAGATGAAGGGCCAGACTTCTCTGCAGTCCAGTACTCCTTGCACCAGACTGCATGAGATTTAGGCGATCGATTTCAACAATCAATGGTTTTTATTCATATGTCTTTGCGGTAAGATATGTATGTGCACAAGCCATTGGACTGCGAAGAAGCCTACTAGATTTCAAAATTTACCGATGTTAAGCCCTAATTAGCCCTTGAGCAATGTTCGATTGTCCCGCGGCTAACTCCCGCCTTATTTAGGGTATGTTCCATTAGTTAAAATAAGAATTTTTTTTTTGAAAGGTGGCGATGACGTTAGTACAGAAGGCGTAGTGATCAAGTGATAGCGTATGTGGTACAGACACCCAAATTTAACTTCCTAAAAAGTACAAATCATGTTTTAGGCACTTTGGGCGAATCTCGATGATGAAACAGTTTCCGTATGCTTTGATGAAGTGTGAAAAGTCCGATGATATTAGTAGCAACCTGCTTTCTACCCCTTTAAATTAAATAAAGTTTATTGCTTTTATATTTGATTTCCGCCATCTTTTTTTTCTTTGAAAACCCTTTTTATCGATGTATCATAGGTCTTTTTCCGATTTGAAATGAGAGTGATGTGAGTGCTTTTTCGATATTATTTGTTTTTTGACCAACTGAGGGTAAAATGGACATATCATTTGATGTAAAAAAATATTAGGTTTCAAACTACTTGGGTTGGAAAGTAGATTCAACTAGCTTTCCAATGGTTCAAACCACGTCAAAATCGGAGTTCGGGAGTGTCTGTGGCAAGACCGCAAACTTTGGACGTTTTGTGAACTTGAGAGGATGCTCCTAGGGCGCAATGATGAGCGTCTTGGCGCATATAGGTGCGTCTGAGGAGCATGAAAACTACACAACATGTCAAACTTCGCGGGCTCGTCTCAAACACACCCGAACTCTGATTTTTGCGTCGTTTGAACCGTTAGAAAGCTTGTTGAACCTACTTTCTAACCCAAGTACATCGGACTCTAGTTAATTTGTACATCAAAAGATATGACCATTTTATCCTTAATTGGTCAAAAAACAAATAATTTTGGCAAAACAGTCACATTTCTCTCATTTTAAACCGGATAAAGACCTATGATACATTGATAAAGGACCAAACTTCTCTGCAGCCTAGTACTCCATGCACAGGACTGCATGAGATTTAGGCCAACGATTTCAACAATCAATGGTTTTTATTCATATCTCTTTGCGGTAAGATGTGTATGTGCACTAGTCGTTGGACTGCGAAGAAGCCTACTCCATTTCAAAATTTAACAATATTAAGCCCTAATATGCCCTTGAGCAATGTTGGATTGTCCCGCGGCTGACTCATGCCTTATTTAGGGTGTGTTCCACTAGTTAAAATAAGAATTTTTTTTTCCGAAAGGTGGTGGTGACGTTTGTGCAGAAGTCATAGTGATCAAGTGATAGTGTATGTGGTACAGACACCCAAATTTAATTCCCAAAAACTACAAATCGTGTTTTTGGCACTTTGGGAGAATCTCGATGATGAAACAGCTTCCGTATGCTTTGATGAAGTGTGAAAAGTCCAATGATATTAGTAGCAGCCTGCTTACTTCCCCTTTACGTAAAATAAAGGTTATCGTTTCCATATTTGATTTCCGCCATCTTTTATTGCTTTGAAAACCCTTTTTATCGATGTATCATAGGTCTTTATCCGATTTAAAATGGGGGAGATGTGAGTGTTTTGCCGAAATTATTTATTTTTCGACCAACTGAGGGTAAAATGGGCATATCATTTGATGTAAAAAATATATCAGGTTCCAAACTACTTGGGTTAGAAAGTAGATTCAAAAAGCTTTCTAATAGTTTGAACCACGTCAAAATCGGAGTTTGGGAGTGTTTGTGGCAAAACCGCAAAGTTTGGGCGTTTTGTGAACTTTAGAGGATGCGCCCCAGGCGCAATGATGTGCGCCTTGGCGCATATAGGTGCGCCTGAGGAGTATGAAAACAACACATGTCAAACTTCGCAGGCTCGTCTCGAACACACCCGAACTCCGATTTGTGCATCTTTTGGACCGTTAGAAAGCTTTTTGAATATATTTTCTAACTCAAGTAGTTCGGATTCTAGTTAATTTGTACATCAAAGGGTATGACCATTTTACCCTTTATTGGTCAAAAAACCAAAAATTTCGACAAAACACTCACATTTCTCTCATTTTAAATCGAATAAGGCCTATGATACATCGATAAAGGACCAGACTTCTCTGTAGTCCAGTACTCCTTGCACCAGACTGCATGAGATTTAGGCGATCGATTTCAACAACCAATGGTTTTTATTCATATATCTTTGCGGTAAGATATGTATGTGCACAAGGCATTGGACTGCGAAGAAGCCTAGTAGATTTCAAAATTTAACGATGTTAAGCCCTAATTAGCCCTTGAGCAATGTTGGATTGTCCAGCGGCTGACTCCCGCCTTATTTAGGGTGTGTTCCATTAGTTAAAATAAGAATTTTTTTTCCGATAGGTGGCGATGACGTTAGTGCAGAAGTCGTAGTGATCAAGAGATAGTGTACCAAAATTTTACTTCCTAAAAAGTACAAATCATGTTTTACGTACTTTGGGCAAATCTCGATGATGAAACAGTTTCCATATGCTTTGATGAAGTGTGAAAAGTCCGATGATATTAGTAGCAGTCTGCTTTCTACCTCTTTACATAAAACAAAGTTTATTGCTTTTATCTTTGATTTACGCCATCTTTTATTGCTTTGAAAACCCTTTTTATCGAAGTATCATATGTTTTTTTCCGATTTGAAAAGAGAGTGATGTGAGTGCTTTGCCGAAATTATTCTTTTTTTGACCAACTGAGAGTAAAATGGACATATCATTTGATGTAAAAACATATTTGGTTCCAAATTACTTGGGTTGGAAAGTAGATTCAACAAGCTTTCCAATGGTTCAAACCACGTCAAAATCGGAGTTGGGGAGTGTCTGTGGCAAGACTGAAAACTTTGGGCATTTTGTGAACTTGAGAGGATGCACCTGAGGCGCAGTGATGTGCGCCTTGGCGCATATAGGTGCGCCTGAGGAGCATGAAAACTACACAACATGTCAAACTTTGCGGGCTCGTCTCGAACACACCCGAACTTCGATTTTTGCGTCGTCTGGGCCGTTAGAAAGTTTGTTGAATTTACTTTCTAACCAAAGTAGATCGGATTCTAGTTAATTTGTACATCAAAAGATATGACAATTTTATCCTTAATTGGTCGAAAAACAAATAATTTTGGCAAAACAGTCACATTTCTCTCATTTTAAATCGGATAAAGACATATGATACATCGATAACCGGACTTCTCTAGATGAAGGACCAAGCTTCTCTGCGGTCCAGTACTCCTTGCAATGGACTGCATGAGATTTAGGCCATCGATTTCTACAATCAATGGTTTTTATTCATTTCTTTTTGCGGTAAGATATGTATGTGCACTAGCCGTTGGACTGCAAAGAAGCCTGCTGCACTTCAAAATTTGACGATGTTAAGCCCAAATTAGCCCTTGGGCAATGTTGGATTGTCCCGCGGCTAAATACGGCCTTATTTAGGGTGTGTTCCACTAGTTAAAATAAGAATTTTTTTTTTTTGAAAGGTGGTGGTGACGTTAGTGCAGAAGTCGTAGTGATCAAGTGATAGTGTATGTGGTACAAACACCCAAATTTAACTTTCTAAAAAGTACAAATCTTGTTTTAGGCACTTTTGGCAAATCTCGATGATGAAACAGTATCCTTATGCTTTGCTGAAGTTTGACAAGTCCGATGATATTATTAGCAACCTACTTTCGACCCCTTTACATAAAATAAAGTTTATTGTTTTTATTTTTGATTTTTGCCATCTTTTGTTGCTTTGAAAACCCTCTTTATCAATGTATCATAGGTTTTTATCCGGTTTAAAATGAGAGAGATGTGAGTGTTTTGCCGAAATTATTTGTTTTTTGATCAACAAAGGGTAAAATGGTCATATCATTTGACGTACAAAAATATTAGGTCCAAACTACTTGGGTTAGAAAGAGATTCGGCAAGCTTTCTAATGGTTCAAACCACGTCAAAATCAGAGTTTGGGAGTGTCTGTGGTAAAACCGCATACTTCGGGCGTTTTGTGAACTTGAGAGGATGCGCCTAGGGTGCAATGATGTGCGCCTGGGGGCATAAGATGTGCGCCGGAGGAGCATTAAAACTACACAACATGTCAAACTTCATGGGCTCGTCTCGAACACACCCAAACTCCGATTTGTGCGTCGCTTGGACCGTTAGAAAGCTTGTTGAATCTATTTTCTGACCCAAGGAGTTCGGATTCTAGTTAACTTGTACATCAAATGATATGACCATTTTACCCTTAATTGATCAAAAAACAAATAATTTCGGCAAAACACTCATTTCTCTCTCATTATAAATCTAACGAAGACCTCATCTACATTGATAAAGGACCAGACTTCTCTAGATAGAGGACCACACTTCTCTACAGTCCAGTGCTCCTTGCACCGGACTGTACAAGATTTAGGACATCGATTTCGACAATCAACGGTTTTAAATCATATCTCTTTGTGGTAAGATATGTATGAGCACTAGCCATTGGACTACGAAGAAGCCTACTTCATTTCAAAATATAATGATGTTGAGCCCTAATTAGCCCTTGAGCATTGTTGGATTGTCCCGCGGCTGATTCTAGCCTTATTTAGGATGTGTTCCACTAGTTAAAATAAGTAATTTTTTTTCCGAAAGGTGGTGGTGACGTTAGTGCAGAAGTCGTAGTGATCAAGTGATAGTGTATGTGGTACAGACACCCAAATTTAACTTCCTAAAAAGTACATATCATGTTTTAGGCACTTTGGGCGAATCTCGTAGATGTAACAGTTTACGTATGCTTTGATGAAGTGTTAAAAGGCTGACGATATTAGAAGCAGCCTGCTTTCTACCCCTTTACATAAAATAAAGTATATTCTTATTATTTTAGATTTTCGCCATCTTTTATTGCTTTCAAAACCCTCTTTATCGATCTATCATAGGTCTTTATCCAATTTAAAAGGAGAGAGATGTGAGTGTTTTGCCAAAATTATTTGTTTTTTGACCAATTGAGGATAAAGTGGTCATATCATTTGATGTAAAAAAATATTAGGTTCCAAACTACTTGGGTTGGATAGTAGATTCAACAAGTTTTCCAACGGTTCAAACCACGTCAAAATCGGAGTTTGGGAGTGTCTATGGCAAGACCGCAAACTTTGGGTGTTTTGTGAACTTGGGAGGACGCGCCTGGGCGCATATAGCTGCGCATGAGGAGCATGAAAACTACACATGTATAACTTCGCGGGCTCGTCTCGAACACAGCCGAACTCCAATTTGTGCGTCGGTTGGACCGTTAGAAAGCTTTTAGAATATACTTTCTAACCTATGTAGTTCGGATTCTAGTTAATTTGTACATCAAAAGATATGACCATTTTACCCTTAATTGGTCAAAAAATAAATAATTTCGGCTAAACACTCACATTTCTCTCATTTTAAATCAGATAAAGACCTATGACACATCGATAAAGGACCAGACTTCTCTAGATGAAAGACTAGACTTCTCTGTAGTCCAGTACTCCTTGCACCGGACAGTAAGAGATTTAGGCCATCGGTTTCAACAATCAACGGTTTTTATTCATATCTCTTTGCAGTAAGATATGTACGTGCACCAGTCGTTGGACTGCGAAGAAGGCTACTCATTTCAAAATTAAAGATGCTAAGCCCTACTTAGCCCTTGAGCAATGTTTATTGTCCCGCGGCTGACTCCCGCCTTATTTAGGGTGTGTTCCACTAGTTAAAATAAGTATTTTTTTTTCAGAAGGTGCTGGTGACGTTAGTGCAGAAGTCGTAGTGATCAAGTGATAGAGTATGTGGTACAGATACCAAAATTTAACTTCCTAAAAAGTACAAATCTTGTTTTAGGCACTTTGGGCGAATCTCGACGATGAAATAGTTTCCATATGCTTTGACGAATTGTGAAAAGTCCGATAATTTTAGTAGCAGCCTGCTTTCAACCCCTTTACATAAAATAAAGTTTATTATTTTTATTTTTGATATCCGCCATCTTTTATTGCTTTAAAAACCCTCTTGATCGATGTATCATAGGTCTTTATCCGATTTAAAATGAGAGAGATAAGAGTGTTTTGCCGAAATTATTTGTAATTTGACCAACTGAGGGTAAAATGGTCATATCATTTGATGTGAAAAAATATTAGGTTCCAAACAACTTGGGTTAGAAAGTAGATTTAAGAAACTTTCTAATGGTTTAAACCACGTCAAAATCGGAGTTTGGGAGTGTCTGTGTCAAGACCACAAACTCTGGCTGTTTTGTGAACTTGAGAGGATGCGCCTGGGGCACAATGATGTGCGCCGGAGGAGCATGAAAACTACGCGGGCTCGTCTCGAACACACCCGAACTCCGATTTGTGCGTCGTTTCGGCCATTAGAAAGCTGGTTGAATCTACTTTCTAACAAGTAGTTTGGATCCTAGTTAATTTGTACAACAAAGGATATGACCATTTTACCCTTAATTGGTCAAAAAACAAATAATTTCGGCAAAACACCCACATTTCTCTCATTTTAAATCAAATAAAGACCTCTAGTACATCGATAAAGGACCTGACTTCTCTAGATGAAGGACCAGACTTCTCTGCAGTCCAGTATTCCTTGCACCGGACTGCACGAGATTTAGGCCATTCATTTCAACAATCAATAGTTTTTATTCATATCTCTTTGCGGTAAGATATGTATGTGCACCAGTCGTTGGACTACGAAGAAGCCAACTCTATTTCAAAATTTAATGATGATAAGCCCTAATTAGCCATTGAGCACTGTTGGATTGTCCCGCAGCTGACTCCCGCCTTATTTAGGGTGTGTTCCACTAGTTAAAATAAATATTTTTTTTCCAAAGGTGGTGGTGACGTTAGTGCAGAAGTTGTAGTGATCATGTGATGGTGTATATGGTATAGACACCCAAATTAAACTTTCCAAAAAGTACAAATCATGTTTTGGGTACTTTGGGCGAATCTCAATGATGAAACAGTTTCCATATGCTTTGAGGAAGTGTAAAAAGTCCGATGACATTAGTAGCCGCCTGCTTTCTACCCCTTTACCTAAAATAAAGTTTATTGTTTTTATTTTTTATTTCCGCCATCTTTTATTGCTTTGAAAACCCTTTTTATTGATCTATCATAGGTCTTTAGCCGGTTTAAAATGAGAGAGATGTGAGTGTTTTGCCGAAATTATTTGTTTTTTGACCAACTAATGGTAAAATGGTCATATCATTTGCCGCACAAAAATATTAGCTTCCAAACTACTTGGGTTAGAAAGTGGATACAACAAGCTTTCTAGTGGTTCAAACCTCGTCAAAATCGGAGTTTGGTAGTGTCTGTGGCAAGACCGCAAAGTTTGGCTATTTTATGAACTTGAGAGGATGCGCCAGGGGCGCAATGATGTGCACCTGGGCGCATATATGTGCGCCTGAGGAGCATAAAAACTCCACACCAAGTCAAACTTTGCGGGCTCGTCTCGAACACACCTGAACTCTGATTTGTGCGTCGTTTGGACCGTTAGAAAGCTTGTTGAATCTACTTTCTAACCCAAGTAGTTCGGATTCTTATTAATTTGTACATCAAAAGATATGACCATTTTACCCTTAATTGGTCAAAAAACACATAATTTCGGAAAAACACTCACATCACTCTCATTTTGAATCGAATAAAGACCTCTGGTACATCTATAAAGGACCAGACATCTCTAGATGAAGGACCAGACTTCTTTTCAATCGAGTACTCCTTGCATTGGACTGCACGATATTTAGGCCATCCATTTCAACAATCAATAGTTTTTTTTTCATATCTCTTCGCGGTAAGATATGTATGTGCACTAGCCGTTGGACGGCGAAGAAGCCAACTCCATTTCAAAATTTAACGATGTTAAGCCCTAATTAGCCCTTGAGCAATGTTGGATTGCCCCGCGGCTGACTCCTGCCTTATTTAGGGTGTGTTCCACTAGTTAAAATAAGTATTTTTTTTCCCGAAAGGTGGTGGTGACGTTAGTGCAGAAGTCGTAGTGATCAAGTGATAGTGTTTGTGGTATAGACACCCAAATTTAACTTCCTAAAAATTACAAATCATGTTTTAGGCACTTTGACGAATGTCGATGTTGAAACAGTTTCCGTATGCTTTGATGAAGTGTGAAAAATCCAATGATATTAGTAGCAGCTTGCTTTCTACCCCTTTACATAAAATAAAGTTTTTTTTTTTTAATTTCCGCCATCTTTTATTGCTTTGAAAACCCTCTTTATCGATGTATCGTAGCTCTTTATCTGATTTAAAATGAGAGAGATGTGAGTGTTTAGCCGAAATTATTTGTTTTTTTACCAACTAAGGGTAAAATGGTCATATCATTTGCTGTACAAAAATATTAGCTTCCAAACTACTTGGGTTAGAAAGTTGATACAACAAGCTTTCTAGTGGTTCAAACCTCGTCAAAATCGGAGTTTGGTAGTGCCTGTGGCAAGACCGCAAAGTTTGGCCATTTTATGAACTTGAGAGGATGCGCCTGGGGCGCGCTACGGAACTTGGTCGAATCCCACCAGCTACGATGGACACTAGGACAAAGGAGAAGAGAAGGGATATTGGGATCCTGTTGGGGATTTGCAGGTCTTCCCCTTAGGTTGGTTGCAGTAAGGTGGCCTTGCTTGGGGGATTATAGCCGTTATCCATATGAGGACCATACCCTATAGCCATGAAATTGCAATTTAGATTAATTTGGCACTTCAATTTAGTTAATCAAGTTATGTTGAGAAATTAACCACAGAAGTGCTTGAATCTGACTATTACGATTCCAAATCATTTGGATTGAGGTTGTCAACCAAAATTCGTATGTGTTTAGTTTTCTTGAAGGAAATAAAGATTCCAGTAAAACCAAGCAAACAAGTACAAACAAAATGGGCATCCCTAATTTTACAGGTCCATTGGAGCACATCGTTCATTGTCCTTCGCAGAGTAATGGAGGAGATTGAGGGCTTGCTCAGGCCCTTTTAATGGTCAGGGGGCTTGCTCAGGCCCTTTTAATGGTCAGGGGTTTAACCTACAACAAACCCGGGGAAAAAGTTAGCTGGTCTACCATTTGTGTAACTGAGGAGGGTTGTTTAGGGTTCAGACCCTTTGACAGCATGGAACAAGGCTAACATGCTTAGGCATTTTTGGGCTATTAGCAAAAAGGTCAGATTCTTGTAGCGTTAAAGTGAGTCAAACTCATACATACATAATTCAAAGGCATAATTTATGGAATATTGAAATCCGTAATCGTTGTTCATGGTCGATAAGGCAAGTGTTTGAAGATTAGACCTTTGGGACAGCCCTTGGTAAGATATGTCATTCGTAAACGGGTGGATACCTTTATTTGGATTGATAACTGACATCTTTTAGGCCCCCTTTTTTTTCCTTCCAGAATTTTGGTTCATATTAAAGACTCAATGGTGTAATATAGAAAGTCAACTCGTTGGTTTTGTGGTTTTAAAGTGTTTCTCAAGGAGCCTTTAGGCCTTACCCTTGGTGCAGGGCCTGTTAAAAACAAATGAATGGCAATCTATCTACCTACCAAGACTGCATAATAATGCATAACTTTCATTTTCAATCGCAAACCACGTTCTGCAATCTACAGATGATCAAATGAATCTTGCGGTTCAAGAAAAATTACTTACACACCTGAAAAACAACGCACCAGCCCAATACCAAATGACCAAACCTGTACCCTCTCTAGATGAAGGACCGGACTTCTCTGTAGTCCACCCCTTGCACTGGACTTCATGAGATTTTGGCCATCGATTTCAACAATCTATGGTTTTGATTCATATCTCTTTGCAGTAAGAAATGTATGTGCACTAGCCGTTGGACTGTAGAGAAGCAACCTCCAATTCAAAATTTAACAATGTTCAAACCTCCTAAGCCCTAATTAGCCCTTGAGCAATGTTAGATTGTCCTGCCTTACTTAGGGTGTGTTCCACTAACTAAAATAAGAAGATCAAGTGATAGTGTTTGTGGTATAGACACCCAAATTTAACTTCCTAAAAAGTACAAACCATCTCTTAGGTGCTTTGGGTGAATCCGGATGATGAAACAGTTCCTGTATGCTTTGAAAAAATATAAAAAGTTCAAATGATATTAGTAGTGGCCTACTTTCTACCCCTTTACATAAAATAAAGTTTATTATTTTTATTTTTTATTTCAACCACCTTTTATTGCTTTGAAAACCATCTTTATCGATTTATCATAGGCCTTTATCCAATTTAATATGAAAGAGACGCGAGTGTTTTGCCGAAATTATTTGTTTTTTGACCAACAAAGGGTAAAATGGTAATATCATTTGATGTATAAAAATATTAGGTTCAAAACTACTTGGGTTAGAAACTAGATTCAATAAGCTTTCAAATGGTTCAAACCACGTCAAAATCGGAGTACGGGAGTGTCTGTGGCAAGACCAAAAATTTGGCCGTTTTGTGAACTTCAAAGGATGCGCCTGGGGCGCAATGATATGCGCCTGGGCGCATACTTGTGCGCCTGAGGCGCAAAACAACTACACAAAACGTCAAACTTCGTGGGGTCGTCTCGAACACTCCCGAACTCCGATTTGTGCGTGGTCTAGACCGTTAGAAAGCTTGTTGAATCTACTTTCTAACCCAAGTAGTTCGGATTCTAATTTATTTGTACATCAGAAGATATCCATTTTACCCTTAATTGGTCAAAAGACAAATAATTTCGGCAAAACGCTCACATATCTCTCATTTAAAATTGGATAAAGACCTATGATACATCGATAAAAATGGACGAGACTTAGCCCTTGAGCAATGTTGGATTGTCCCGTGGCTAACTCCCGCCTTATTTAGGGTGTGTTCCACTAAACAAAATAAATCTTAATTTTTTCGAAAGGTGGTGGTGACGTTAGTAAAGAGGTCGTAGCGATCAAGTGATAGTGTTTGAGGTGCAGACACCGGAAATTTGACTTTCTAAAAATTACAAGTCATGTCTTAGGCACTTTGGGTGAATCTCGATGATGAAACAGTTTCTGTATGCTTTGATGAAGTCTGAAAAGTTCGACGAAATTAGTAGTGGCCTGCTTTCTACCCATTTACATAAAATAAAGTTTATTATTTTTATTTTTTATTTCCATCACCTTTTATTGCTTTGAAAACCCTCTTTATCGATGTATCATAGGCCTTTATCGAATTTAAAATGAGAGAGAAGCGAGTGTTTTGCCGAAATTATTTGTATTTTGACCAGCAAAGGGTTGAATGGTCATATCATTTGACGTATAAAAATATTAGGTTCGAAACTACTTGGGTTAGAAACTAGATTCAATAAGCTTTCAAATGGTTCAAACCACGTCAAAATGGGAGTACGGGAGTGTCTGTGGCAAGACCGCAAAATATGGCCATTTTGTGAAATTCAAAGGATGCGCCTGGGCCGCAATTATGTGCGCCTGGGTGCATATTGGTGCGCCTGAGGCGCAAAGCAACTACACAAAACGTCAAACTTCGCGGAGTCATCTCGAACACTCCGATTTTTGTATGGTTCGGACCGTTAGAAAGCTCGTTGAATCTACTTTCTGACCCAAGTAGTTCGGATTCTAATTTATTTGTACATCAAAAGATATCCATTTTACCCTTAATTGGTCAAAAGACAAATAATTTCGGCAAAACCCTCACATATCACTCATTTAAAATTGGATAAAGACCTATGATATATCGATAAAAATGGACGAGACTTAGCACTTGAGCAATGTTGGATTGTCCCGTGGCTAACTCCCGCCTTATTTAGGGTGTGTTCCACTAAACAAAATAAATATTAATTTTTTCGAAAGGTGGTGGTGACGTTAGTAAAAAGGTCGTAGCGATCAAGTGATAGTGTTTGAGGTGCAGACACCGGAAATTTGACATTCTAAAAATTACAAGTCATGTCCTAGGCACTTTGGGCGAATCTCGATGATGAAACAGTTTCTGTATGCTTTGATGAAGTGTGAAAAGTTCGACGAAATTAGTAGTGGCCTGCTTTCTACCCATTTACATAAAATAAAGTTTATTATTTTTATTTTTTATTTCCATCACCTTTTATTGCTTTGAAAACCCTCTTTATCGATGTATCATAGGCCTTTATCGAATTTAAAATGAGAGAGAAGCAAGTGTTTTGCCGAAATTATTTGTATTTTGACCAGCAAAGGGTTGAATGGTAATATCATTTGACGTATAAAAATATTATGTTCGAAACTACTTGGGTTAGAAACTAGATTCAATAAGCTTTCAAATGGTTCAAACCACGTCAAAATGGGAGTACGGGAGTGTCTGTGGCAAGACCGCAAAATATGGCCATTTTGTGAAATTCAAAGGATGCGCCTGGGCCGCAATTATGTGCGCCTGGGTGCATATTGGTGCGCCTGAGGCGCAAAACAACTACACAAAACGTCAAACTTCGCGGAGTCATCTCGAACACTCCGATTTTTGTATGGTTTGGACCGTTAGAAAGCTCGTTGAATCTACTTTCTGACCCAAGTAGTTCGGATTCTAATTTATTTGTACATCAAAAGATATCCATTTTACCCTTAATTGGTCAAAAGGCAAATAATTTCGGCAAAACACTCACATATCACTCATTTAAAATTGGATAAAGACCGATGATACATCGTTAAAAATGGACGAGACTTAGCACTTGAGCAATGTTGGATTGTCCCGTGGCTAACTCCTGCCTTATTTAGGGTGTGTTCCACTAAACAAAATAAATATTAATTTTTTCGAAAGGTGGTGGTGACGTTAGTAAAGAGGTTGTAGCGATCAAGTGATAGTGTTTGAGGTGCAGACACAGGAAATTTGACTTTATAAAAATTACAAGTCATGTCTTAGGCACTTTGGGCGAATCTTGATGATGAAACAGTTTCTGTATGCAGTGTGAAAAGTCCGACGAAATTAGTAATGGCCTGCTTTCTACCCATTTACATAAAATAAAGTTTATTATTTTTATTTTTTATTTCCACCACCTTTTATTGCTTTGAAAATCCTCTTTATCGATGTATCATAGGCCTTTATCCGATTTAAAATGATAGAGACGCGAGTGTTTTGCCGAAATCATTTTTTTTTTGACCAGCAAAAGGTAAAATGGTCATATCATTTGACGTATAAAAATTTTAGGTTCGAAACTACTTGGGTTAGAAGCTAGATTCAATAAGTTTTCAAATGGTTCAAACCACTTCAAAATCGGAGTACGGGAGTGTCTGTGACAAGACCGCAAAATTTGGCCATTTCGTGAAATTCAAAGGATGCGCCTGGGGCGCAATTATGTGCGCCTGGGCGGATATTGGTGCGTCTGAGGCGCAAAACAACTACACAAGACGTCAAACTTCGCGGGGTCATCTTGAACACTCCCGAACTCCAATTTGTGCATGGTTTGGACCGTTAGAAAGCTTGTTGAATCTACTTTCTAACCCAAGTAGTCCGGATTCAAATTTATTCGTACATCAAAAGATATTTATTTTACCCTTAATTGGTCAAAAGACGAATAATTTCGGCAAACACTCACATATCAATCATTTAAAATTGAATAAAGACCTAGATACATCGATAAAAATGGACGAGACTTTGCCCTAGAGCAATGTTGGACTGTCTCGCGGTTAACTCTAGCCTTATTTAGGGTGTGTTCCACTAAACAAAAAAAATATTAATTTTTCCGAAAGGTGGTGGTGACGTTAGTAAAGTGGTCGTAGTGATCAAGTGATAGTGTTTGAGGAGCAAACACCGCAAATTTGACTTTTCTAAAAATTACAAGTCATGTCTTAGGCACTTTGGGCGAATCTCGATGATGAAACAGTTTCTATATGCTTTGATGAAGTGTGAAAAGTCCGATGAAATTAGTAGTGGCCTGGTTTCTACCCCATTTTTAAAAAAATAAAGTTTATTATTTTTATTTTTTATTTCCACCACCTTTTATTGCTTTGAAAACCCTCTTTATCGATGTATCATAGGCCTTTATCCAATTAAAAATGAGAGAGACGCGAGTGTTTTGCCGAAATTATTTGCATTTTGACCAGCAAAGGGTAAAATGGTCATATCATTTGACGTATAAAAATTTTAGGTTCGAAACTACTTGGGTTAGAAGCTAGATTCAATAAGCTTTCAAATGGTTCAAACCACGTCAAAATCGGAGTAACGGAGTGTCTGTGGCAAGACCGCAAAATTTGGCCATTTCGTGAAATTCAAAGGATGCGCCTGGGGCGCAATTATGTGCGCCTGGGCGCATATTGGTGCGTCTGAGGCGCAAAACAACTACACAAGACGTCAAACTTCGTGGGGTCATCTTGAAAACTCCCGAACTCCGATTTGTGCATGGTTTGGACCGTTAGAAAGCTTGTTGAATCTACTTTCTAACCCAAGTAGTCCGGATTCTAATTTATTCGTACATCAAAAGATATCCATTTTACCCTTAATTGGTCAAAAGACGAATAATTTCGGCAAACTCTCACATATCTCTCATTTAAAATTGAATAAAGACCTATGATACAACGATAAAAATGGACGAGACTTTGCCCTAGAGCAATGTTGGATTGTCTCGCGGCTAACTCTAGCCTTATTTAGGGTGTGTTCCACTAAACAAAAAAAATATTAATTTTTCCAAAAGGTGGTGGTGACGTTAGTAAAGTGGTTCTAGTGATCAAGTGATAGTGTTTGAGGTGCAAACACCGCAAATTTTACTTTTCTAAAAATTAAAAGTCATGTCTTAGGCACTTTGGGCGAATCTCGATGATGAAACAGTTTCTGTATGCTTTGATGAAGTGTGAAAAGTCCGATGTAATTAGTAGTGGCCTGCTTTCTACCCCATTTTTTATAAAATAAAGTTTATTATTTTTATTTTTTATTTCCATCACCTTTTATTGCTTTGCAAACCCTCTTTATCGATGTACCATAGGCCTTTATCGAATTTAAAATGAGAGAGAAGCGAGTGTTTTGCCGAAATTATTTGTATTTTGACCTGCGAAGGGTAAAATGGTCATCTCATTTGACGTATAAAAATATTAGGTTCGAAACTACTTGGGTTAGAAACTAGATTCAATAAGCTTTCAAATGGTTCAAACCACGTCAAAATCGGAGTACGGGAGTGTCTGTGGCAAGACCGCAAAATTTGGCCAATTTGTGAAATTCAAAGGATGCGCCTGGGGCGCAATTATGTGCGCCAGAGGCGCAAACAACTACACAAGACGTCAAACTTCGCGGGGTCATCTTGAACACTCCCGAACTCCGATTTGTGCATGGTTTGGACCGTTAGAAAGCTTGTTGAATCTACTTTCTAACCCAAGTAGTCCGGATTTTAATTTATTTGTACATCAAAAGATATCCATTTTACCCATAATTGGTCAAAAGACGAATAGTTTCGGCAAAACACTCACATATCTCTCATTTAAAATTGGATATAGACCTATGATACATCGATAAAAATGGACGAGACTTTGCCCTTGAGCAATGTTGGATGTCTCGCGGCTAACTCTAGCCTTATTTAGGGTGTGTTCCATTGAACAAAATAAATATTAATTTTTCCAAAAGGTGGTGGTGACGTTAGTAAAGTGGTCGTAGTGATCAAGTGATAGTGTTTGAGGTGCAAACACCGGAAATTTGACTTTTCTAAAAATTACAAGTCATGTCTTAGGCACTTTGGGCGAATCTTGATGATGAAACAGTTTCTGTGTGCTTTGATGTAGTGTGAAAAGTCGGACGAAATTAGTAGTGGCTTGCTTTCTACCCCATTTTTTATAAAATAAAGTTTATTATTTTTATTTTTTATTTCCACCATCTTTTATTGCTTTGAAAACCCTCTTTACCTATGTATCGTAGGCCTTTATCCAATTTAAAATGAGAGAGACGCGATTGTTTTGCAGAAATTATTTGTATTTTGACCAGCAAACGGTTGAATGGTCAAATCACTTGACGTATAAAAATATTAGATTCGAAACTACTTGGGTTAGAAACAAGATTCAATAAGTTTTCAAATGGTTCAAACCACGTCAAAATGGGAGTACGGGAGTGTCTGTGGCAAGACCGCAAAATTTGGCCATTTTGTGAAATTCAAAGGATGCGCCTGGGGCGCAATTATGTGCGCCTGGGTGCATATTGGTGCGCTTGAGGCGCAAAACAACTACACAAAACGTCAAACTTCGCGGCGTCATCTCGAACACTCCCGAACTCCGATTTTTTTTATGGTTTGGACCGTTAGAAAGCTCGTTGAATCTACTTTCTAACCCAAGTAGTTCGGATTCTAATTTATTTGTACATCAAAAGATATCCATTCTACCCTTAATTGGTCAAAAGACAAATAATTTCGGCAAAACACTCACATATCACTCATTTAAAATTGGATAAAGGCCTATGATACATCGATAAAAAGGGACGAGACTTAGCCCTTGAGCAATGTTGGATTCTCCCGCGGCTAACTCCCGCCTTATTTAGGGTGTGTTCCACTAAACAAAATAAATATTAATTTTTTCGAAAGGTGGTGGTGACGTTAGTAAAGAGGTCGTAGCGATCAAGTGATAGTGTTTGAGGTGCAGACACCGGAAATTTGACTTTCTAAAAATTACAAGTCATGTCTTAGGCACTTTGGGCGAATCTCGATGATGAAACAGTTTCTGTATGCTTTGATGAAGTGTGAAAAGTCCGACGAAATTAATAGTGGCCTGCTTCCTACCCATTTACATAAAATAAAGTTTATTATTTTTATTTTTTATTCCACCACCTTTTATTGCTTTGAAAACCCTCTTTATCGATGTATCATAGGCCTTTATCCGATTTAAAATGACAGAGACGCGAGTGTTTTGCCGAAATTATTTTTTTTTGACCAACAAAGGGTAAAATTGTCATATCATTTGAAGTAAAAAAATATTAGGTTCAAAACAACTTGGGTTAGAAACTAGATTCAACAAGATTTCAAATGGTTCAAACCACGTCAAAATCGGAGTACGGGAGTGTCGATGGCAAGACCGCAAAATTTGGCCATTTTGCGAAATTCAAAGGATGCGCCTGGGGCGCAATTATGTGCACCTGGGCGCATATTGGTGCGTCTGAGGCGCAAAACAACTAAACAAGACGTCAAACTTCGCGGGGTCGTCTTGAACACTCCCGAACTCCGATTTGTGCATGGTTTGGACCGTTAGAAAGCTTGTTGAATCTACTTTCTAATCCAAGTAGTCCGGATTCTAATTTATGTGTACATCAAAAGATATCCATTTTACCCTTAGTTGGTCAAAAGACGAATAATTTCGGCAAAACACTCACATCTCTCTCACTTAAAATTGGATAAAGACCTATGATACGTCGATAAAAATGAACAAGACTTTGCCCTTGAGCAATGTTGGATTGTCTCGCGGCTAACTCTAGCCTTATTTAGGGTGTGTTCCAGTAAAGAAAATAAATGTTAATTTTTCAAAAAGGTGGTGGTGACATTAGTAAAGTGGTCGTAGTGATCAAGTGATAGTGTTTGAGGTGCAAACATCGCAAATTTGACTTTTCTAAAAATTACTAGTCATGTCTTAGGCACTTTGGGCGAATCTCGATGATGAAACAGTTTCTGTATGCTTTGATGAAGTGTGAAAAGTCCGATGAAATTAGTAGTGGCCTGGTTTCTACCCCATTTTAAAAAAAATAAAGTTTATTATTTTTATTTTTTATTTCCACCACCTTTCATTGCGTTCAAAACCCTCTTTATCGATGTATTGTAGGCCTTTATCCAATTAAAAATGAGAGAGACGCGAGTGTTTTGCCGAAATTATTTGTATTTTGACCAGCAAAGGGTAAAATGGTCATATCATTTGACCTATAAAAATTTTAGGTTCGAAACTACTTGGGTTAGAAGCTAGATTCAATAAGCTTTCAGATGGTTCAAACCACGTCAAAATCGGAGTACGGGAGTGTCTGTGGCAAGACCGCAAAATTTGGCCATTTCGTGAAATTCAAAGGATGCGCCTGGGGCGCAATTATGTGCGCCTGGGCGCATATTGGTGCGTCTGAGGCGCAAAAAACCTACACAAGACGTCAAACTTCGCGGGGTCATCTTGAACACTCCTGAACTCCGATTTGTGCATGGTTTGGACCGTTAGAAAGCTTGTTGAATCTACTTTCTAACCCAAGTAGTCCGGATTCTAATTTATTCGTACATCAAAAGATATCCATTTTACCCTTAGTTGGTCAAAAGACGAATAATTTCGGCAAAACACTCCCATCTCTCTCACTTAAAATTGGATAAAGACCTATGATACGTCGATAAAAATGAACGAGACTTTGCCCTAGAGCAATGTTGGATTGTCTCGCGGCTAATTCTAGCCTTATTTAGGGTGTGTTCCACTTAACAAAACAAATATTAATTTTTCCAAAAGGTGGTGGTGACGTTAGTAAAGTGGTCGTAGTGATCAAGTGATAGTGTTTGAGGTGCAAACACCGCAAATTTGACTTTTCTAAAAATTACACGTCATGTCTTAGGCACTTTGGGCGAATCTCGATGATGAAAAGTTTCTGTATGCTTTGATGAAGTGTGAAAAGTCCGATGAAATTAGTAGTGGCCTTATTTCTACCCCATTTTTTTTATAATAAAGTTTTTTATTTTTATTTTTTATTTCCACCACCTTTTATTGCTTTGAAAACCCTCTTTATCGATGTATCATAGGCCTTTATCCAATTTAAAATGAGAGAGCCGCGAGTGTTTTGCCGAAATTATTTGTATTTTGACCAGCAAAGGGTAAAAAAGTCATATCATTTGACGTATAAAAATATTAGGTTCGAACGTACTTGGGTTAGAAACTAGATTCAATAAGCTTTCAAATGGTTCAAACCACGTTAAAATCGGAGTACGGGAGTGTCTGTGGCAAGACCGCAAAATTTGGCCGTTTTGTGAACTTCAAAGGATGCGCCTGGGGCGCAATGATGTGCGCCTGGGCGCATTTTGGTGCGCCTGAGGCGCAAAACAACTACAAAAAAAGTCAAACTTCGCGGGGTCGTCACGAACACTCCCGAACTTCAATTTGTGCATGGTTTGGACCATTAGAAAGGTTGTTGAATCTACTTTCTAACCCAAGTAGTTCGGATTCTAATTTATTTGCACATCAAAACATATCCATTTTACCCTTAATTGGTCAAAAGACAAATAATTTCGGCAAAACACCCACATATCTCTGATTTAAAACTGGATATAGACCTATGATACATCGATAAAAATGGACGAGACTTAGCCCTTGAGCAATGTTGGATTGTCCCGTGGCTAACACCACCCATATTAGGGGTGTGTTCCACTAAACAAAATAAATAATAATTTTTTCAAAAGGTGGTGGTGACGTTAGAAAAGAGGTCGTAGTGAAATCAGGCTATGTGTGGCCCTCTATACTGCAAAGAAATCAGGCTCGGAAACAATCCGCAGCTTGCGTCTAAGAGTTAAGTTGGATGGTTCAGAATGCAAGCTACTCCTCTTTTACGAAATGATTGATTAAACTCTCATTGGCTAAAGGAATGCAAGAATCTTTGCCCAGAAAGCTAGACACGTACTGGATGAGTTTTAAAGCAGTTTTTCTTAGCACTGTCTTTCCATAATCCACTTGAGGTGTTTCTTTTTGTGTGTGTGTGTGTGTGTGTTTTCTTAGAAATGGGTTATTTTCTGACGAAAAAAATCCCTTCAAATGAGTTTTGATATTGATCAATCTAGTGTTTCATAACAAAAACCCCAAGGGTTGGCCTACTAGTCAAGGCCATGGCATTTAAGAATTTGGACCCTCCTAAGGTGGTTTCAAGTTCGAAACCTTTAGGGTCAGTCCATACGGATCATTTGCTCCAGCTTCAAGTGAGGCCTTGCTTGTGGATGGTGGATTTTATGGTCCCTAGGATTAGTCAAGGTGCAGTTAAGTTGATCCAGAATTAGTGGAGGTGCTCTTAAGCTGATCAGGATGCCTGGTTATAAAAAAAAGAAAAAACATACAAACACCCTTAAAATTTGATCAAAAAATAAAGAGAAAGAAGTCACCAGGAAACTGAAGATGGAGCCAAGGCCAATGGTGAGGAATCGACCCAGATATGAATCAAAGATGAAAGCCCCAACTAGTGGGGAGAAATTGGTAGCCGCAGACCAGAAAAAGAGTATGTTTGTCCCTTGGGTTATCCGTATATGGCAATCTCCCATCAGATACAGTATCATGTTTGGCAACAATCCATAGCTAGCCACCTTCTCCAATGCTTCATTTGCTGTTCATATTTTTACCCACAAACACACGCATGAGACCCATAAATATATGCAAGCAAGTCTGGGAACACGTCTTCTAAATACAACTCCGGATACAAGTGTGTCCAAAATTGTTAGATGTATGTGAATCCCTGTGCATCTACCGTTCCGGACACGGTTGTGTCCAAAGTTGTGTTTTTAAGAGTCCAGAGTTGTGTTTTAAGAGCGTGTTTGTACTTTAATTGTAGCATTGCTCAAATAAATTACCTTAAATAGGAAAACCCATGCAAAACCATCTTATATAATACCTCATACTATTTGGAATTTGCCAAATCCAAACACAAATTCAAGAAACACACAAGCAATGAACAGAGAAATCAAAAGCACACAATGACACATAAAACCAGATTTACATGATTCAGCCAATAATTGCTACAGTGCATCAGTAGAGGAAAAAAAAATACTACTAGCAATTACCTTTGAGTAAATCATATGAGTGCAACAGAGAGCTAGACGAACAAATAAGCCAAAAAATTTAAAAAAAAATCCCATTACTGTTGAATCCGTGAGAAATACGATTGTTGTTGGGAATCTGATCCACCTGAGGTCTTCTGTGTGCGCCAAGGCCCAATCCGTTAGGAAGTATCCACAGAGTCCATACTACATCACCTAAATCCAATATACATTGAATGAACCATATCCACTTAAAAGGCATCCCAACCCCTTTACTCCAACGAGAGCCTCCATGCAGCGCGCCTGCATCCAGGGCCGGCCTTGGGCCTAGGCCCACCAGGCGGTGGCCTAGGGTCTCCCCAATAAGCCCAAAAATTAGGGACACTCACCATTATAGGTTAACATAGTATACTAGGAGTCTTTAGGCCCAACATTTGTACCCAAAACTAATTTAACTGAGTGAGGCCATTCAAAAACTAGGGGCCAAATGTTTTTGTACGCCCAATTTGGCCAATTCCTTAACTCTTACTCTAAAAAGAAAAAAATATACAATAGAAAAACAAACCCAATCAGCTTCTCTCACCCCAAAAGTTCATCTCCTACTTGTGGTTTTTGGCCTTAACCCATAAATTCTAAACCAAAGCAAACCCCCAAAATACTTTTAGCACTTGAAGAGGTAAAAAGGTGATACAATACCTTTTATTTTCAGACACGTACTGGATGAGTTTTTTTTTTTTATTTCCACCACCTTTTATTGCCTTGAAAACCCTCTTTATCGATGTATCATAGGCTTTTATCTGATTTAAAATGAGAGAGATGGGAGTGTTTTGCCGAAATTATATGTTTTTTGACCAACAAAGGGTAAAATGGTCATATCAATTGACGAACAAAAATATTAGGTTCCAAACTACTTGGGTTAGAAAGTAGATTCAATAAGCTTTCTAATGGTTCAAACCACGTCAAAATCGGAGTTTGGGAGTGTCTATGGCAAGACCACAAAATTTGGACATTTTGTGACCTTCAAAGGATGCGCCTGGGGCGCAATGATGTGTGCCTGGGAGCATATAGGGGCGCCTGACGCGCAAAAAAACTACACTAAACGTCAAACTTCGCGGGCTCATCTCGAACACTCCCGAACGCAGATTTGTGCGTGGTTTGGACCGTTAGAAAGTTTGTTGAATCTACTTTCTAACCCAAGTAATTCGGATTTTAATTTATTTGTACATCAAAAGATATCCATTTTACCCTTAGTTGGTCAAAAGACAAATAATTTCGGCAAAACACACACAAATCTCTCATTTAAAATTGGATAAAGACCTATGATACAACGATAAAGGACGAGACTTAGCCCTTGAGCAATGTTGGATTGTCCCGCGGCTAACTCCCACCTTATTTAGGGTGTGTTCCACTAAACACAATATATATTAAATTTTTTAAAAGGTGGTGGTGACGTTAGTAAAGAGGTCATAATGATCAAGTGATAGTGTTTGTAGTGTAGACACCCCAAATTTGACTTTCTAAAAGTCACAAGTCATGTCTTAGGCACTTTGGGCGAATCTCGATGAGGAAACAGTTTCCGTATGCTATGATGAAGTGCGAAAAGTCCGATGATATTAGTAATGGCCTGCTTTCTTCCTATTTACATAAAATAAAGTTTATTATTTTTATACAGGTCATGTGTTAGGCACTTAGGGCGAATCTCGATGAGGAAACAGCTTCCGTATGCTATGATGAAGTGGGAAAAGTCCGATGATATTAGTAAAGGCCTGCTTTCTACCTATTTACATAAAATAAAGTTTATTATTCTTATTTTTTATTTCCACCATCTTTTATTGCTTTGAAAACCCTCTTCATCGATGTATCATAAGCCTTTATCCGATTTAAAATGAGAGAGACGTGAGTGTTTTCCCGGAATTATTTGTTTTTTGACCAACAAAGGGTAAAATGGTCATATCATTTGATGTATACAAATATTTGGTTCGAAAATACTTGGGTTAGAAAGTAGATTCAATAAGCTTTCAAATGGTTCAAACCACGTCAAAATCGGAGCATGTGAGTGTCTGTGGCAAGACCGCAAAGTTTGGCCGTTTTGTGAATTCAAAGGATGCGCCTGGGGCGCAATGATGTGCGCCTGGGGCGCAAAAGAACTACACTAAACGTCAAACTTCGCGGGCTCGTCTCGAACACTCCCGAACTCCGATTTGTGCGTGGTTTGGACCGTTAGAAAGCTTGTTGAATCTACTTTCTAACCCAACCAGTTCAGATTTTAATTTATTTGTACATCAATAGATATCCATTTTACCGTTAGTTGGTCAAAAGACAAATAATTTCGGCAAAACACTCAAATATCTCTCATTTAAAATTGGATAAAGACCTATGATACAACGATAAAGGATGAGACATAGCCCTTGAGCAATGTTGGATTGTCCCGCAGCTAACTCCCGCCTTATTTAGGGTGTTTTCCACTAAACACAACATATAATAATTTTTTCAAAAGGTGCTGGAAACGTTAGTAAAGAGGTCGTAGTGATCAAGTGATAGTGTTTGTAGTGTAGACACCCCAAATTTCACTTTCTTAAAATAACAAGTCATGTCTTGGGCACTTTGGGCGAATCTCGATGATGAAACAGTTTCCGTATGCTATAATGAAGTGCGAAAAGTCCGATGATATTAGTAATGGCCTACTTTCTTCCTATTTACATAAAATAAAGATTATTTTTTTTATTTTTTTTTTGCCACAATCTTTTATTGCTTTGAAAACCCTCTTTATCGATGTATCATAGGCCTTTATACGATTTCAAATGAGAGAGACGCGAGTGTTTCCCCGAATTTTTTTGTTTTTTGACCAACAAAGGGTAAAATGGTCATATCATTTGACGTATAAAAATATTAGGTTCGAAACTACTTGGGTTAGAAAGTAGATTCAATAAGCTTTCAAATGGTTCAAAGCACGTCAAAATCGGAGCATGGGAGTGTCTGTGGCAAGACCGCAAAATTTCACTGTTTTGTGAATTCAAAGGATGCGCCTGGGCGCATATAGGTGCGCCAGGGGGGCAAAAGAACTACACTAAATGTCAAAACTTCGCGGGCTCGTCTCGAACACCCCCAAACTCCGATTTGTACATGGTTTGGACCGTTAGAGAGCTTGTTGAATCTACTTTTTAACCCAAGTAGTTCGGATTTTAATTTATTTGTACATCAAAAGATAAGCTTGTTACCCTTAGTTAGTCAAAAGACAAATAATTTCGGCAAAACACTCACATATCCCTCATTTAAAATTGGAAAAAGACCAATGATACAACGATAAATGACGAGACTTAGCCCGGGAGCATTGTTGGATTGCCCCGCGGCTAACTCCCGCCTTATTTATGATGTGTTCCACTAAACACAATATATATTAATTTTTTCCAAAGGTGGGGGTGACGTTAGTAAAGAGGTCGTAGTGATGAAGTGATAGTGTTTGTAGTGTAGACACCCAAAATTTCACTTTCTAAAAATTACAAGTCATGCCTTAGGCACTTTTGGCGAATCTCGATGATGAAACAATTTCTGTATGCTATGATGAAGTGCGAAAAGTCCGATTATATTAGTAATGGCCTGCTTTCTTCCTATTTACATAAAATAAAGTTTATTTTTTTTATTTTTTATTGCCACCAACTTTTATTGCTTTGAAAACCCTCTTTATCAATCTATCATAGGCCTTTATCCGATTTAAAATGAGAGAGACGCGAGTGTTTTCCCGAAATTATTTGTTTTTTGACCAACAAAGGGTAAAATGGTCATATCATTTGACGTAGAAAAGTATTAGGTTTGAAACTACTTGGGTTAGAAAGTAGATTCAATAAGCTTTCAAATGGTTCAAACCACGTCAAAATCGGAGTATCGGAGTGTCTGTGGCAAGACCGCAAAATTTGGCCCTTTTGTGAATTCAAAGGATGCGCCTGGGGCGCAATGATATGCGCCTGGGCGCATATAGGTGCGCCGGGGGCGCAAAAGAACTACACTAAACGTCAAACTTTGCGGGCTCGTCTCGAACACTCCCGAACTCTGATTTGAGCGTGGTTTGGACCGTTAGAAAGCTTGTTGAATCTACTTTCTAACCCAAGTAGTTCGGATTTTAATTTATTTGTACATCAAAAGATATTCTTTTTACCCTTAGTTGGTCAACAGACAAATAATTTCGGCAAAACACTCATATATCTCTCATTTAAAATTCGAAAAAGACCAATGATACAACGATAAATGACGAGACATAGCCGTTGAGCAATGTTGGATTGCCCCACGGCTAACTCCCGCCTTAATTATGATATGTTCCACTAAACACAATATATATTAATTTTTTCAAAAGGTGGTGGTGACGTTAGTAAACAGGTCGTAGTGATCAAGTGATAGTGTTTGTAGTGTAGACACCCCAAATTTCACTTTCTAAACATTACAAGTCATGTCTTAGGCACTTTGGGCGAATCTCGATGATGAAACAGTTTCCGTATGCTATGATGAACTGCGAAAAGTCCGATTATATTAGTAATGGCCTGCTTTCTTCCTATTTACATAAAATAAAGTTTATTTTTTTATTTTTTAGTGCCACCATCTTTTATAGCTTTGAAAACCCACTTTATCGAAGTATCATAGGCCCTTATTCGATTTAAAATGAGAGAGACGCGAGTGTTTTCCTGAAATTATTTGGTTTTTGACCAACAAAGGGTAAAATGGTCATATCATTTGACGTATAATAGTATTAGGTTCGAAACTACTTGGCTTAGAAAGTAGATTCAATAAGCCTTCAAATGGTTCAAACCACGTCAAAATCGGAGTATCGGAGTGTCTGTGGCAAGACCGCAAAATTTGGACGTTTTGTGAATTCAAAGGATGCGCCAGGGGCGCAATGATGTGCGCCTGGGGCGCAAAAGAACTACACTAAACGTCAATTTTCGCGGGCTCGTCTCGAACACTCCCGAACTCCGATTTGTACGTGGTTTGGACCGTTAGAAAACTTGTTGAATCTACTTTCTAACCCAAGTAGTTCGGATTTTAATTTATTTGTATATCAAAAGATATCCTTTTTGCCCTTAGTTGGTCAAAAGACAAATAATTTCGGCAAAACACTCATATATCTCTCATTTAAAATTGGAAAAAGACCAATGATACAACGATAAATGACGAGACTTAGCCCTTGAGCAATGTTGGATTGCCCTGCGGCTAACTCCTGCCTTATTAATGATGTGTTCCACTAAACACAATATATATTAATTTTTTCCAATGGTGGGGGTGACGTTAGTAAAGAGGTCGTAGTGATGAAGTGATAGTGTTTGTAGTGTAGACACCCCAAATTTCACTTTCTAAAAATTACAAGTCATGTCTTAGGCACTTTGGGCAAATCTCGATGATGAAACAGTTTCTGTATGCTATGATGAAGTGCGAAAAGTCCGATTATATTAGTAATGGCCTGCTTTCTTCCTATTTACATAAAATAAAGTTTATTTTTTTATTTTTTAGTGCCACCATCTTTTATTGCTTTGAAAACCCTCTTTATCGATGTATCATAGGCCCTTATTCGATTTAAAATGAGAGAGACGCGAGTGTTTTCCTGAAATTATTTGGTTTTTGACCAACAAAGGGTAAAATGGTCATATCATTTGACGTATAATAGTATTAGGTTCGAAACTACTTGGCTTAGAAAGTAGATTCAATAAGCCTTCAAACGGTTCAAACCACGTCAAAATCGAAGTATCGGAGTGTCTGTGGCAAGACCGCAAAATTTGGACGTTTTGTGAATTCAAAGGATGCGCCTAGGGGGCAATGATGTGCGCCTGGGCGCATATAGGTGCGCCTGGGGCGCAAAAGAACTACACTAAACGTCGAACTTCGCGTGCTCTTCTCGAACACTCCCGAACTCCGATTTGTGCGTGGTTTGGACCGTTAGAAAACTTGTTGAATCTGCTGTCTAACCCAAGTAGTTCAGATTTTAATTTATTTGTACATCAAAAGATATCCTTTTTACCCTTAGTTGGTCAACAGACAAATAATTTCGGCAAAACACTCATATATCTCTCATTTAAAATTGGAAAAAGACCAATGATACAACGATAAATGACGAGACTTAGCCCTTGAGCATTGTTGGATTGCCCAGCGGCTAACTCCCGCCTTATTTATGATGTGTTGCACTAAACACAATATATATTAATTTTTTCCAAAGGTGGGGGTGACGTTAGTAAAGAGGTCGTAGTGATCAAGTGATAGTTTTTGTAGTGTAGACACCCCAAATTTCACTTTCTAAAAATTACAAGTCATGTCTTAGGAACTTTTGGCGAATCTCGATGATGATACAGCTCCCGTATGCTATGATGAAGTGCGAAAAGTCCGATTATATTAGTAATGGCCTGCTTTCTTCCTATTTACAAAAAATAAAGTTTATTTTTTTTATTTTTTATTGCCACCATCTTTTATTGCTTTGAAAACCCTCTTTATCGATGTATCATAGGCATTTATCCGATTTAAAATGAGAGAGACGCGAGTGTTTTCCCGAAATTATTTGTTTTTTGACCAACAAAGGGTAAAATGGTCATATCATTTGACGTAGGAAAGTATTAGGTTTGAAACGACTTAAGTTAGAAAGTAGATTTAGTAAGCTTTCAAATGGTTCAAACCACGTCAAAATCGAAGTATCGGAGTGTCTGTGGCAAGACCGTAAAATTTGGCCCTTTTGTGAATTCAAAGGATGCGCCTGGGGCGCAATGATGTGCGCCTGGGCGCATATAGGTGCGCCTGGGGCGCAAAAGAACTACCCTAAACGTCAAACTTCGCGGGCTCGTCTCGAACACTCCCGAACTCTGATTTGAGCGTGGTTTGGACCGTTAGAAAGCTTGTTGAATCTACTTTCTAACCCAAGTAGTTCGGATTTTAATTTATTTGTACATCAAAAGATATTCTTTTTACCCTTAGTTGGTCAACAGAAAAATAATTTCGGCAAAACACTCATATATCTCTCATTTAAAATTCGAAAAAGACCAATGATACAACGATAAATGACGAGACTTAGCCCTTGAGCAATGTTGGATTGCCCCACGGCTAACTCCCGCCTTATTTATGATGTGTTCCACTAATCACAATATATATTAATTTTTTCAAAAGGTGGTGGTGACGTTAGTAAACAGGTCGTAGTGATCAAGTGATAGTGTTTGTAGTGTAGACACCCCAAATTTCACTTTCTAAACATTACAAGTCATGTCTTAGGCACTTTGGGCGAATCTCGATGATGAAATAGTTTCCGTATGCTATGATGAAGTGCGAAAAGTCCGATTATATTAGTAATGGCCTGCTTTCTTCATATTTACATAAAATAAAGTTTATTTTTTTATTTTTTGCTGCCACCACCTTTTATTGCTTTGAAAACCCTCTTTATCGATGTATCATAGGCCTTTATCCGATTTAAAATGAGAGAGACGCGAGTGTTTTCCCGAAATTATTTGTTTTTGGACCAACAAAGGGTAAAATGGTCATATCATTTTGACGTATAAAAGTATTAGGTTCAAAACTACTTGGGTTAGAAAGTAGATTCAATAAGCTTTCAAATGGTTCAAACCACGTCAAAATCGAAGTATCGGAGTGTCTGTGGCAAGACCGCAAAATTTGGCCGTTTTGTGAATTCAAAGGATGCACCTGGGGCGCAAAAGAACTGCACTAAACGTCGAACTTCGCGGGCTCGTCACGAACACTCCCCAACTCCGATTTGTGCGTGGTTTGGACCGTTAGAAAGCTTGTTGAATCTACTTTCTAACCCATGTAGTTTGGATTTTAATTTATTTGTACATCAAAAGATATCCTTTTTACCCTTAGTTGGTCAACAGACAAATAATTTCGGCAAAACACTCATATATCTCTCATTTAAAATTGGAAAAAGACCAATGATACAACGATAAATGACGAGACTTTGCCCTTGAGCAATGTTGGATTGCCCTGCGGCTAACTCCCGCCTTATTAATGATGTGTTCCACTAAACACAATATATATTAATTTTTTCCAAAGGTGGGGGTGACGTTAGTAAAGAGGTCGTAGTGATGAAGTGATAGTGTTTGTAGTGTAGACACCCCAAATTTCACTTTCTAAAAATTACAAGTCATGTCTTAGGCACTTTGGGCAAATCTAAATGATGAAACAGTTTCTGTATGCTATGATGAAGTGCGAAAAGTCCGATTATATTAGTAATGGCCTGCTTTCTTCCTATTTACATAAAATAAAGTTTATTTTTTTATTTTTTATTGCCACCATCTTTTATTGCATTGAAAACCCTCTTTATCGATGTATCATAGGCCCTTATTCGATTTAAAATGTGGGAGACGCGAGTGTTTTCCTGAAATTATTTGGTTTTTGACCAACAAAGGGTAAAATGGTCATATCATTTGACGTATAATAGTATTAGGTTCGAAACTACTTGGCTTAGAAAGTAGATTCAATAAGCCTTCAAATGGTTCAAACCACGTCAAAATCGGAGTATCGGAGTGTCTGTGGCAAGACCGCAAAATTTGGACGTTTTGTGAATTCAAAGGATGCGCCTGGGGCGCAATGCTGTGCGCCTGGGGCGCAAAAGAACTACACTAAACGTCAAACTTCGCGGGCTCGTCTCGAACACTCCCGAACTCCGATTTGTACGTGGTTTGGACCGTTAGAAAACTTGTTGAATCTACTTTCTAACCCAAGTAGTTTGGATTTTAATTTATTTGTACATCAAAAGATATCCTTTTTGCCCTTAGTTGGTCAAAAGACAAAAAATTTCGGCAAAACACTCATATATCTCTCATTTAAAATTGGAAAAAGACCAATGATACAACGATAAAGGACGATACTTAGCCCTTGAGCAATGTACGATTGTCCCGCGGCTAACTCCCGCCTTATTTAGGGTGTGTTCCACTAAACACAATATATATTAATTTTTTCAAAAAGGTGGTGGTGACGTTAGTAAAGAGGTCGTAGTGATCAAGTGATAGTGTTTGTAGTGTAGACACCCCAAATTTCACTTTCTAAAAATAACAAGTCATGTCTTAGGCACTTTGGGCGAATCTCGATGAGGAAACAGTTTCCGTATGCTATGATGAAGTGCGAAAAGTCCGATGATAGTAGTAATGGCCTGCTTTCTTCCTATTTACATAAAATAAAGTTTATTATTTTTTTTTTTATTGCCACCTTCTTTTATTGCTTTGAAAACCCTCTTTATCGATGTATCATAGGTCTTTATCTGATTTAAAATGAGAGAGACGAGAGTGTTTTCCCGAAATTCTTTGTTTTTTGACCAACAAAAGGTAATATGGTCATATCATTTAATGTTTAAAAGTATTAGGTTCGAAACTACTTGGGTTAGAAAGTAGATTCAATAAGCTTTCAAATGGTTCAAACCACGTCAAAATCGGAGTTTCGAAGTGTCTGTGGCAAGACCGCAAAATTTGGCCGTTTTGTGAATTCAAAAAATACGCCTGGGGCGCAATGATGTGCGACTGGGCGCATATAGGTGCGCCTTGGGCGCAAAAGAACTACACTAAATGTCAAACTTCGCGGGCTCGTATCGAACACTCCCGAACTCCGATTTGTGCGTGGTCTGGACCGTTAGAAAGCTTGTTGAATCTACTTTCTAACCCAAGTAGTTCGGATTTCAATTTGTTTGTACATCATATCATTTGACGTGTAAAAATATTAGTTTCGAAACTACTTGGGTTATAATGTAGGTTCAATAAGCTTTCAAATGGTTCAATCCACGTCAAAATCGGAGTATGGGAGTGTCTGGCAAGACAGCAAACTTTGGCCGTTTTGTGAATTCAAAGGATGCGTCTGGGGTGCAATGATGTGCTCCTGGGCGCAGATAGGTGCGCCTGAGGTGCAAAAAAACTACACTAAACGTCAAACTTCGCGGGCTCGTCTCGAACACTCCAGAACTCCGATTTGTGCGTGGTTTGGACCGTTAGAAAGCTTGTTGAATCTACTTTCTAACCCAAATAGTTCGGATTTTAATTTATTTGTACATCAGAAGATATCCTTTTTACCCTTAGTAGGTCAAAAGACAAATAATTTCGGAAAAACACTCACATATCTCTTATTTAAAATTGGAAAAAGACCAATGATACAACGATAAGGGACGAAAATTAGCCCTTGAGCAATGTTAGATTGCCCCGCGGCAAACTCCCGCCTTATTTAGGGTGCGTTCCTCTAAACACAATATATATTAATTTTTTCAAAAGGTGGTGGTGACGTTAGTAAAGAGGTCGTAGTGATCAAGTGATAGTATTTGTAGTCTGGCCACCCCAAATTTGACTTTCTAAAAATTACAAGTCATGTCTTAGGCACTTGAGCGAATCTCGATTATGAAACAGTTTCCATATGCTATGATGAAGTGCGAAAAGTCCGATGATATTTGTAATGGCCTGCTTTCTTCCTATTTAGATAAAATACAGTTATTTATTTTTATTTTTTCTTTCCCCCATCTTTTATTGCTCTGAAAACCCTCTTTATCAATGTATCATAGGCCTTTATCCAATTTAAAATGAGAGAGACGCGAGTGTTTTCCCGAACTTATTTTTTTTTGACCAACAAAGGGTAAAATGGTCATATCATTTGACGTATAAAAATATTAGGTTCGAAACTACTTGGGTTTGAAAGTAGATTCAATAAGCTTTCAAATGGTTCAAACCACGTCAAAATCGGAGCATGGGAGTGTCTGTGGCAAGACCGCAAAATTTGGTCGTTTTGTGAATTCAAAGGAGGCGCATGGGGCGCAATGATGTGCGCCTGTGGCGCAAAAAAACTACATTAAATGTCAAACTTCGCGGGCTCGTCTCGAACACTCCCGAACTCCAATTTGTGCGTGGTTTGGTCCGTTAGAAAGCTTGTTGAATCTACTTTCTAACCCAAGTAGTTCGGATTTTAATTTATTTGTATGTCAAAAGATATCCTTTTTTCCCTTAGTTGGTCAATAGACAAATAATTTCGGCAAAACACTCACAAATCTCTCATTTAAAATTGGATAAAGACCTATGATACAATGATAAAGGACGAGACTTAGCCCTTGAGCAATGTTGGATTGCCCGTGGCTAACTTCGGCCTTATTTAGGGTGTGTTCCACTAAACAGAATATATATTAATTTTTTCAAAAGGTGGTGGTGACGTTAGTAAAGAGGTCATAGTGATCAAGTGATAGTGTTTGTAGTGTAGACACCCCAAATTTGACTTTCTAAAAATTACAGGCCATGTCTTAGGCACTTTGGGCAAATCTCGATGATGAAACAGTTTCCGTATGCTATGATGAAGTGCGAAATATCTGATGATATTAGTAATGGCCTGCTTCCTTCCTATTTACATAAAATAAAGTTTATTATTTTTATTTTTTATTGCCACCATCTTTTATTGCTTTGAAAACCCTCTTTATCGATGTGTCATAGGCCTTTATCCGATTTAAAATGGGAGAGACGCTAGTGTTTTCCCGAAATTATTTGTTTTTTGACCAACAAAGGGTAAAATGGTCATATCATTTGACGTATAAAAATATTAGGTTCGAAACTACTTGGGTTAGAAGGTAGATTTAATAAGCTTTCAAATGGTTCAAACCACGTCAAAATCGGAGTATGGGAGTGTCTGTGGCAAGACCGCAAAGTTTGGCCGTTTTGTGAATTCAAAGTATGAGCCTGGGGCGCAATGAGGTGCGCCTGAGGCGCAAAAAAACTACACTAAATGTCAAACTTCACGGGCTTGTCTCGAACACTCCCGAACTCCGATTTGTGTGTGGTTTGGACTGTTAGAAAGCTTGTTAAATCTACTTTCTAACCCAAGTTGTTTGGATGCTAATTTATTTGTTTGTAAAAAATATGACCATTTTACCCTTTGTTGGTCAAAAAACAAATCATTTCTGTAAAACTCTCATACTCCCTCCTTTTAAATCGATAAAGACCTATTAAATATTGATAAAGAGGGTTTTAAAAATACTACGCAGTAAAAGAGTTTCACCGTTTTTGCTTTCAAATTGTCTTTTTAATTGATGGCAGTTGGATGTGATTGGCATTGACTAAGCTCAGTTCTTTGATACCCTTTATGATTTCTGTTGCAAAGCAGCTGTTCTTGTTGGAAAAACTATAGTAATTGTTGGGGTGGACGGGGACTACCTGAGGTTCGGTTTACAAATCCTTTTCCTTTCTCTTCTTTTCCTGATAAAATTTTTGGTCTGCTTGTTTCATTCAAAAACAAGGTCCTATTTTGATGAAGTACTGCTTTTTGCTTGGAGTATTTTACATCTATAGTTCATGCTTCCCTTCTAAAAATGGTGGCTATATCTCTATGATACTTATTTGTATGTGTAATTGTGTAATCCAATGTTGGTTACAGGAAGAGCTTTGGTTCAGTGCTTAATATAATTCCCCTTGCTGATTCCATAAGTTAACCAAGCTGACAGCTCGATGTGAGCTTTGTGGCAAGTGGGCGTTTTTCACCCTACCGAAGACCGGGGAGACAGAGACATAATTGATTGGTGGTTCTGATGTCTATATGATTGTCTGCCGCCAGCACTATGTAAATGGACAAGCTGTTGTGGAAGCAGTGCAGAATGTCCTGAAATCTTGTAGCAAAATTCAAAGTGGCTCTCACATGGAAGAAGTTGCAGTTGTTTAGTGATATCTCTACCTCACATCCTCATATTTCTTTTGGCTTCTATGTATTTCAATCAGTTGTCTGGACTCTGGAATACTTGTAGAATTTGGATTTTTGGATGTTTGTTTACAGTTTAGCATTTGCATATGTTTGTAGAAGAAACTTTGCTGCTTGCAATCTGATCGTTGTTTGGCACTTGATCAGTAGTTTAGCCTTAGAACTTCATGCACAAAAGAAGGTAAAAAAAGGCAGCAATGCAGCTAGGTTCAGACCATCCAGAATACCAATGACAATGGATAAACATGCGCATGCAGATTGGATATATGCAGGGACATTGTGTGATACTGTGATTCATTTATTTCCGTCTACATTTGCAACTTTACTCATCGAAAATGTTCTCACAGATCTTTAAAAATATATATACTTATATATCATTAATGTGCATATATCTGTGTTAGGACAAATACTGAATCCAAATTCACTTTCTTCCCAATATCAATTGGATGGATATATTGGATCAGAAACAACTATATCGAAATAAAAGACACAGAAATGTAGTTTTCATCATTATCACTAACACCTTCAAAGCAAGCATGGCCTACAGGAGCCACACACACACACACACAAAAAAAAAGAGACTAGAGTATGCGTAGTTGCTGAAAAAAGTAATGGCCGCATCCCGAAACTTCACATCAGATTTTGGAAATTGGAAGCTCCTTCTCATCATAATCTACCTCGGACAGGAATGGGTCCTTTATAAGATCAGCAGCTAAGGGTCTTTCCCTTGGCTGGCCTATGCATTTCTCAATGAAGGCCTTCAATTCCGGATCACTAACTATGTTCGAGGCTTGAGGCTTCACTCCCGTTGTCACCTTCTTGTATATCATGGCTATACTATCACACTCGCTATATGGTATCTCCAGGGTTGCCATTTCGAGCATGCACTTTCCAAACGAGTATATGTCTCCTTACTCACTGTAATCTTCCTCATACAGTTCTGGTGCCATGTACTCTGGTGTCCCAAACAATGAATGTGCATGATGGGTTTCATCTGCTATAGCTGTCAAACCTAGATCACCAATCTTGACCTACACATCAAATCAAATCCAGTTTAGCTCTTGACATCAGAAAAACAATTCGACGAACAGATTTAAGCTCAACTAAGGTACCCCAATGACTTCACTTCCCTTTTGTTTGTTGTAGCCACTAATTAGTTCAGTAACATACGTTTGCTATTGGAAAAATTGGTCATTCTAACAAGTAACAACAACCCACTAAAAATGTAGAACATCAATACACATTTTAAGCATTTCAATTCACTTTCATATATTTTCCTATAATTTCTCATACTCCAACAAACACCTTAACCCACGTGTCCAGTAGGCTGTGGTCAGCATTTTCCTGATAAAATAGCATTTCATTTTATTGTTCAATTACAACTAGAAAACCAACAAAAGATTACTACTTCAGAATTTTAAATTCATCCACATATTTAGCAACCAAACTAGGTTTCATTAAGTTGAAAGAGAGAAACAAACCTTTCCGACGTTTCTGTTGATGAAAATATTACTGCAGTTGAGGTCTCTGCGAATGATGCGAGGATCATGGGTATGGAGATAATCCAAATCCTTGAGTGTCTGTCGCGACCACTTCCTCAATACCTTCATTGATACATGGCAATGCTTCTTCCCGTAATCCGTAAGATTTTCGGAAATGCATGCTTCAGTAATGAAATTAAGGGTGTAACGTTCATTGTCCCTCTGTGGGCACACGCCCCTGAAAATCCCCGCATTTTCGGTCTGCGGAGGGTTCCGGTTTGCGCCCTTTTGTTTGAAAGCATGACGAAATGCTGTTTTGAGAGAGTCGCCACCCGGGTTTTGCGGAAAACACCCAAGAAACCGATTTTGAAAACGCTTTCGTTCACGTTTGTTTGATTTGAAAAGGCTTGCAGACTGGACCGTCGTCACCTTTGATATCTGAGGTTCGGGAGCCAGATTACGAGAGGGGAAGGGTTTTATGGCACCCCTCTCGCCCAATCCGAAGATCGGTCTCTACTTAGGCATTTTGTAAAACATTTGCATTTTTCTCTCTTTTAATCATTTATTAGCCATTTAGGGCGGGGGGAACGGTTAATGGGGATTAGCAAGTAGCAAGTTGTATTTACATGGCAAAATGTAATGTATGAGCTATGGGCAATGATAATAGATTGAGAACAAGCGCTTCTGTGAGCATTTTGAACAAACTAGGACACGCTGACCCTGAACGATGCACGCAGGAGTAAACTTGTATGCACTGGCCATGCCACCGCATACAAAGATCACCTGCGTGCGCCACCCTAGGACTGGCGTGCGCCGGTAGGCTCAAACTCACAGCTTCTGAACTCAACCCTCTGGGCTCTGGAGTGGACCAGTGCACACCCAGGACAAACCACGCAGTTGAATATCACATGCTATATACAGTTACAGAGTACAGCAACAAATCAAACAGAAATGAAGCAGATAGAAAACCCCATAAACAGTGTGGGTATTAAACTGAGGCCAGGACTAAGCTAACAGGCAAGGGCCAGCCATTGGATCCTTGGCAAGCATGGCGCACGCCAGTCCATGAGGGTCGTACGCCACTTGTTCCATTTATCCAATGCTTGGCTCTACATCATCTGGGCTCTGGAACATGACCAGAAGGATCCCAGAGGCCTTTCTGAACAGTTACAGCAATATCTAACTACACAGTTCTAAAATATGGAAAAACAGTAAACTGGTTTTAACATGCTGCATAGTGATGAATAGGCAAGATATAAAGCATAAAATAGAGATCTGACCCTAATTCACAATCCACATGGAAATCATACGATGCACATGAAATTTATATGCCTCCAATGAGTGAATACATATGTGGCCGAATCTATTTATCATCATTTGCGGCCGTAAGTATTTTACAAATTTGGTTAATTGGTTCGTTCATGCCCTCTACGATTTTTGTGACCTGCTGGCTTTAGGGCCAGGACTGGTATTGATTACCAGCCTTGACCCTGCCAGCCCCCCTCAGGGATCAGAACAGAAAGGCAGTACAGAGATGTTATACCTTTGGTTTGAGCTTGTTGGGATGTTTTGAGCTTTGAGCTTGAGCTTGAGGGATAGATGAGGAGTGTTTGGGTGTAGATGATGTATGAAAGGGGCTGCTTGCTTACTCTTTTCAAATGGTGGAAGAAGAGAAAGCAAGAAACCAAAGGGGAGAGAGAGAGAAAGAGACTTGGGAACTCTCTCTTCTTTTGTAACCTTGTAACCCTTTGAAAGAGCAATGGAGGGGGGTATATATAGGAGGTGAGGGAAAGAGAGGGGTGTAACCAGCTGGTTAGGGGCTGACCAGCTGGACTGGTTCCTTAGCCCTTAAGCCTTCACCCTTATTGGGTAAGAGGAAAAGGTGATGGGATGGGTGTGTAAGAGATGTCCCCCGGCGAAAACTGCTTTTTCGTTGGATTAAAAGGTTCCCATGTGCTGTAGACCCCTAACCATGGCTTCTGCATGCTGAAAAACACAAGTTTGACCAAAGTTTGCCAGTCATTGAGTGGCGTACTTACGTCGTGTCTGGGTAAATGTCCGATGATTATCGGTCACATAAGCTGCCTCCAAAAATATACCACATCCCCACATTTGATTTGATGTAATAACCCGAAAAAATTTAACTAATAAAAATATTCAAAAGAATTATTTATTTATGATAATATTATTTTCCTTATTAAATAATTAGTAAATAATTACAAAAAAATAAGCTATTCTATCTAATTAAGCTTTTAAAAATTATTTTAGCATTATATACATACACATAAATGCATGCATGCACGCCTATATTCCCCCTCACTCTCCTACTCAATCTCTACCTCCTCCTTGACCCAAAATTGTATGCGTAATACGCCCATGCAAAACCCTGGTACCGTTAGGGACTCGCTTTTAATTCAAACTCATCCAATTCTCCTATATATACACACCACACCGACCCTAGGGCACGTACATTATTCTACCACCTCCCACGGAGTCAGAAAAGAGAGAAAAACCAGAGAGAAATCAATTACAATCGATAGAATTCTAGAGAGAGAAAAAGAGAGAGAGAAAAGTGGGTTTCGAGTTTCCGCTCGTCCGAAACCCAAATTGATCGTTCAAGTTGTTTACCACAGTCCCAAGGATCACCGTAGATCAAGCAATTCGGTCCCAAGGTCCTCCGATCGAAGGAATTAAAGTCGTCTTCCCCAAAATCACGTTTTCGATCGAAAACGAAATTAATCCGAACCAAGGTACTATAATTCAATCCGAGCCCTCCTCTAAGTATATTTAGTGTTTATAGACATAACCCAACGTCCCCCGTGCCCCCATGCATCGAAAACCACGACGAAAAACAAGAAAAACCAAAACTGTCACGAACCTCGCGGCCGCAAGGTGCGGGCCGCAAGAACCAGCCGCAAGGTTGCGGCAGAAGGTCCAGCCGCAAGGTTGACTCGGTCAGACCTTGCGGCAGCTGTTGTGATGCTTCGAATCGACTTTTCATCATCCCGGACTTCGATTTTGACACCCGAACTATTTTTCCTAGGTTACCCACATTCTAAAGTTCATAACTTGTTAGTTTCATATTTTTTTTATTTAATCTACTATTTATTAAATTTTTATTCGTAATCGCGAGATCGTTTACAAACTAAAATTCGTTACGACCTTTTAAATTACTCTATAAATCCCCAAACTATTTTTCTTAGATTCCTAACTTATTAAAGATCATAAGTTGTTGATTTCATAACTTTTTAATGTTATTTGCTATTTTTTTATTTTTAATTAAAGATATAAACGAAAATTAATAACAACCTTATAAAAAATATTTTTAACATCGAAAATATTTTTCCTAGACTCCTGACAGTTCAAAGGTGATATTTTATTAAAATAAAATTTTATTTATTTGATTTACTATTTATTATTATTTAAGCATTGTTTCTTAATAATAATATCGTAAAATATTATACAGAAGGTTTAAAAATCCGAATAATTTTATTTAGACTATTTACAGCCCTAGAATGATATTCTGTAAATATAAAAATATTTCCAACTATTTAATTATTTATTGTTTATTTATGCTTGTTTAGTCTATTAATTTAATTCTTTTATTTAAAATAATTCCGTGAGCATCCAAACCCAACTTTTAGCACTTGAACTTATTATAGGGGACTGTTAGGACCTTTATTAAGGTTACGTTATTTATTTTAATATTTTTACCTAATTAATGAATTTAATTAGTATTTAATTAGCTTAATTACTTATAATTAATTAATAAAGATATAGAAAATTATTATTTAAGCTTAATTAAATAAATCTTACATTCTTAATTACTTTGTGATCATACGAGATTAAGGGCAACGGCCCAGTCATAAAAAGTTACGTGATTGCACTGCTTAATAACTGTTTGATCCGTCTGTTGTTCGTTTTTAATTATTATTGAGATTGATATTGTGCCGATGCTTCATTTGACTGTTAGATTGGACCCTAGAGACATGGGGTGGTATGCGAAATAGAAATCACGTAGACGATGTTAAGTAATGGATAAATTGTGAAGTTTATTTTCTGTTTAGAGGTTGCCTGCAGGCGTGATGTTGTGATATGATGAGATTGTGATGAGAATTGATACTGGCGGGTGTCCAGTGATGAATTGATAGACCGGCGGGTGTCCAGTGATGATTGTGAAAAGAATTATGATGTGGTTTATAAGATAGGCGAACCCTAGTCGTGATACCTGGCATGATAAGCTTACCCTTGTTGTAGTTATTGGGGTGCACACTTGGACATAACTTAGGTGTTCCCGCGACAACAAAGGGAAGTGATCTCATGGGATCGAGCATGGCTAGTGGTTAGGAGGAAAGATCTCGTGGAGAGATCTTAGATTTCATTAAGTTAATGGATAGTAATGAATCAAGTTGTATGATTATCTCTGTTTTTACTTTTCCGCACTATATATATCCTGTTTGCTTGCTAACTGTATTGTAAGAGGGGTAATTGGGTTGGATTATAGTTCGGGTGAACTCTTTCACTCGTGCACGGATTTTCCGGCATCCGTGTCGATTTTGCGTAAAACCAGAAACACAGGATCTCCGCAGTAACAGTTTTATGCTGAGGAGAATCCGGAAGTGGGAGTTGAGCCAGAATACGCTTGGGACCCATATCAGACTTAGAAGATGGCTCTAATATCTGTTTAGCATATTCCTTTAAAGACTATTTTCGATATTTTCACCATAGTTTGTAATAAATAATTCATTAGGATGAATCATCCGTTTTGGATTTCGAATTTGATCTAATAAGTTTTTCAAGAATTAGTATTTAAAACCTCCGATTTTACCTTCGAAAATCGGGGTGTTACAGCTGAGGCCTTTTGGTTCTAGGTTTAAAGGGTTTGAGAGGGATCTGAAAGGGTTTGGAATGCTCAAAGCTCAAACACACTAACATTTTCAGGGTGTTCTTGATCCGTTTCATCATCGGGGGAATCAAATACCGTAAGTAAACTAATTTGGAAAGTCCAAAATAGGGTGTCTACACCCTCCAAAAACTGTAGAGAAGAATAATGTGTTCATTCTTCAATGACTTCGGCAAAGCAATCTCTGCCAAAGCCTCTTGATGACTGAGAGATCATTACTAAACCTCCCTAACTGAACCTGATTCCACGCCCCGTCTATTCCTACCCATTGATCAAATCCCCTGCAAACTTTCTTGGCAGCACCAACTCCAATTAAGGAGGTCGCTATACCCCCCAACCCTTCCAGATGGACCAACTACAACAATGGTTCTTTTGTCCTGCTCAGATGGATCAAGACCTTCAGACAGAATATCAAATATGTCTTTCAGGAAAAATTCCAGGAGCGGGAAAAGACATCAGGCAAACACTAAGGGAGAGAAGAACAAGATAGCCCAAAAATGGTCATATCATTTGACGTACAAAAATATTAGGTTCAAAACTACTTGGGTTAGAAATTAGATTCAATAAGCTTTCTAAGGGTTCAAACCACGTCAAAATCGGAGTTTGGGAGTGTCTATGGCAAGACCACAAAATTTGGACATTTTGTGAACTTCAAAGGATGCGCCTGGGGCGCAATGATGTGTGCCTGGGCGCATATAGGGGCGCCTGAGGCGCAAAAAAACTACACTAAATGTCAAACTTCGCGGGCTCATCTCGAACACTCCCGAACTCCGATTTGTGCGTGGTTTGGACCGTTAGAAAGCTTGTTGAATCTACTTTCTAACCCAACTAGTTCGGATTTTAATTTATTTGTACATCAAAAGATATCCTTATTACCCTAAGTTGGTCAAAAGACAAATAATTTCGGCAAAACACTCACATATCTCTCATTTAAAATTGGATAAAGACATATGATACAACGATAAAGGAAGAGACTTAGCCCTTGAACAATGTTGGATTGTCCTGCGGCTAACTCCCGCCTTATTTAGGGTGTGTTCCACTAAACAAAATAAATATTAATTTTTTCAAAAGGTGGTGGTGACGTTAGTCAAGAGGTCGTAGTGATCAAGTGATAGTGTTTGTAGTGTAGACACCCCAAATTTGACTTTCTAAAAATTACAAGTCATGTCTTAGGCACTTTGGGCGAATCTCAATGAGGAAACAGTTTCCGTATGCTATGATGAAGTGTGAAAAGTCCAAGGATATTAGTAATGGCCTGCTTTCTACCTATTTACATAAAATAAAGTTTATTATTTTTATTTTTCATTTCCACCATCTTTTATTGCTTTGAAAACCCTCTTTATCGATGTATCATAGTCCTTTATCCGATTTAAAATGAGAGAGACGCGAGTTTTTCCAAAAATTATTTGCTTTTTGGCCAACAAAGGGTAAAATGGTCATATCATTCGACGTATAAAAATATTAGGTTCGAAACTACTTGGGTTAGAAAATAGATTCAATAAGCTTTCATAAGGTTCAAACCACGTCAAAACCGGAGCATGAGAGTGTCTGTGGCAAGACCGCAAAATTTGGCCGTTTTGTGAACTTCAAAGTATGCGCCTGGGGCGCAAGGATGTTCGGCTGGGCGCATATTGGTGTGCCTGAGGCGCATAAAAGCTACACAAAATGTCAAATTTCGCGGGCTCGTCTCGAACACTCCGAAACTCCGATTTGTGCGTGGTTTGGACCGTTAGAAAGCATGTTGAATCTAATTTCTAACCCAAGTAGTTTGGATTTTAATTTATTTGTACATCAAAAGATATCCATTTTACCCTTAGTTGGTCAAAAGACAAATAATTTCGGCAAAACACTCACATATCTCTCATTTAAAATTGGATAAAGACCTATGATACATTGATAAAAATGGACGAGACTTAGCCCTTGAACAATGGTGGATTGTCCCGCGGCTAACTCCCGCCTTATTTAGGGTGTGTTCCACTAAACACAATATATATTAATTTTTTCAAAAGGTGGTGGTGACGTTAGTAAAGAGGTCGTAGTGATCAAGTGATAGTGTTTGTAGTGTAGACACCCCAAATTTGACTTTCTAAAAATTGCAAGTCATGTCTTAGGCACTTTGGGCGAATCTCGATGAGGAAACAGTTTCCGTATGCTATGATGAAGTGTGAAAAGTCCAAGTATATTAGTAATGGCCTGCTTTCTACCTATTTACATAAAATAAAGTTTATTATTTTTATTTTTTATTTCCACCATCTCTTATTGCTTTGAAAACCCTCTTTATCGATCTATCATAGTCCTTTATCCGATTTAAAATGAGAGAGACGCGAGTTTTTCCCAAAATTATTTGCTTTTTGACCAACAAAGGGTAAAATTGTCATATCATTTGACGTATAAAAATATTAGGTTCGAAACTACTAGGGTTAGAAAATAGATTCAATAAGCTTTCAAATGGTTTAAACCACGTCAAAATCGGAGCATGGGAGTGTCTGTGGCAAGACCGCAAAATTTGGCCGTTTTGTGAACTTCAAAGGATGCGCCTGGGGCGCAAGGATGTGCGCCTGGGCGCATATTGGTGTGCCTGAGGCGCATAAAAGCTACACAAAATGTCAAATTTCACGGGCTCGTCTCGAAGACTCCCGAACTCCGATTTGTGCGTGATTTGGACCGTTAGAAAGCATGTTGAATCTAATTTCTAACCCAAGTAGTTTGGATTTTAATTTATTTGTATATCAAAAGATATCCATTTTACACTTAGTTGGTCAAAAGACATATAATTTCGGCAAAACACCCACATATCTCTCATTTAAAATTGGATAAAGGCCTATGCTACATTGATAAAAATGGACGAGACTTAGCCCTTGAGCAATGTTGGATTGTCCCGCGGCTAACTCCCGCCTTATTTAGGGTGTGTTCCACTAAACACAATATATATTAATTTTTTCAGAAGGTGGTGGTGACGTTAGTAAAGAGGTCGTAGTGATCAAGTGATAGTGTTTGTAGTGTAGACACCCCAAATTTGACTTTCTAAAAATTGCAAGTCATGTCTTAGGCACTTTGGGCGACTCTCGATGATGAAACAGTTTCCGTATGCTATGAGGAAGTTCGAAAAGTCCGATGATAGTAGTAATGGCCTGCTTTCTTCCTATTTACATAAAATAAAGTTTATTATTTTTATTTTTTATTCCCACCATCTTTTATTGCTTTGAAAGCCCTCTTTATCGATGTATCATAGGCCTTTATCCGATTTAAAATGAGAGAGACGCGAGTGTTTTCCTGAAATTATTTGTTTTTTGACCAACAAAGGGTAAAATGGTCATATCATTTGATGTATAAAAATATTAGGTTTGAAACAACTTGGGTTAGAAAGTAGATTCAATAAGCTTTCAAATGGTTCAAACCTCGTCAAAATCGGAGTACGGGAGTGTCTGTAGCAAGACCGCAAAGTTTGGCCGTTTTGTGAATTCAAAGAATGCGCCTGGGCGCATATAGGTGCGCTTGAGGCGCAAAAAAACTACACTAAACGTCAAACTTCGTGGGCTCGACTCGAACACTCTCGAACTTCGATTTGTGCGTGTTTTAAACCGTTAGAAAGCTTGTTGAATCTACTTTCTAACCCAAGTAGTTCGGATTTTAATTTATTTGTACATCAAAAAATATCCTTTTTACCCTTAGTTGGTCAAAAGACAAATAATTTTGGCAAAACACTCACATATCTCTCATTTAAAATTGGATAAAGACCTATGATACAACGATAAAGGACGAGACTTAGCCCTTGAGCAATGTTGGATTGTCCCGCAGCTAACTCCCGCCTTATTTAGGGTGTGTTCCACTAAACACAATATATATTAATTTTTTCAAAAGGTGGCGGTGACGTTAGTAAAGAGGTCGTAGTGATCAAGTGATAGTGTTTGTAGTGCAGACACCCCAAATTTGACTTTCTAAAAATTACAAGTCTTGTCTTAGGCACTTTGGGCGAATCTCGATGATGAAACAATTCCAGTATGCTATGATGAAGTGCGAAAAGTCCGATGATAGTAGTAATGGCCTGCTTTCTTCCTATTTACATAAAATAAAGTTTATTATTTGTATTTTTTACTGCCACCATCTTTTATTGCTTTGAAAACCCTCTTTATAGATGTATCATAGGCCATTATCCGATTTAAAATGTGAGAGACGCGAGTGTTTTCCCGAAATTAATTGTTTTTTGACCAACAAAGGGTAAAATGGTCATATCATTTGACGTATAAAAATATTTGGTTCAAAACTACTTGGGTTAGAAAATAGATTCAATAAGCTTTCAAATGGTTCAAACCATGCCAAAATCGGAGTATGGGAGTGTCTGTGGCAAGACCACAAAGTTTGGCCGTTTTGTGAATTCAAAGGATGCGCTTGGGGCGCAATGATGTGGGCCTGGGCGCATATAGGTGTGCCTGAGGCGCAAAAAAACTACACTGAACGTCAAACTTCGTGGGCTTGTCTCAAACACTCCCAAGCTTCGATTTGTGCGTGGTTTGGACCGTTAGAAAGCTTGTGTAATCTACTTTCTTACCCAAGTAGTTTTGATTTTAATTTATTTGTACATCAAAAGATATCCATTTTACCCTTAGTTTGTCAGAAGACAAATAATTTCGGCAAAACACTCACATATCTCTCATTTAAAATTGGATAAAGACCTATGATACGTCGACAAAAATGGACAAGACTTTACCCTTGAGCAATGTTGGATTGTCCCGCGGCTAACTCCCGCCTTATTTATGGTGTGTTCCAATAAACAAAATAAATATTAATTTTTTCAAAAGGTGGTGGTGACATTAGTAAAGAGGTCGTAGTGATCTAGTGATAGTGTTTGTGGTGCAAACACCGTAAATTTGACTTTCTAAAATTTACAAGTCATATCTTAGGCACTTTAAGCGAATCTCGATGATTAAACAGTTTCTGTATGCTTTGACGAAGTGTGAAAAGTCTGATGATATTAGTAGTGGTCTGCTTTCAACCCCTTTACATAAAATTAAGTTTATTATTTTTATTTTTTGTTGCCACCATTTTTTATTGCTTTGAAAACCCTCTTTATCGATGTATCATAGGCCTTTATCCGATTTAAAATGAGAGAGACGCGAGTGTTTTGCCGAAATTATTTGTTTTTTGACCAACAAAAGGTAAAATGGTCATAACATTTGACGTATAAAAATATTAGGTTCGAAATTACTTGGGTTAGAAAGTAGATTCAACAAGCTTTCAAATGGTTCAAACCATGTCAAAATCGGAGTATGGGAGTGTCTGTGGCAAGACCGCAAAGTTTGGCCGTTTTGTGAATTCAAAGGATGCGCCTGGGGCGCAATGATGTGCGCCTGGGAGCATATAGGTGCGCCTTAGGCGCAAAAAAAACAACACAAAACGTCAAACTTTGCAGGCTCCTTTCGAACACTCCCGAACTCCGATTTGTGTGTGGTTTAGACCGTTAGAAAGCTTGTTGAACCTACTTTCTAACCCAAGTAGTTTGGATTCTAATTTATTTGTACATAAAATGATATGGCCATTTTATCCTTAATTGGTCAAAAAACAAATAATTTCGGCAAAACACTCACATATCTCTCATTTAAAATTGGATAAAGACTATGATACATCGATAAAAATGGACGAGACTTTGCCCTTGAGCACTGTTTGATTGTCCCGCGGCTAACTGCCGCCCTTATTTAGTATGTGTTCCACTAAACAAAATAAATATTAATTTTTTCAAAAGGTGGTGGTGACGTTAGTAAAGAGGTCGTAGTGATCAAGTGATAGTGTTTGAGGTGCAGACACCGTAAATTTGACTTTCTAAAAATTACAAGTCATGTCTTAGGCACTTTGGGCGAATCTCGATGATGAAGTTTCTGTATGCTTTGATGAAGTGCGAAAAGTCTGATGATATTAGTAGTGGTCTGTTTTCTACCCCTTTACATAAGATAAGTTTATTATTTTTATTTTTTATTCCCACCACCTTTTATTGCTTTGAAAACCCTCTTTATCGATGTATCATAGGCCTTTATCCGATTTAAAATGAGAGAGACGCGAGTGTTTTGCCAAAATTATTTACTTTTTGACCAACAAAGGGTAAAATGGTCATATCATTTGACGTATAATAATATTAGGTTCGAGACTACTTGGGTTAGAAAGTAGATTCAACAAGCTTTCAAATGGTTCAAACCACGCCAAAATCGGAGTATGGGAGTGTCTGTGGCAAGACCGCAAAATTTGGCTGTTTTGTGAATTCAAAGGATGCGCCTGGGGCGCAATGATGTGCGCCTGGGCGCATATAGGTGCGCCTGAGGCGCAAAAAAACAACACAAAACGTCAAACTTTGTGGGCTCGTCTCGAACACTCCCGAACTCCGATTTGTGTGTGGTTTAGACCGTTAGAAAGCTTGTTGAACCTACTTTCTAACCCAAGTAGTTTGGATTCTAATTTATTTGTACATAAAATGATATGACCATTTTATCCTCAATTGGTCAAAAAACAAATAATTTCGGCAAAACACTCACATCTCTCTCATTTAAAATTCTATAAAGACCTATGATACATCCGATTATTTGTTTTTTAACCAACAAAGGGTAAAATGGTCATATTTAACTCTTTTACTCCATAGTATTTGTGAAACTTCACGGGCTCGTCTCAAACACTCCCGAACTCCGATTTGTGCGTGGTTTGAACTGTTAGAAAGCTTGTTAAATCTACTTTCTAACCCAAGTTGTTTGGATTCTAATTTATTTGTTCGTAAATAATAAAACCATTTTACCCTTTGTTGGTCAAAAAACAAATCATTTCTGTAAAACTCTCATACTCCCCTCCTTTTAAATCGATAAAGACCGATTAAATATTGATAAAGAGGGTTTTAAAAATACTACGTAGTAAAAGAGTTTCACCGTTTTTGCTTTCAAATTGTCTTTTTAATTGATGGCAGTTGGATGTGATTGGCATTGACTAAGCTTAGTTCTTTGATACCCTTTATGATTTCTGCTGCAAAGCAGCTATTCTTGTTGGAAAAACTATAGTAATTGCTGGGCTGGACGGGGACTACCTGAGGTTCGGTTTACAAATCCCTTTCCTTTCTCTTCTTTTCCTGATAAAATTTTTGGTCTGCTTGTTTCATTCAAAAATAAGGTCCTATTTTGATGAAGTACTGCTTTTTGCTTGGAGTATTTTACATCTATAGTTCCTGCTTCCCTTCTAAAAATGGTGGCCATATCTCTATGATACTTATTTGTATGTGTAATTGTGTAATCCAATGTTGGTTACAGGAAGAGCTTTGGTTCAGTGCTTAATATAATTCCCCTTGCTGATTCCATAAGTTAACCAAGCTGACAGCTCGATGTGAGCTTTGTGGCAAGTGGGCGTTTTTCACCCTACCGAAGACCGGGGAGACAGAGACATAATTGATTGATGGTTCTGATGTCTATATGATTGTCTGCCGCCAGCACTATGTAAATGGACAAGCTGTTGTGGAAGCAGTGCAGAATGTCCTGAAACCTTGTAGCAAAATTCAAAGTGGCTCTCACATGGAGGAAGTTGCAGTTGTTTAGTGATATCTCTACTTCACATCCTCATATTTCTTTTGGCTTCTATGTATTTCAATCAGTTGTCTGGACTCTGGAATACTTGTAGAATTTGGATTTTTGGATGTTTGTTTACAGTTTAGCATTTGCATATGTTTGTAGAAGAAACTTTGCTGCTTGCAATCTGATGGTTATTTGGCACTTGATCAGTAGTTTTGCCTTAGAACTTCATGCACAAAAGAAGGTAAAAAAGGCAGCAATGCAGCTAGGTTGAGACCATCCAGAATACCAATGACAATGGATAAACATGCATTCTTGCCTAAGTCATCAAGAATTCGATCAAACTTGCAGATTTCCTAGGAAGGCATGAAACATTGTAACCCCTTACATGGACTCCTATCTGGATCCAAAGTATAATTCTGCGAACATTAGTGTCTTAACGGAAAGATGGAAACATTTAATGTGAGGCTTTGCCTTTTTCTTAAGAAAATGCCATCAACAAGCTAAAATAGGATGGGTGATTTTAACAGACGCATGCAGATTGGATATATGCAGGGACATTGTGTGATACTGTGATTCATTTATTTCCGTCTACATTTGCAACTGTACTCATCGAAAATATTCTCACAGATCTTTAAAAATATATATACTTATATATCATTAATGTGCATATATCTGTGTAAGGACAAATACTGAATCCAAATTCACCTTCTTCCCAATATCAATTGGATGGATATATTGGATCAGAAACAACTATATCGAAATAAAAGAAACAGAAATGTAGTTTTCATCATTATCACTAACACCTTCAAAGCAAGCATGGCCTACAGGAACCAAACAAAAAAAAAAAGACTAGAGTATGCGTAGTTGCTGAAAAAAGTAATGGCCGCATCCCGAAACTTCACCTCATATTTTGGAAATTGGAAGCTCCTCCTCATCATAATCTACCTCGGACAGGAATGGGTCCTTTATAAGATCAGCAGCTGAGGGTCTTTCCCTTGGCTGGCCTATGTATTTCTCAATGAAGGCCTTCAATTCCGGATCACTAACTATGTTCAAGGCTTGAGGCCTCACTCCCGTTGTCACCTTCTTGTATATCATGGCTATACTATCACACTCGCTATATGGTATATCCAGGGTTGCCATTTCGAGCATGCACTTTCCAAACGAGTATATGTCTACTAACTCACTGTAATCTCCCTCATACAGTTCTGGTGCCATGTACTCTGGTGTCCCCAACAATGAATGTGCATGATGGGTTTCATCTGCTATAGCTGTCAAACCTAGATCACCAATCTTGACCAACACATCAAATCAAATCCAGTTTAGCTCTTGACATCAGAAAAGCAATTCGACGAACAAATTTAAGCTTAACTAAGGTACCCCAATGACTTCACTGTTTATTGTAGCCACTAATTAGTTCCAGTAACATACGTTTGCTATTGGAAAAAATGGTCATTCTAACAAGTAACAACAACCCACTAAAAATGTAGAATTTCACTACACATTTTAAGCATTTCAATTCACTTTCATATATTTTCCTATAATTTCTCATACTCCAACAAACACCTTAACCCACGTGTCCAGTAGGCTGTGGTCAGCATTTTCTTGATAAAATAGCATTTCATTTTATTGTTCAATTACAACTAGAAAACCAACAAAAGATTACTACTTCAGAATTTTAAATTCATCCACATATTTAACAACCAAACTAGGTTTCATTAAGTTGAAAGAGAGAAACAAACCTTTCCAACGTTCCTGTTGATGAAAATATTACTGCAGTTGAGGTCTCTGCGAATGATGCAAGGATCATGGGTATGGAGATAATCCAAATCCTTGAGTGTCTGTCGCGACCACTTCCTCAATGCCTTCGTTGACACATGGCAATGCTTCTTCCCGTAATCCGTAAGATTTTCGGAAATGCATGCTTCAGTAATGAAATTAAGGGTGTAACGCTCATTTTCCCTCCAAAAATTGTAGAAAATAATAATGTACTCATTCTTCAATGACTTCGGCAAAGCAATCTCTGCCAAAGCCTCTTGATGACTGAGAGATCATTACTAAATCCCCCTTACTGAACCTGATTCCACGCCATGTCTGTTCCTTCCCATTGATCAAATCCCCTGCAAACTTTCTTGACAGCACCAACTCCAATTAAGGAGGTCGTTATACCCCCCCAACCCTTCCAGATGGACCAACTACAACAATGGTTCTTTTGTCCTGCTCAGATGGATCAGGAGCTTTAGACAGAATATCAAATATGTCTTTCAGGAAAAATTCCAGGAGCGGGAAAAGACATCAGGCAAACACTAAGGGAGAAAAGAACAAGAGAGCCCAAGTTGAATCTGTAAACAAGCAAATTAGAGATCAGGGATTGAAATAACAAGTATTGAATTGAAAAATAAAAATTCCATGAAGCGGCACACTTTTAGGCTGAGATATTTAACTTTTCAATTCAAGATCATAACTGCTCAGTCTAAAGTTTGATAGCGGTTCATCAACAAAATTTCTCGTCGGTAGACATAAAATGATAGAAAGTATAGGGGAACACAAAGGAATACACTTTGGTGGCAACCGAAATGATAGAAAGTATAGTGGAAGACCAAACCATTAGGGATTTGTATCAAATTATAGAGTAGAGTTTATCGTGAGGATCTCATATTCACCCTCTTCAGATATTCAGGGGATACCTCCAACGTCCAAAACCAGAAAACCAGAACCTACATTTAGGGAATAAGAGGGTGAAATTCATTACAGCAGCCTAAAACCATGATCCAATGTCTATAGCTGTCATATAAACCAAGCTACTCAAGTTTCGAGTGCTTACCAATTGATCAGGATGTTTTTTTTCCATGGATGCAATGCATTAAAGGATAAAAATTGAACAACTCAAATGACATGTGCACTGTATGTGTAAGTTTCCCGGGCAACAAAATGATGGGTCGTTCAAATACATATTTTAAAGCTTAAGTTTTCAAAACAAGGTTGACCATAATTTTGAAAACTGGTTGAATTTTCGAGCCAAACTTGCAAAACCAACTACTTAGCTCGACTAGTTTACATCCCACCAACATCATTTGTTCAAGTATCTACTAAGACCTAGCAATGTTAGCCAATTCTCAAAGAAAAATTGTCACTATCCACACCCTTCAAAACTAAATTGACAACAAGACTCAAAAAAAGGGGAAACGGAATCAAGCAGCCATTTTCATAGGCATGATCATCATTGTAGATACAGAAACCTTGGCAAACCAGACCGGAAAATAAAAAACAATACTATTCGGTTGATGGTTCAAGGTCATACAAAATCAAATTGAAACACCAGACCAACAACCCACAGCACCAAATTTGATGAACTCAAGAAAGGGAGAAAAAATGAATCAAACAGCCATTTTCATTTGTCACCATCATAGATACAAACCAGAAACAAAAATTCATACTATGTTGCAATTAGTACTGGAACTCTGGCTCTCCAATCCATTGAAGGAGTCTAGTGGAAAATCCAAACAAAAAGTATAAAAACACATCTTTAAAACACAATTTAGGGCACAACTGCGTCCGAGTGTGTATCGGCTGCAGACGCAGTTGTGTTAGTAGCATTGCTCAAATCCAAAAGCTCAAACCCTTTTCTCAATCACAACACAAGCGTCGAGTATTTTTGATAATTTTCAAGATGATTCACTTATTTATTCAAACTGGGGAGGGAGATTTGGGTTTCATTCAATGTGGGCATGCTCCTTAATATGAGCCGAAATTGTTACTAATTCTTTTCAATGAGATACTGATTGCTATTCTATTAGAATGAATTCTTCCTAAAATAATGATTTCAATGAGGTCTATAGTGTGAACGATTCAGATCGTTGAAAGGTTAAACACGATTCCAAAAATCTTCAATTTCTTGGTGAGAAGCCAGGTCAAAAAACTTTGCATCTTGAAAGCACGTCAAGGAATTATGTTTCATCAAAGCGAACTCTCGTGTTTCTGCCAATTAGAGAAGCAAGAATGTGTACATTCATTTATGCTTTCACTAATTAACTGTAAAGAACCATAAGAAATAGGTTTCCAATTGCTGCAATAGCTTTCAGCAATTACTCTTAAAACAAGAAGATCCGAACGAATTCAAAAGAATGGGAATGCAAATCCTCTTCATCGATGAGGAAACAGCTTTCACCGACGAAGATCCGAACCAATTGCTGCAATAGCTTTCAACAATTACTCTTAAGGACTTAGGGCGAATCTCGATGAGGAAACAGCTTCCGTATGCTATGATGAAGTGTGAAAAGTACGATGATATTAGTAATGGCCTGCTTTCTACCTATTTACAAAAAATAAAGTTTATTATTCTTATTTTTTATTTCCACCATCTTTTATTGCTTTGAAAACCCTCTTCATCGATGTATCATAGGCCTTTATCCGATTTAAAATAAGAGAGACGCGAGTGTTTTCCCGGAATTATTTGTTTTTTGACCAACAAAGGGTAAAATGGTCATATCATTTGATGTATAAAAATATTAGGTTCGAAAATACTTGGGTTATAAAGTAGATTTAATAAGCTTTCAAATGGTTCAAACCACGTCAAAATCGGAGCATGTGAGTGTCTGTGGCAGGACCGCAAAGTTTGGCCGTTTTGTGAATTCAAAGGATGTGCCTGGGGCGCAAAAGAACTACACTAAACGTCAAACTTCGTGGGCTCGTCTCAAACACTCCCGAACTCCGATTTTTGCGTGGTTTGGACCGTTAGAAAGCTTGTTGAATCTACTTTCTAACCCAACTAATTCAGATTTTAATTTATTTGTACATCAATAGATATCCATTTTACCCTTAGTTGGTAAAAAGACAAATAATTTCGGCAAAACACTCAAATATCTCTCATTTAAAATGGGATAAAGACCTATGATACAACGATAAAGGATGAGACTTAGCCCTTGAGCAATGTTGGATAGTCCCGCAGCTAACTCCCGCCTTATTTAGGGTGTTTCCCACTAAACACAACATATAATAATTTTTTCAAAAGGTGCTGGTGACGTTAGTAAAGAGGTCGTAGTGATCAAGTGATAGTGTTTGTAGTGTAGACACCCCAAATTTCACTTTCTTAAAATAACAAGTCATGTCTTAGGCACTTTGGGCGAATCTCGATGATGAAACAGTTTCCGTATGCTATAATGAAGTGCGAAAAGTCCGATGATATTAGTAATGGCCTACTTTCTTCCTATTTACATAAAATAAAGTTTATTAATTTTATTTTTTTTTGCCACCATCTTTTATTGCTTTGATAACCCGCTTTATCGATGTGTCATAGGCCTTTATACGATTTAAAATGAGAGAGACGCGAGTGTTTCCCCGAAATTTATTGTTTTTTGACCAACAAAGGGTAAAATGGTCATATCATTTGACGTATAAAAATATTTGGTTCGAAACTACTTGGGTTCGAAAGTAGATTCAATAAGCTTTCAAATGGTTCAAACCACGTCAAAATCGGAGCATGGGAGTGTCTGTGGCAAGACCGCAAAATTTCACCGTTTTGTGAATTCAAAGGATGCGCCTGGGGCACAATGATGTGCGCCTGGGCGCACATAGGTGCGCCTGGGGCGCAAAAGAACTACACTAAACGTCAAACTTCGCATGCTCGTCTAGAACACTCCCGAACTCCGATTTGTATGTGGTTTGGACCGTTAAAGAGCTTGTTGAATCTACTTTCTAACCCAAGTAGTCCGGATTTTAATTTATTTGTACATCAAAAGATATGCTTTTTACCCTTAGTTAGTCAAAAGACAAATAATTTCGGCCAAACACTCACATATCTCTCATTTAAAATTGGAAAAAGACCAATGATACAACGATAAAGGACGAGACTTAGCCGTTGAGCAATGTTGGATTGCCCCGCGGCTAACTCCCGCCTTATTTAGGGTATGTTCCACTAAAAACAATATATATTAATTATTTCAAAAGGTGGTGGTGACGTTAGTAAAGAGATCGTAGTGATCAAGTGATAGGGTTTGTAGTGTAGACACCCCGAATTTGTCTTTCAAAAAATTACAAGTCATGTCTTAGGCACTTTGGGCGAATCTCGATGAGGAAACAGTTTCCGTATGCTATGATAAAGTGCGAAAATTCCGATGATAGTAGTAATGGCCTGCTTTCTTCCTATTTACATAAAATAAAGTTTATTACTTTTTTTTATTGCCACCATCTTTTATTGCTTTGAAAAGCCTCTTTATCGATGTATCATAGGCCCTTATCCGATTTAAAATGTGAGAGACGCAAGTGTTTTCCCGAAATTATTTGTTTTTTGACCGACAAAGGGTAAAATGGTCATATCATTTGACGTATAATAGTATTAGGTTCGAAAATACTTGGGTTAGAAAGTGGATTCTATAAGTTTTCAAATGGTTCAAACCACGTCAAAATGGGAGCATGGGAGTGTCTGTGGCAAGACCACAAAGTTTGGCCGTTTTGTGAATTCAAAGGATGCGCCTGGGGCGCAATGATGTGCGCTTGGGCGCATATTGGTGCGCCTGGGGCGCAAAAGAACTACACTAAACGTCAAACTTCGCGGGCTCGTCTCGAACACTCCCGAACTCCGATTTGTGCGTGGTTTGGACCGTTAGAGAGCTTGTTGAATCTACTTTCTAACCCAATTAGTTCGGATTTAAATTTATTTGCACATCAAAAGATATCCTTTTTACCCTTAGTTGGTCAACAGACAAATAATATCGGCAAAACACTCATATATCTCACATTTAAAATTGGAAAAAGACCAATGATACAACGATAAATGACGAGACTTAGCCTTTGAGCAATGTTGGATTGCCCCGCGGCTAACTCCCACCTTATTTATGATGTGTTCCACTAAACACAATATATATTAATTTTTTCCAAATGTGGGGGTGACGTTAGTAAAGAGGTCATAGTGATGAAGTGATAGTGTTTGTAGTGCAGACACCCCAAATTTCACTTTCTAAAAATTACAAGTCATGTCTTAGGCACTTTGGGCGAATCTCGATGATGAAATAGTTTCCGTATGCTATGATGAAGTGCGAAAAGTCCGATGATATTAGTAATGGCCTGCTTTCTTCATATTTACATAAAATAAAGTATATTTTTTTTATTGCCACCATCTTTTATTGCTTTGAAAACCCTCTTAATCGATGTATCATAGGCCTTTATCCGATTTAAAATGAGAGAGACGCGAGTGTTTTCCCGAAATTATTTGTTTTTTGACCAACAAAGGGTAAAATGGTTATATCATTTGACGTATAAAAATATTAGATTCGAAACTACTTGGGTTAGAAAGTAGATTCAATAAGCTTTCAAATGGTTCAAACCACGTTAAAATCGGAGCATGGGAGTGTCTGTGGCAAGACCGCAAAGTTTGGACGTTTTGTGAATTCAAAGGATGCGCCTGGGGCGCAACGATGTGCGCCTGGGCGCAAAAAAACTACACTAAACATCAAACTTCTCGGGCTCGTCTCGAACACACCCGAACTCCTATTTGTGCGTGGTTTGGACCGTTAGAAAGCTTGTTGAATCTATTTTCTACCCCAACTAGTTCATTTTTTAATTTATTTGTACATCAATAGATATACATTTTACCCTTAGTTGGTCAAAAGACAAATAATTTCGGCAAAACACTCACATATCTCTCATTTAAAATTGGATAAAAACCTATGATACAACGATAAAGGATGACACTTAGCCCTTGAGTAATGTTGGATTGTCCCGCGGCTAACTCCTGCCATATTTTGGGTGTTTTCGACTAAACACAACATATAATAATTTTTTCAAAAGGTGGTGGTGACATTAATAAAGAGGTCGTAGAGATCAAGTGATAGTGTTCGTAGCGTAGAGACCCCAAATTTCACTTTATAAAAATAACAAGTCATGTCTTAGGCACTTTGGGCGAATCTCGATGATGTAACAGTTTCCATATGCTATGATGAAGTGCGAAAAGTCCGATTATATTAGTAATTGCCTGCTTTCTATCTATTTACATAAAATACAGTTTATTTTTTTATTTTTTATTGCCACGATCCTTTATTGCTTTGAAAACCCTCTTTATCGATGTATCATAGGCCTTTATCCGATTTAAAATGAGAGAGACGCGAGTGTTTTCCCGAATTTATTTGTTTTTTGACCAACAAAGGATAAAATGGTCATATCATTTGACGTATAAAAATATTCGGTTCAAAACTACTTGGGTTAGAAAGTAGATTCAATAAGCTTTCAAATGGTTCAAACCACGTCAAAATCGGAGCGTGGGAATGTCTGTGGCAAGACCGCAAAATTTGGCCGTTTTGTGAATTCAAATGATGCGCCTGGGGCGCAATGATGTGCGCCTGGACGCATATAGGTGCGCCTGGGGCGCAAAAGAACTACACTAAACGTCAAACTTCGTGGGCTCGTCTCGAACACTCCCGAACTCCGATTTGTACGTGGTTTGGACCGTTATAAAGCTTGTTGAATCTACTTTCTAACCCAAGTTCTTCGGATTTTAATTTATTTGCACATCAAAAGATATCATTTTTGCCCTTAGTTGGTCAAAAGACAAATAATTTCGACAAAACACTCACATATCTCTCATTTAAAATTGGAAAAAGACCAATGATACAACGATAAAGGACGAGACTTAGCCCTTGAGCAATGTTGGATTGCCCCGCGGCTAACTCCAGCCTTATTTATGCAGTGTTCCACTAAACACAATATATATTAATTTTTTCAAAAGGTGGTGGTGACGTTAGTAAAGAGGTCGTAGTGATCAAGTGATCGTGTTTCTAGTGTAGACACCCCAATTTTCACTTTCTAAAAATTACAAGTCATGTCTTAGGCACTTTGGGCGAATCTCGATGATGAAACAGTTTCCGTATGATGTGATGAAGTGCGAAAAGTCCGGTGATAGTAGTTATGGCCTGCTTTCGTCCTATTTATGTAAAATAAAGATTTTTTTTTATTGCCTCCATCTTTTATTGCTTTGAAAACCGTCTTTATCGATGTATCAAAGGCCCCTATCCGATTTAAAATGAGAGAGACGCGAGTGTTTTCCCGAAATTATTTGTTTTTTGACCAACAAAGGGTAAAATGGTCATATCATTTGACGTATAAAAGTATTAGGTTCGAAACTACTTGGGTTAGAAAGTAGATTCAATAAGCTTTCAAATGGTTCAAACCACGTCAAAATCGGAGCAAGGGAGTGTCTGTGGCAAGACCGCAAAATTTGGCCGTTTTGTGAATTCGAAGGATGCGCCTGGGGCGCAATGATGTGCGCCTGGGCGCATATAGGTGCGCCTGGGGCACAAAAAAACTACACTAAACGTCAAACTTCGCGGGCTCGTCTCGAACACTCCCGAACTCTGATTTGTGCATGGTTTGGACCGTTAGAAAGCTTGTTCAATCTACTTTCTAACCCAAGTAGTTCGGATTTTAATTTGTTTGTACATCAAAAGAAATCCTTTTTACCCTTAGTTAGTCAAAAGACAAATAATTTTGGCAAAACACTCATATAACTCTCATTTAAAATTGTAAAAAGACCAATGATACAACGACAAAGGACGAGACTTAGCCCTTGAGCAATGTTGGATTGCCCCACGGCTAACTCCCGCCTTATTTATGATGTGTTCCACTAAACACAATATATATTAATTTTTTCAAAAGGTGGTGGTGACGTCAGTAAAGAGGTCGTAGTGATCAAGTGATCGTGTTTCTAGTGTAGACACCCCAAATTTCACTTTCTAAAAATTACAAGTCATGTCTTAGGCACTTTGGGTGAATCTCGATGATGAAACAGTTTCCGTATGCTATGATGAAGTGCGAAAAGTCCGATGATATTAGTAATGGCCTGCTTTCTTCCTATTTACGTAAACTAAATTATATTTTTTTTATTTTTTATTGCCACCATCTTTTATTGCTTTGAAAACACGCTTTATCAATCTATCATAGGCCTTTATCCGATTTAAAATGAGAGAGACGCGAGTGTTTTCCCGAAATTATTTGTTTTTTGACCAACAAAGGGTAAAATGGTCATATCATTTGACGTATCAAAATATTAGGTTCGAAAATACTTGGGTTAGAAATTAGATTCAATAAGCTTTCAAATGGTTCAAACCACGTCAAAATCGGAGCATGGGAGTGTCTGTGGCAAGACCGCAAAGTTTGGCCGTTTTGTGAATTCAAAGGATGCGCCTGGGACGCAATGATGTGCGCCTGGGCGCATATAGGTGCGCCTGGGGCGCAAAAGAACTACACTAAACGTCAAACTTCGCGGGCTCGTCTCGAACACTCCTGAACTCCGATTTGTGCGTGGTTTGGACCGTTAGAAAGCTTGTTGAATCTACTTTCTAACCCAACTAGTTCAGATTTTAATTTATTTGTACATCAATAGATATCCATTTTACCCTTAGTTGGTCAAAAGACAAATAATTTCGGCAAAACACTCACATATCTCTCATTTAAAATTGGATAAAGACCTGTGATACATCGATAAAGGATGAGAGTTAGCCCTAGAGTAATGTTGGATTGTCCCGCGGCTAACTCCCGCCTTATTTTGGGTGTTTTCCACTAAACACAACATATAATAATTTTTTCAAAAGGTGGTGGTGACGTTAGTAAAGAGGTCGTAGTGATCAAGTGATAGTGTTTGTAGTGTAGACACCCCAAATTTCACTTTCTTAAAATAACAAGTCATGTCTTAGGCACTTGGGTGAATCTCGATGATGAAACAGTTTCTGTATGCTATGATGGAGTGCGAAAAGTCCGATGATATTAGTAATGGCCTGCTTTCTTCCTATTTACATAAAATAGAGTTTTTTTTATTATTATTGCCACCATCTTTTATTGCTTTGAAAACCCTCTTTATCGATGTAGCATAGGCCTTTATCCGATTTAAAATGAGAGAGACGCGAGTGTTTTCCCGAAATTATTTGTTTTTTGACCAACAAAAGGTAAAATGGTCATATCATTTGACGTATAAAAATATTAGGTTCGAAACTACTTGGGTTAGAAAGTAGATTCAATAAGCTTTCAAATGGTTCAAACCACATCAAAATCGGAGCATAGGAGTGTCTGTGGCAAGACCGCAAAATTTGGCCACTTTGTGAATTCAAAGGATGCGCCTGGGGCGCAATGATGTGCGCCTGGGCGCATATAGGTGCGCCTGCGGCGCAAAAAAACTACACTAAACGTCAAACTTTGCGGGCTCGTCTCGAACACTCCCGAACTCCGATTTGTGCGTGGTTTGGACCCTTAGAAAGCTTGTTGTATCTACTTACTAACCCAAGTAGTTTGGAATTTAATATATTTGTACATCAAAAGATATCCTTTTTACCCTTAGTTGGTAAAAAGACAAATAATTTTGGCAAAACACTCAAGTATCTCTCATTTCGAATTGGAAAAAGACCAATGATACAACGATAAAGGACGAGACTTAGCCCTTGAGCAATGTTGGATTGCCCCGCGGCTAACTCCAGCCTTACTTAGACTGTGTTTCACTAAACACAATATACATTAATTTTTTCAAAAGGTGGTGGTGACGTTAGTAAGAGGTCGTAGTGATCAAGTGATAGTGTTTGTAGTGTAGACACCCCAAATTTGACTTTCTAAAAATTACAAGTCATGTCTTAGGCACTTTGGGCGAATCTCGATGATGAAACAGTTTCCGTATGCTATGATGAAGTGCGAAAAGTCCGATGATAGTAGTAATGGCCTGCTTTCTTTCTATTTACATAAAATAAAATAAAAATTTATTGCCTCCATCTTTTATTGCTTTGAAAACCCTCTTTACGATGTATCATAGGCCCTTATCCGATTTAAAATGAGAGAGACGCGAGTGTTTTCCCAAAATTATTTGTTTTTTGACCAACAAAGGGTAAAATGGTCATATCATTTGACGTATAAAAGTATTAGGTTCGAAAATACTTGGGTTAGAAAGTAGATTCAATAAGCTTTCAAATGGTTCAAACCACGTCAAAATCGCAGTCTCGGAGTGTCTGTGGCAAGACCGCAAAATTTGGCCATTTTGTGAATTCGAAGGATGCGCCTGGGCGCATATAGGTGCGCCTGGGGCGCAAAAGAACTACACTAAACGTCAAACTTCGCGGGCTCGTCTTGAATACTCCCGAACTCCGATTTGTACGTGGTTTGGACCATTAGAAAGCTTGTTGAATCTACTTTCTAACCCAAGTAGTTCGGACTTTAATTTATTTGTACATCAAAAGATATCCCTTTTACCCTTAGTTGGTCAAAAGACAAATAATTTCGGCAAAACACTCATATATCTCTCATTTAAAATTGGAAAAAGACCAATGATACAACGACAAAGGACGAGACTTAGCCCTTGAGCAATGTTGGATTGCCCTGAGGCTAACTCCCGCCTTATTTATGATGTGTTCCACAAAACACAATATATATTAATTTTTTCAAAAGGTGGTGGTGACGTTAGTAAAGAGGTCGTAGTGATCAAGTGATCGTGTTTCTAGTGTAGACACCCCAATTTTCACTTTCTAAAAATTACAAGTCATGTCTTAGGCACTTTGGGCGAATCTCGATGGTGAAACAGTTTCCGTATTCTATGATGAAGTGCGAAAAGTCCGGTGATAGTAGTTATGGCCTGCTTTCTTCCTATTTACGTAAAATAAAGATCTTTTTTTTATTGCCTCCATCTTTTATTGCTTTGAAAACCCTCTTTATCGATGTATCAAAGGCCCTTATCCAATTTAAAATGAGAGAGACGTGAGTGTTTTCTGGAAATTATTTGTTTTTTGACCAACAAAGGGTAAAATGGTCATATAATTTGACGTATAAAAGTATTAGGTTCGAAACTACTTGGGTTAGAAAGTAGATTCAATAAGCTTTCAAATGGTTCAAACCACATCAAAATGGGAGCATGGGAGTGTCTGTGGCAAGACCGCAAAATTTGGCCGTTTTGTGAATTCGAAGGATGCGCCTGGGGGGGCGCATATAGGTGCGCTTGAGGCGCAAAAAAACTACACTAAACGTCAAACTTCGCGGGCTCGTCTCGAACACTCCCGAACTCCGATTTGTACCTGGTTTGGACCATTAGAAAGCTTGTTGAATCTACTTTCTAACCCAAGTAGTTCGGACTTTAATTTATTTGTACATCAAAAGATATCCCTTTTACCATTAGTTGGTCAAAAGACAAATAATTTCGACAAAACACTCATATATCTCTCATTTAAAATTGGAAAAAGACCAATGATACAACGATAAAGGACGAGACTTAGCCCTTGAGCAATGTTGGATTGCCCCGAGGCTAACTCCCGCCTTATTGATGATGTGTTCCACAAAACACAATATATATTAATTTTTTCAAAATGTGGTGGTGACGTTAGTAAAGAGGTCGTAGTGATCAAGTGATCGTGTTTCTAGTGTAGACGCCCCAATTTTCACTTTCTAAAAATTACAGGTCATGTCTTAGGAACTTTGGGCGAATCTCGATGGTGAAACAGTTTCCGTATTCTGTGATGAAGTGCGAAAAGTCCGGTGATAGTAGTTATGGCCTGCTTTCTTCCTATTTACGTAAAATAAAGATCTTTTTTTTATTGCCTCCATCATTTATTGCTTTGAAAACCCTCTTTATCGATGTATCAAAGGCCCTTATCCGATTTAAAATGAGAGAGACGCGAGTGTTTTCCGGAAATTATTTGTTTTTCGACCAACAAAGGGTAAAATGGTCATATAATTTGACGTATAAAAGTATTAGGTTCGAAACTACTTGGGTTAGAAAGTAGATTCAATAAGCTTTCAAATGGTTCAAACCACATCAAAATGGGAGCATGGGAGTGTCTGCGGCAAGACCGCAAAATTTGGCCGTTTTGTGAATTCGAAGGATGCGCCTGGGGCGCAATGATGTGCGCCTGGGCGCATATAGGTGCGCCTGGGGCGCAAAAAAACTACGCTAAACGTCAAACTTCGCGGGCTCGTCTCGAACACTCCCGAACTCCGATTTGTGCTTGGTTTGGACCGTTAGAAAGCTTGTTGAATCTACTTTCTAACCCAAGTAGTTCGGATTTTAATTTGTCTGTACATCAAAAGAAATCCTTTTTACCCATAGTTAGTCAAAAGACAAATAATTTCGGCAAAACACTCATATAACTCTCATTTAAAATTGGAAAAAGACCAATGATACAACGATAAAGGACGAGACTTATCCCTTGAGCAATGTTGGATTGCCCCACGGCTAACTCCCGCCTTATTTATGATGTGTTCCACTAAACACAATATATATTAATTTTTTCAAAAGGTGGTGGTGATGTTAGTACAGAGGTCGTAGGGATCAAGTGATTGTGTTTCTAGTGTAGACACCCCAAATTTCACTTTCTAAAAATTACAAGTCATGTCTTAGGCACTTTGGGCGAATCTCGATGATGAAACAGTTTCCGTATGCTATGATGAAGTGCGAAAAGTCCGATGATATTAGTAATGGCCTGCTTTCTTCCTATTTACATAAAATAAATTATATTTTTTTATTTTTTATTGCTACCATCTTTTATTGCTTTGAAAACTCTCTTTATCGATGTATCATAGGCCTTTATCCGATTTAAAATGAGGGAGCCGCGAGTGTTTTCCCGAAATTATTTATTTTTTGACCAACAAAGGGTAAAATGGTTATATCATTTGACGTATCAAAATATTAGGTTCGAAAATACTTGGGTTAGAAAGTAGATTCAATAAGCTTTCAAATGGTTCGAACCACGTCAAAATCGGAGCATGGGAGTGTCTGTCGCAAGACCGCAAAGTTTAGCCGTTTTGTGAATTCAAAGGATGTGCCTGGGGCGCAATGATGTGCGCCTGGGCGCATATAGGTGCGCCTGGGGTGCAAAAGAACTTAACTAAACGTCAAACTTCGCGGGCTCGTCTCGAATACTCCCAAACTCCGATTTGTGCGTGGTTTGGACCGTTAGAAAGCTTGTTGAATCTACTTTCTAACCCAACTAGTTCTGATTTTAATTTATTTGTACATCAATAGATATCCATTTTACCCTTAGTTGGTCGAAAGACAAATAATTTCGGCAAACCACTGACATATCTATCATTTAAAATTGGATAAAGACCTATGATACAGCGATAAAGGATGAGACTTAGACCTTGAGCAATGTTGGATTGTCCCGCGGCTAACTCCCGCCTTATTTTGGGTGTTTTCCACTAAACACAACATATAATAATTTTTTCAAAAGGTGGTGGTGACGTTAGTAAAGAGGTCGTAGTGATCAAGTGATAGTGTTTGTAGTGTAGACACCCCAAATTTCACTTTCTAAAAATAACAAGTCATGTCTTAGGCACTTTGGGCGAATCTCGATGATGGAACAATTTCCATATGCTATGATGAAGTGCGAAAAGTCCGATGATATTAGTAATGGCCTGCTTTCTTCCTATTTACATAAAATAGAGTTTATTTTTTTTATTTTTTATTGCCACCATCTTTTATTGCTTTGAAAATCCTCTTTATCGATGTATCATAGGCCTTTATCCGATTTAAAATGAGAGAGACGCGAGTGTTTTCCAGAATTTATTTGTGTTTTGACCACCAGAGGGTAAAATGGTAATATCATTTGACGTATAAAAATACTTGGTTCGAAACTACTTGGGTTAGAAAGTAGATTCAATAAGCTTTCAAATGGTTCAAACCACGTCAAAATCGGAGCAAGGGAGTGTCTGTGGCAAGACCGCAAAATTTGGCCGTTTTGTGAATTCAAAGGATGCGCCTGGGGCGCAATGATGTGCGCCTGCGGCGCAAAAAAACTGCACTAAACGTCGAACTTCGCGGGCTCGTCTCGAACACTCCCGAACTCCGATTTGTGCGTGGTTTGGACCGTTAGAAATCTTGTTGAATCTACTTGCTAACCCAAGTAGTTTGAATTTTAATATATTTGTACATCAAAAGATATCCTTTTTACCCTTAGTTTGTCAAAAGACAAATAATTTAGGCAAAACACTCACATATCTCCCATTTAAAATTGGATAAAGACCTATGATACAACGATAAAGGACGACACTTAGCCCTTGAGCAATGTTGGATTGTCCCGCGGCTAACTTCGGTCTTATTTAGGGTGTGTTCCACTAAACACAATATATATTAAATTTTTCAAAAGGTGGTGGTGACGTTAGTAAAGAGGTCGTAGTGATCAAGTGATAGTGTTTGTAGTGTAGACAACCCAAATTTCACTTTCTAAAAATTACAAGTCATGTCTTAGGCACTTTGGGCGAATCTCGATGATGAAACACTTTCTGTATGCTATGATGAAGTGCGAAAAGTCTGTTGATAGTAGTAGTTATGGCTTGCTTTCTTCCTATTTACACAAAATAAAGTTTTCTTTTATTGCCTCCATCTTTTATTGCTTTGAAAACCCTCCTTATCGATGTATCATGGGCCCTTATCCAATTTTAAATGAGAGAGACGCGAGTGTTTTCCCAAAATTATTTGTTTTTTGACCAACAAAGGGTAAAATGGTCATATCATTTGACGTATAAAAGTATTAGGTTCAAAACTACTTGGGTTAGAAAGTAGATTCAACAAGCTTTCAAAAGGTTCAAACCACGTCAAAATCGGAGCATGGGAGTGTCTGTGGCAAGACCGCAAAATTTGGCCGTTTTGTGAATTCAAAGGATGCGCCTGGGGCGCAAAAGAACTACACTAAATGTCAAACTTCGCGGGGTCGTCTCGAACACTCCCGAACTCCGATTTGTACGTGGTTTGCACCGTTAGAAAGCTTGTTGAATCTACTTTCTAACCCAAGTAGTTCGGATTTTAATTTATTTGTACATGAAAAGATATGCTTTTTACCCTTAGTTAGTCAAAAGACAAATAATTTCGGCAAAACACTCACATATCTCTCATTTAAAATTGGAAAAAGACCAATGATACAACGATAAAGGACGCGACTTAGCCCTTGAAAAATGTTGGATTGCCCCGCGGCTATCTCCCGCCTTATTTATGATGTGTTCCACTAAACACAATCTATATTAATTTTTTCAAAAGGTGGTGGTGACGTTAGTAAAGAGGTCGTAGTGATCAAGTGATAGTGTTTGTAGTGTAGACACCCCAAATTTCACTTACTAAAAATTACAAGTCATGTCTTAGGCAATTTGGGCGAATCTCGATGATGAAACATTTTCCGTATGCTATGATGAAGTGCGAAAAGTCCGATGATATTAGTAATGGCCTGCTTTCTTCCAATTTACATAAAATAAATTTTATTTTTTTTATTTTTTATTGCCACCTTCTTTTATTGCGTTGAAAACCCTCTTTACCGATGTATCATAGGCCTTTATCCGATTTAAAATGAGAGAGACGCGAGTGTTTTCCCGAAATTATTTGTTTTTTGACAACAAAGGGTAAAATGTTCATATCATTTGACGTATAAAAATTTTAGGTTCGAAACAACTTGGGTTAGAAAGTAGATTCAATAAGCTTTCAAATGGTTCAAACCACGTCAAAATCGGAGTATGGGAGTGTCTGTGGCAAGACCGCAAAGTTTGGCCATTTTGTGAACTCAAAGGATGCGCCTGGGGCTCAATGAGGTGCGCCTGAGGCGCAAAAAAACTACACTAAATGCCAAACTTCGCGGGCTCGTCTCGAACACTCCCGAACTCCTATTTGTGCGTGGTTTGGACCGTTAGAAAGCTTGTTGAATCTACTTTCTAACCCAAGTAGTTTTGATTTTAATGTATTTGTACATCAAAAGATATCCTTTTAACCCTTAGTTGCTCAATAGACAAATAATTTTGGCAAAACACTCACATATCTCTCATTTAAAATTGGAAAAAGTCCAATGATACAACGATAAAGGATGATACTTAGCCCTTGAGCAATGTTGGATTGCCCCGCAGCTAACTCCAGCCTTATTTAGGGTGTGTTCCACAAAACACAATATATATTAATTTTTTCAAAAGGTGGTGGTGACGTTAGTAAGAGGTCGTAGTGATCAAGTTATAGTGTTTGTAGTGTAGACACCCCAAATTTGACTTTCTAAAATTTACAAGTCATGGCATAGGCACTTTGGGCGAATCTCGATGATGAAACAGTTTCCATATGCTATGATGAAGTGCGAAAAATCCGATGATATTAGTATTGGCCTGCTTTCTTCCTATTTACATAAAATAAAGTTTATTATTTTTATTTTTTATTGCCACCATCTTTTATTGCTTTGAAAACCCTCTTTATCAATTTGTCATAGGCCTTTATCCGATTTAAAATGGGAGAGACGCGAGTATTTTCCCGAAATTATTTGTTTTTTGACCAAAAAAGGGTAAAATGGTCATATCATTTGACGTATAAAAATATTTGGTTCGAAATTACTTGGGTTAGAAGGTAGATTCAATAAGCTTTCAAATGGTTCAAACCACGTCAAAATCGGAGTATGGGAGTGTCTGTGGCAAGACCGCAAAGTTTGGCCGTTTTTTGAATTCAAAGGATGCACCTTGGGCGCAATGATGTGTGCCTGGGCGCATTTAGGTGCGCCTGCGGCGCAAAAAAACTACACTAAATGTCAAACTTCGCGGGCTCGTCTCGATCACTCCCGAACTCCGATTTGTGCGTGGTTTGGACCGTTAGATAGCTTGTTGAATCTACTTTCTAACCCACGTAGTTCAGATTTTAATTTATTTGTACATCAAAAGATATCCATTTTACCCTTAGATGGTCAAAAGACAAATAATTTCGGCAAAACACTTACATATCTCTCATTTAAAATTTGATAAAGACCTATGATACATCGAAAAAAATGGACGAGACTTTGCCCTTAAGCAATGTTGGATTGTCCCGCGGCTAACTCCCGCCTTATTTATGGTGAGTGCAATAAACAAAATAAATATTAATTTTTTCAAAAGGTGGTGGTGGCGTTAGTAAAGAGGTCGTAGTGATCAAGTGATAGTGTTTGAGGTGCAAACACGGTAAATTTGACTTTCTAAAAATTAAAAGTCATGTCTTAGGCACTTTGGGCGAATCTCGATGATGAAACAGTTTATGTAGGCTTTGATGAAGTGTGAAAAGTCTGAGGATATTAGTAGTGGTCTGCTTTCTACCCCTTTACATAAAATAAAGTTTATTTTTTTTATTTTTTATTGCCACCATTGTTTATTGCTTTGAAAACCCTCTTTATCGATGTATCATAGGCCCTTATCCGATTTAAAATGAGAGAGACGCGAGTGTTTTGCCGAAATTATTTGTTTTTTGACCAACAAAGGGTAAAATGGTCAGAACATTTGACATATAAAAATATTAGGTTCGAAACTACTTGGGTTAGAAGGTAGATTCAAAAAGCTTTCAAATGGTTCAAACCACGTCAAAATCGGAGTATGAGAGTGTCTGTGGCAAGACCGCAAAGTTTGGCCGTTTTGTGAACTCAAAGGATGCGCCCCAGGCGCAATAAAGTGCGCCTGGGCGCATATAGGTGCGCCTGAGGTGCAAAAAAACTACACTAAACATCAACTTCGCGGGATCATCTCGAACACTCCCGAACTCCGATTTATTCATGGTTTGGACCGTTAGAAAACTTGTCGAATCTACTTTCTAACCCAAGTAGTTCGGATTTTAATTTATTTTTACATCAAAAGATATCCATTTTACCCTTAATTGGTCAAAAGACAAATAATTTCGGCAAAACACTCACATATCTCTCATTTAAAATTGGATAAAGACCTATGATACATCGATAAAAATGGACGAGACTTAGCCCTTGAGCAATGTTGGAATGTCCCGCGGCTAACTCCCGCCTTATTTAGGGTGTGTTCCACTAAACAAAATAAATATTAATTTTTTCAAAAGGTGGTGGTGACGTTAGTAAAGAGGTCATAGTGATCAAGTGATAGTGTTTGAGGTGCAGACACCGTAAATTTGACTTTCTAAAAATTACAAGTCATGTCTTAGGCACTTTGGGGGAATCTCGATGATGAAACAGTTTCTGTATGCTTTGATGAAGTGTGAAAAGTCTGATGATATTAGTAGTAGTCTGTTTTCTACCCCTTTACATAAAATAAAGTTTATTATTTTTATTTTTATTCCCACCACCTTTTATTGCTTTGAAAACCCTCTTTATCGATGTATCATAGGCCTTTATCCGATTTAAAATGAGAGAGACGCGAGTGTTTTGCCGAAATTATTTGTTTTTTGACCAACAAAGGGTAAAATGGTCATATCATTTGACGTATAAAAATATTAGGTTCGAGACTACTTGGGTTAGAAAGTAGATTCAACAAGCTTTCAAATGGTTCAAACCACGTCAAAATCGGAGTATGGGAGTGTCTGTGGCAAGACCGCAAAGTTTGGCCGTTTTGTGAATTCAAAGGATGCGCCTGGGGCGCAATGAGGTGCGCCTGAGGCGCAAAAAAACTACACAAAATGTCAAACTTCGCGGGCTCGTCTCGAACACTCCCGAACTCCGATTTGTGCGTGGTTTGGACTGTTAGAAAGCTTGTTAAATCTACTTTCTAACCCAAGTTGTTTGGATGCTAATTTATTTGTTTGTAAAAAATATGACCATTTTACCCTTTGTTGGTCCAAAAACCAATCATTTCTGTAAAACTCTCATACTCCCTCCTTTTAAATCGATAAAGATCTATTAAATATTGATAAAGAGGGTTTTAAAAATACTACGGAGTAAAAGAGTTTCACCGTTTTTTCTTTCAAATTGTCTTTTTAATTGATGGCAGTTGGATGTGATTGGCATTGACTAAGCTCAGTTCTTTGATACCCTTTATGATTCCTGTTGCAAAGCAGCTGTTCTTGTTGGAAAAACTATAGTAATTGCTGGGCTGGACGGGGACTACCTGAGGTTCGGTTTACAAATCCTTTTCCTTTCTCTTCTTTTCCTGATAAAATTTTTGGTCTGCTTGTTTCATTCAAAAATAAGGTCCTATTTTGATGAAGTACTGCTTTTTGCTTGGAGTATTTTACATCTATAGTTCCTGCTTCCCTTCTAAAAATGGTGGCTATATCTCTATGATACTTATTTGTATGTGTAATTGTGTAATCCAATGTTGGTTACCGGAAGAGCTTTGGTTCAGTGCTTAATATAATTCCCCTTGCTGATTCCATAAGTTAACCAAGCTGACAGCTCGATGTGAGCTTTGTGGCAAGTGGGCGTTTTTCACCCTACCGAAGACCGGGGAGACAGACATAATTGATTGATGGTTCTGATGTCTATATGATTGTCTGCCGCCAGCACTATGTAAATGGACAAGCTGTTGTGGAAGCAGTGCAGAATGTCCTGAAACCTTGTAGCAAAATTCAAAGTGGCTCTCACATGGAGGAAGTTGCAGTTGTTTAGTGATATCTCTACTTCACATCCTCATATTTCTTTTGGCTTCTATGTATTTCAATCAGTTGTCTGGACTCTGGAATACTTGTAGAATTTGGATTTTTGGATGTTTGTTTACAGTTTAGCATTTGCATATGTTTGTAGAAGAAACTTTGCTGCTTGCAATCTGATCGTTATTTGGCACTTGATCAGTAGTTTTGCCTTAGAACTTCATGCACAAAAGAAGGTAAAAAAAAGGCAGCAATGCAGCTAGGTTGAGACCATCCAGAATACCAATGACAATGGATAAACATGCACATGCAGATTGGATATATGCAGGGACATTGTGTGATACTGTGATTCATTTATTTCCGTCTACATTTGCAACTGTACTCATCGAAAATGTTCTCACAGATCTTTAAAAATATATATACTTATATATCATTAATGTGCATATATCTGTGTAAGGACAAATACTGAATCCAAATTCACCTTCTTCCCAATATCAATTGGATGGATATATTGGATCAGAAACAACTATATCGAAATAAAAGAAACAGAAATGTAGTTTTCATCATTATCACTAACACCTTCAAAGCAAGCATGGCCTACAGGAGCCACACACACACACACACACAAAAAGAGACTAGAGTATGCGTAGTTGCTGAAAAAAGTAATGGCCGCATCCCCAAACTTCACATCAGATTTTGGAAATTGGAAGCTCCTCCTCATCATAATCTACCTCGGACAGGAATGGGTCCTTTATAAGATCAGCAGCTGAGGGTCTTTCCCTTGGCTGGCCTATGCATTTCTCAATGAAGGCCTTCAATTCCGGATCACTAACTACGTTCAAGGCTTGAGGCTTCACTCCCGTTGTCACCTTCTTGTATATCATGGCTATACTATCACACTCGCTATATGGCATCTCCAGGGTTGCCATTTCGAGCATGCACTTTCCAAACGAGTATATGTCTCCTTACTCACTGTAATCTTCCTCATACAGTTCTGGTGCCATGTACTCTGGTGTCCCAAATAATGAATGTGCATGATGGGTTTCATCTGCTATAGCTGTCAAACCTAGATCACCAATCTTGACCTACACATCAAATCAAATCCAGTTTAGCTCTTGACATTAGAAAAGCAATTCAACGAACAGATTTAAGCTCAACTAAGGTACCCCAATGACTTCACTTCCCTTTTGTTTGTTGTAGCCACTAATTAGTTCAGTAACATACGTTTGCTATTGGAAAAATTGGTCATTCTAACAAGTAACAACAACCCACTAAAAATGTAGAACTTCAATACACATTTTAAGCATTTCAATTCACTTTCATATATTTTCCTATAATTTCTCATACTCCAACAAACACCTTAACCCACGTGTCCAGTAGGCTGTGGTCAGCATTTTCCTGATAAAATAGCATTTCATTTTATTGTTCAATTACAACTAGAAAACCAACAAAAGATTACTACTTCAGAATTTTAAATTCATCCACATATTTAGCAACCAAACTAGGTTTCATTAAGTTGAAAGAGAGAAACAAACCTTTCCGACGTTCTGTTGATGAAAATATTACTTCAGGTGAGGTCTCTGCGAATGATGCGAGGATCATGGGTATGGAGATAATCCAAATCCTTGAGTGTCTGTCGCGACCACTTCCTCAATGCCTTCATTGATACATGGCAATGCTTCTTCCCGTAATCCGTAAGATTTTCGGAAATGCATGCTTCAGTAATGAAATTAAGGGTGTAACGTTCATTGTCCCTCCAAAAACTGTAGAGAAGAATAATGTACTCATTCTTCAATGACTTCGGCAAAGCAATCTCTGCCAAAGCCTCTTGATGACTGAGAGATCATTACTAAACCTCCCTAACTGAACCTGATTCCACGCCCCGTCTGTTCCTTCCCATTAATCAAATCCCCTGCAAACTTTCTTGACAGCACCAACTCCAATTAAGGAGGTCGCTATACCCCCCAACCTTTCCAGATGGACCAACTACAACAATGGTTCTTTTGTCCTGCTCAGATGGATCAGGACCTTCAGACAGAATATCAAATATGTCTTTCAGGAAAAATTCCAGGAGCGGGAAAAGACATCAGGCAAACACTAAGGGAGAGAAGAACAAGAGAGCCCAAGTTGAATCTGTAAACAAGCAAATTAGAGATCAGGGATTGAAATAACAAGTATTGAATTGAAAAATAAAAATTCCATGAAGCGGCACACTTTTAGGCTGAGATATTTAACTTTTCAATTCAAGATCATAACTGCTCAGTCTAAAGTTTGATAGCGGTTCACCAACAAAATTTCTCGTCGGTAGACATAAAATGATAGAAAGTATAGGGGAACACAAAGGAATACACTTTGGTGGCAACCGAAATGATAGAAAGTATAGTGGAAGACCAAACCATTAGGGAATTGTATCAAATTATAGAGTAGAGTTTATCGTGAGGATCTCATATTCACCCTCTTCAGATATTCAGGGGATACCTCCAACGTCCAAAACCAGAAAACCAGAAACCTACATTTAGGGAATAAGAGGGTGAAATTCATTGCAGCAGCCTAAAACCATGATCCAATGTCTATAGCTGTCATATAAACCAAGCTACTCAAGTTTCGAGTGCTTACCAATTGATCAGGATGTTTTTTTTCCATGGATGCAATGCATTAAAGGATAAAAATTGAACAACTCAAATGACATGTGCACTGTATGTGTAAGTTTCCCGGGCAACAAAACGATGGGTCGTTCAAATACATATTTTAAAGCTTAAGTTTTCAAAACAAGGTTGACCATAATTTTGAAAACTGGTTGAATTTTCGAGCCAAACTTGCAAAACCCACTACTTAGCTCGACTAGTTTACAACCCACCAACATCATTTGTTCAAGTATTTACTAAGACCTAGCAATGTTAGCCAATTCTCAAAGAAAAATTGTCACTATCCACACCCTTCAAAACTAAATTGACAACAAGACTCAAAAAAAGGGGAAACGGAATCAAGCAGCCATTTTCATAGGCATGATCATCATTGTAGATACAGAAACCTTGGCAAACCAGACCGGAAAATAAAAAACAATACTATTCGGTTGATGGTTCAAGGTCATACAAAATCAAATTGAAACACCAGACCAACAACCCACAGCACCAAATGTGATGAACTCAAGAAAGGGAGAAAAAATGAATCAAACAGCCATTTTCATTTGTCACAATCATAGATCAAAAAAAGGACACATAGTTAGACATGAATTGAAAAGATCTTGAAAGGAACATTGCTGGTGAACCACAGAACCAGACGAGAGTCTGGTCATTAATCATTTTGGCATGTTCTACGGAATGCATGTGATGTGTTGGAGTGAGAAAATCTGAAGTCATTCAAGATTCCGCAATTTTTTCAGGAATGCACGAACTGCATCATCATTTGGTACCTGAATATTCAGTTCGATACTTGCTTACTCTTCTTGCTATATTTCCGGTATTAGATCAATCCGCTTCTTTTTTTTCACTCTGCTAACCCTTTTGATTCTTGCTATTTCTGGTATTAGATCAATCCACATTCATTTCACTCTGCTAGCCCTTTTGATTCCGTAATGTTCGTAGATAAGGACTGTAAGGATTATAGTTTCTTTCGCTATCGAAACTTTTACAGAAGGAAAAGAAAAATACTATGGCACGTTCCTGTAACTATACTTGAAGTGGTGAATTTCTGATCTCTATACACCATCTTCCTTGGACTTTTCTTCTCCATTCTTGCCTACATTTCCTACTGTAGGCAACTCCTCTTCCTTCAAATCTTTACCCTCATCTTTAAGCATGGAAAAACCTTGATCTGCACAAGGCCCATATGCCCAACTACACAGAAGAAAGTAGAGCAGATTAACTGAACTCAGAACCGCGAGAAGCCAATAGTAGCTCTCATAATGACTTCTATTGATATTATTCGAAATCCAACTCCCTTTTCCCCCTCTTTTAGTAATATCAGCCACAGTACTCAGTATCAAACTGGCCAACAAACTCCCCACAGCCAGCCCTAATCCGGATAGAGACACTGCTATGCTCGACATGCTCTTTGGCAACTCCGAGTAGAAAAACTCATTCGACGCAATCACGTTCAAGGCTTCTGCGACACCACTCAGTAAATGTTGTGGTACAAGCGACATGGCCGACATATGAACAACTCCGCTAGCGTTATCGTGATAGCCACTTTCTATGGCTTTTCTCTTTCTATAATGCTCCACAATTGCTGCAACTAGCATGGCCAGGAAAGAGAAAAATAACCCAAGACCCATTCTTATTTTTACGCCAACCGAAAAGGGTTTTCCTCTAATTTTTGAAGCACAGGGAATGATAATGCGATCATAAAGAAAGATCCAAATCACTGTACCGATTATTATGAACAAAGGGAAGGAGCCTGCGGGTATTTGGAACCCTGGAGTGATGTGTCTATTCATGGATCGAGCTTGGAGTAATTGGAAGGTGCCCTGACTTACGTTTACCGACATCATGATTGATGAAGACCATAAAGGGATGACTCTGATGAGGGATTTTAGCTCTTCAACTTGGTCTACTGTGCAAAGGCTCCATGCATGTGAAGCTTCTCCTTCTGGAGTTATGTCCTCAGGACTCCTAATGATGCAAGCTTTGTTTAAGAACCTGAAAAGGGATGAAACAACCACATTCATTAATCCAGTCATGGAGAAGCTGTAAAACGTTTCCACTAAAGAAAAAATTGGTTGTAGCTTGGGAAAAGCCAGCTTTACAACAATCTAAAACTCCTCTTCCAAAGGTCCTGTTTGGTTGTAGATTTGATAATCTATTTAATTCTGTCTTTATGTATTGGAACATGACACTTCCTTCGGAAATTTGTTGTAAAAGACCCATCTTTGGATAGCATCATAATCTCAAAACCATTTCTTCTCAAAATTTAATGAGTGTCATTATTGTTGTGCCATTGAGTAGGTCACGGATTCAATTCTCGAAAATAGTCTCTCTGCTTGCAGGGATAAGACTGCATACATCAACTCTTCCCCACCCCACGTATGTGGTAGCTTCGTGCATTGGGTACGCCCTTTTATGTCACCAATGAGTGTCATGGATAAACCAAACCAAACAAAGCCTTAAGTCGCATCAATTGGGATCGGCCACTTGAATCCCTTTCTCCATTGAACTTTGTCTAGGGCTCGTGTTTCATAATATTGAAAGATCCTAGATCCTTTTGAACCACTGCTTCTAAAGTCTATTTTGGTGCACCCCTCTCCTTAGTGTTAGCCTATACCATAATTGTATCACTTGTTAGCCTATACCATAGTCGTAACACTTCTGTCTATCACATTGGCCGATCAACAATAGATATGCCTAAACCATCGTAATCTATTTTTATCTTTCTATCGTTGGTACCCTTACTGTGAAAGTCTTTGTTTCTAATTATATCTTGCAAAATGTTACCACACATCTATCTGAACATTCCCATATCAGTTACAAATATATTTCTGAAAAGTACGTATGTTGAAACTGTCTTGAAAAGTACAACACATCGGTAATTCGCTCTATAATTTAAGTTGAAAAACAAATAAGCAAAACACCAAAAAAGAGGAATCAAACACTTTGAAGTACAACTGCTTAATAAGCACGTGCATTCAACCTTTAAGCTAAATAAGCTGCGAATAAGTGTGACATTCAAAATTTAAGCTAAATAAGCTGCAAACTAGTGGGAAACAAACAGACGGTAGTACCTAAGTTTGTTGGTTGGCTCGGAGAGAGTTGAGCCACTCATGTGATGATACCTCAAATTCGATTCCCCGGATGGCAATGCTACTTTTCTATTCTTGATACAAACCACAATCACTCGTGCAAAGTTAGTAAACAAGCTCATGGTAGCTTTCTGCTTGATATAAATTGGAGAGGCGATGAAGAAGGAAAGAGCAGACAAGAACATGAGGATTGCGGGGACTCCAAACCCTACTTTCCATCCAGCATGATCTTGAACGTAAACGATAAACGTGAAAGCACCCATGACTGAAATAGCAGTTGCAGCATAGTACCAACTGAAGAATTTTTCTAAGACCCGTTCATTGTTTGGAGTGTTTCTTTGCTCCACTTGGTTTGCTCCAAAAGCTACTGAACACGGTCTAATCCCACCTGCTCCGATTGACACTAGGACAAAGGAGAAGAGAAGGATTGCATATTGGGATCCCGTTGGGGATTTGCAGCTCTCCGCCTTTAGTTGGTTGCAGTAAGGCGGCCTTGCTCGGGGGATCATAGCCGTTATCCATATGAGGACCATACCCTATAGAAATTAACCACATAAGTGCTTGAATCTGACAATTGTGATTCCAAATCATTTGGATTGAGGTTGTCAACCAAAATTCGTTTGTGTTTAGTTTTCTTGCAGGAAATAAAGGTTCCAGTGAAACCAAGTAAACGAGTACAAACAAACTGGGGCATCCCAATAGAGTACTGAAGGAGATACAAACAAACAAGTATCTGAAGACAGAAACATACCCATTCCTATTTTATAGGTCTATCGGAGCTCATTGTTCATTATCCCTCACAGATTAATGAAGGAGATTGAGGGCTTGCTCAGAAGTTAGGACCTTTTAATGGTCAGGGGTTTAATGTAAAACAAACCGGGGAAAAAGTTAGTTGGTCTACCGTTTGTGTAATTGAGGAGGGTTGTTTAGGGTTCAGACCCTTTGACAGTATGGAACAATGCTACCATGCTTAGGCATCTTTGGGCTATTAGCAAAATGTCGGATTCTTGTAGCGTTAAGTGGGTCATACATACATAATTCAAAGGCAAAGTTTATGGAATGTTGAAATCCCTAATCATTGTTCGTGGTCTATAAGGCAAGTGTTTGAAGATTAGACCTTTGGGACAGCCCTTGGTCAGATATGTCATTCATAAATGGGTGGATAACTTTATTTGGATTGATAACTGACATCCTTTAGGCCCCCCCTTTTTTTTTCTTCCAGAAATTGGCGAGACTATGGTGTATAAACTGGGGAGGTCCTTAAACACTAGAGTGGCATCAATCTTTCAAAAGGGTACACGGCACTGAAATAGGCAACGGAGTAGGATGGTGCAGCAAATCCTGATGCAGACCCTTGATTCTCTGCAACCCCAGGTTCATGCTTCTGAAATAGGCAATGGAACAGGGTGGCACATGAGGGTTTGGATTTCCATCATCTAGTGGAATATATACTACAAAATCAACTTGGGATTCTATCCGACCTATTACGGGAAGTGTGCCTTGTCACAAGATTGTCTGGTTCAAATTAAGGGAATGTACCTAAAAGGGCCTTAATTATCTGGTTATGTTGCCTGCAGAAGCTGGCTACTAGAGACAGGTTGAAGACGTGGGGTGGCAACTGAGGATTCCACTTGTGTTCTTTGTGATCAAGAGGAAGAAAGCCAAAATCATCTATTTTTCTGCTGTGATATCTCAAGCTATGTTTGGCCCTCTATACTGCAAAGAAATCAGGCCCGGAAACAATCCGCAGCTTGCGTCTAAGAGTTAAGTTGGATGGTTCATGATCAGAATGCAAGCTACTCCCCTTTTAGGAAATGATTGATTAAACTCCCATTGGCTGCTACCATATATCATTTGCAGACGGAAAGGAATGCTTGCCCAGAAAGCTAGACACATACTGGGTGAGTTTTAAAGCAGTTTTTGTTAGCACTGTCTTTCCATAAGCTACTTGAGGTGTTTCTTTTCTTTTTTTTCTTTTTTTTGTGTTTTTTCTTAGAAATGGGTAATTTTCTGCTAAAAAAAAATCCCTTCAAATGAGTTTTGATAAACGATCAATTTAGTGTTTCATAACAAACACCCTAGGGGTTGGCCTAGTGGTCAAGGCTTGGCATTTAAGAGTTTGCTCCCTCCTAAGGTGGTTTCAGGTTCGAAACCTTTAGGGTCAGTCCATATGTTCCGGCTTCAAGTGAGGCCCCGCTTGTGAATGGTGGATTTATGGTCTCCAGGATTAGTCGAGGTGCACTTAAGCTAATCCGTTCACCTGGTTATAAAAAACAAACAAACACCCTGAAAATTTGATCAAAAATAAAGAGCGAGAATTTACCAGGAAACTGAAGATGGAGCCAAGGCCAATGGTGAGGAATCGACCCAGATATGAATCAGAGATGAAAGCCCCAAATAATGGGAAGAAATTGGTAGCCGCAGACCAGAAAAAAGAGTGTTTGTCCCTTGGGTTATCCCTATATGGTAATCTCCCATCAGATACAGTATCATGTTTGGCAACAATCCATAGCTAGCCACCTTCTCCAATGCTTCATTTGCTGTTCATATTTTTACGCACAAACACACGCACAAGACCCATAAATAAATGCAACAAGTATAGGAACAAAAATACAACTCTGGATACAAGTGTGTCCGAAATTGATAGATGTATGTGAATCTACCGTTCTGAACACGTTTATGTCATGAGTTGTGTTTTAAGAGTGTGTGTACTTCAATCGTAGCACTGCTCAAATATAGGAAGCAGGGAGTGTGTTGTGCAGCTTTGTGCTACACAGCGTGCTGCACAGCCTCCGGCGAGGCTTTGCCGGCATCGGTCCAACAATCGGAGACGTTCACCGCGTAGAGCTCGTCAAGTTCTACATAGGCACCGAAAATTAGCTTGATCAAATATCATTAAGTGCCTCATCGGAATACATATAACTTGAAAAAAATGGATTCAGTAATTTTGATCAAGTGTTTCGCATCCATTAGGATTCTTTTTTTTTTCAAATTATATGTGTTCCGATGAGGCACTTAACGATATTTGATCGAGCTGATTTTTGGTGCACATGTAGAACTCGACGAGCTCTATGCGGTGAACGTCTCCGATCGTCGGATCGATGCTGGCAAAGCCTCGCCAGAGGCTGCGCAGCACGTTGTACAGCACAAAGCTGCACAGCACACTCCCAGCTTCCTCAAATATATGAGCTTAAATAGGAAAACTCATGTGAAACGATCTT